>QEPC01013002.1:2978343-3028101 GCA_003113815.1 Sphenodon punctatus | reverse complement strand
GGGGGGAAACAGGGCTCTCAGGGATGCACACAGCAATAGGGGAGACAGGGCCCTCAGGGAAGCACAGAACAATGGGGGAAACACAGAGAACACAACAGGGAGGACACAACTAACCAGACACCCAAACAACCAACACCGTAGGAAGAGAAGACTCACTGACAAAAGGAGGGAACAATGATGCACAAGACCTCACAGAGGGATTCACACACAATGGGTAAGAGCAGTTGCTCCCATAGCTTCCTGTGGCCACACCACAGGCTATATATCCACCTGTGGCCAATCAGGAAGCCGGGAGTCAAAGTCAGGGAGACAAGGCACAGCTGGGAAGAGGCGTGGTCACACAGGAAGGGGCGGAGAGATGGAAAAGAACTTGAGCATCCGAACCTGACCATTATCCCCGCCCAGAGTGGCACCAGCCCTTAAGGCAGTGCTACAAACCCTCCAGGGCTGGGGGTTCAAGACCCAGTCCTGACAATCTGGGAGTTATCATGGACACATGCAGTTACAGAATCTTGCTGACGCAACAAAGACGACGAACTTTACTGAATCTGATCCAACAAGTGAAAAGGAATCACAGTTCCAGGCTCAAGGAGCATGATTTCCTGCCTGAGCATTTTGAGATGGGTCAGATTTCATGCCAGACCGCTACAAAGATTCCTGAGACCGTGACAGGATCGTCTAACCCAAGGGGGGGAACCCTTGGGTGACGGTACCACAGGCGGTCAAGAAGTCCTTACAGTGGTGGACAGCGAAGGATAGATTCAAAACCGGGGTTCCCATCATAGACCCAAACAGGATTCCCGTGACCATGGATGCAAGCCTGTATGGATGGGGAGCACACACGCAGAACAGATCCGTACAAGGCAAGTGGCTCAGTTGGGAGAAAAAACACCATATCAATTGGTTGGAACTCAGGGCGGTCTATCTAGCCTTACAGAAGCTGGTCCCTTGGATTCGGGGACAACACGTCTTGATCTATACGGACAATACAGTAACAAGAGCATACATCAATCACCAGGGGGGCTCACGATCGGAAGCCCTGCACCAACAGGCCTGTGCACTGATCAAGTGGGCAGAGATCAACCTACTATCATTCAGAGCAGTGCACATAGCAGGAGAGAGGAACACACAGGCCGACTGGCTAAGCCGGGAGACCATAGACCCGGGAGAGTGGTCTCTACATCCAAAAACGTTCAGACCATAGTAGAAACGTTTGGATACCCGGAAGTCGACCTCTTCGCATCCCCAGACAACGCGAAAACAGAAATCTTCATCTCCAGGTTCCTGAGCCAACAAGCAGCGGGATTTGATGCGCTGAACCTGACATGGCCACAGGGTCTACTATATGCGTTTCCACCTTTTCCTCTAATCCAAAGGGCTGTGGCAAAGATCAAGAGGGAAGGGGCCGAGGTCATCCTGGTGACGCCATACTGGCCCCGTTGACCATGGTTTGCAGATGTACTAGGAATGACAACGTCGCCTCTGCTCAGGCTCCTATACAGGACAGGACATTCTATCACAGGGACCGATTCTCCACGACGACCCAGAAACCCTCAGACTAACAGCCTGGAGATTGAAAGGAGGACACTTAGAAACTTAGGATATTCCCAGCAAGTCCTGGACACTATGCTCCAGTCTATGCGCCCGGCCACCAAACGCATTTACCAAAGCACATGGGCTAAGTTTGCGGGGTGGTGCGAGAAAAGAGAGGTGAGTCCAGATAAGGCCACAATCAAGGTGATTCTAGAATTCCTGCAAGAGGGGTTAAACAAGGGGTTTAAAACCCAATACGTTACAAAGGCAGGTAGCGGCCATAAGTAGCGTACTCTGTACAGTCAAGGGACGCAGAAGAACTAAGCATCCTCACATCATAATTTTAATAAAGTGGCTAGAGTGGTATCACCATTTCCTCCTGGGATACATCATTTCCTTCCTGGGATTTAAATCTACTCCTTGGGGCTCTGACGGAAGTCCCATTTGAGACGTTGCGGGAGGTATCGTTATACTTCTTGTCCCTAAAGATGGCCTTTTTTATTGGAATTACCTCAGCCACGAGGGTTTCGGAATTGAGTGCCTTGTCTATGGAGCCTAACCTATGCTCGTTCAGGAACTCGTCGTTAGTCCTTAGACTAGATCCCTCTTTTCTAATCAAGGTCAACTCCCCCTTCCATAGGGAACAGATGATCTATCTCCCCTCCTTCTGTCCGCATCCATCTCATCCACAGGAGCGGATATGGCATAAATTGGATGTCATGAGAGCACTAAAGATCTACCTGGATCTCACGGCTCTGTTTAGGAAGTCATCTGCCCTGTTTGTGGCTTACAGTCTGCAAAAGAGGGGAAAGAGGGCATCCAAAGCGGTTATAGCGCGTTGAATTTCTCTGTGTACCAAGGAGGCCTATAGAGCGCAGGGTAAGCCCCCTCCAGGAGGGATTTTTGCTCACTCATTGAGAGGGACGGCGGCCTCTCAGGTATTCAGAAATTCAGCCTCACATGGGGAAATGTGCCGAGCTGCCGCTTGAGTCTTCGGACCATTCTTTCACAAGGCATTATAAAATACCCCTGCAAGAATTGGTCAAAGCGGCTTTTGGGAGACAGGTGCTCCAGGCAGTGGTCTACGTTTCTTTCTCTGGGATGCCTGGAGCAACAGCGAGTTACTCTTCTCCCTCCCCTTATGCTGGACAACAGTGTTTTTAGGGATACCGCTTGGGTAAGTCCCTACTGTGTTAGCTGGCCATCTAGGAGGACCTCCCGGGAGAAAGGAAAATTGGGCACTTACCTCCTGAATTTTCCTTCTACGGGAGGTCCTCCTGGACGGCCAGACCCACCCGGAGTGATGAGTAACTCTGTGGTGACTGTCATATAAAACGAGGTTATGTTAAGGTTCAGGTGAGAGGTCAGGGACGCTGGCCTGGGGTCTAGACTGGAGTAGTAGCCTCAGAAAACAGTTAATTCCCCACTTGGGGGGAAAGAAAGGAATACTGAATTCCGGGGTTTTGGTATAGTTGTTTTACAAATTAGTATTGAAACTGTTAAAGTTGTTAGTGTCATTTAGTACAGGAGAAGCAGGGTGAATAAAAGCTGGAAGACACTGGAGAGGGGAAGGAGATCCCCTGAGTATGGTCACAAAAGTTGTTATGTCTGCCTCCTACTGGTAGTGACGGGGATCTACCTGTGTGTGCTAGCTGGCCGTTCAGGAGGACCTCCCGTAGAAGGAAAATTCATGAGGTAAGTGCCCATTTTTCCCTTTTCAGTCCTTTAATTTGGCCCATGGATATAGGCCATTTTTAAACAAGCATGGCTGGGGTGGGGGCAGATCTGTGTGCGCTGCGTGGAGCGTCGATGCACTTCCGGTGAGTGGGGGCAGGATTTAAACGGGCTGGGATAGGTGTGCGTCCCTACCCACACACCTCCCACTTCTGCCCTCACATGGAGCATCCCGGATTTTCCCCCAATGCTCTGTGGAAGCACATGAGTGGGTGATGTGTGGGTCACGGAAGCACGTGCCAACCCACGTCACCTTCAGATGGGTGGACCTGCATGGGCATATCCCGTTTAAAAACGATCGGGGTCTCTAACCTCAAGCACTGAAAAAGTAAGCTCTAGGGAAGGGAGTGGAGATGAGGACATGTATATAAGAATAGAGGATGGATTCCCATGGTAGAGAGCCATGATTTGGACCCTCCTCTACTTTCTCCCATTCTAAGCACATCCTCCCCATAAGCTACCCTATCTCCAACTTCTATCCAGCCCATGGAACTTGTACTAATTTCCAAAATGGCTCATGGGAAGGAAAAAGGCCCACTCCTGAGTCAGGCTACTCAAGGGCTTGCAAAGCATATTACAACCCTAAAACAGGTCCTGTCTGAACGACAAGATAGGCATTATTAAAATGTTGCTTCAAAAATCTAACCCTAAAACCTGTTTCTCCTAAAATTTAAGCCTCATGGGACTTACTTTTGTTACATCTAGTCTCAAGAGGAGTTTTCAACGACCATCTTTTTATTTATTTCCATTTGTTAGCCGCCCCCTCATGCCCACGGCATCTCAGGGCGGCGTACAATATTATAAAACCCAATAGAACAATAAAAAACAACAATAACTCAACCCCCAGAAATTTAAAAACATCACTAAAAACCAACCCCCACCCCCCACTCCAAAGGCCTGGGCGAACAGTCAAGTCTTACAGACACGTTGAAAGGCGAATAGGCCCGGGGCCAGGCGAGCCTCCTCTGGGAGGGAATTCCATAACCGTGGCCCGGTCACTGAACATGCCCTCTCCATTGTGGCCCTCTGTCTTACACGGGGGACCTCCAGAAAGGCCAAATTTGTTTATGTTTATTAATGTACATATACAAAATATGACTAATGTCCACAAATGTGAATTCCTCTCAAACCCATTCAATCATAGGACTCTTCATCCAAAACCATCTTGTCTGCTAGTGAAAACTTCAAAAGATAAAATTTCAGCATAACCTAAACGTCAATAGATGTGAACTCTCTGAGACTAGTGGAAGAAGCATACGGAATTGAAATCTTTTAATTAAGAATGCTCTCTCTCCAACCTTACTCAAATTACATGGTAATTACATTATTCAAGCATTTCAGCTGACCTCAACTGCTGTGGTTTCATTAGGAGGCAGAGGAAGTTTTTAAAAGCTGGGAATCCACACCACTTATGGCTTTAAACATCATGACCTGGTGGGCTTTGAAACAGCAACTGCTGGATCTCCAAGCTCTACTTCACCACTACAGGCATTTGACCACTGGATTGGATATAGGATGGATGTCTCACAACAACAGCTTATTCACGACTTGTTTGATTGATTGCCTGCTCTCTGGTATAGTCGAACAGGAAGGTGGAAAGAAGAACTTCAAGGTTTTCTGCTCTCTGTTGTGTGTTGGTGTCTGAGCTTTGTGAAACCTGTTTTGGAGGCCTCTCCCCCAGCTTGCATGTCTGTTTGCTCCTAAATCCTGTTTCCACCCCTATTGTTTCTCTGCTCTGAGCCTGTACTCCAGGCTTTGCTCTCTCAACCTTCTCCAGAGTGATTTCCTGGCTCTGAGCTCCTGGCTTGTTCCTCAACATGGCACTCTGGTTTGTTTCATCTTGTCTACTGGTTTTTACTCTTGGCCTGCATCTTGATGTTTCCCTTGCTTTGTCCTCCTTAGTTGCTTGGTTTCCTTCCTAATCCTACTCACATTCTTCCAAGTCACCCACGACCTGATGCTTTATTTTAGGGGTTAAAGGCAATACCTTAAATTAAGTCTAGAAATCAAATGGAAGTTAGTGTCTTGCTCACAATGACAGCACAACGGTTAGTTGAAGTGGTTTAGGATTTTTTTAAAATGCTGTTCTATAATGCACTTTTGATAGTGTGGCCAAGTCTCATGCTTCAGCTTGCCTACTAGGGGAAGAAGAAATTTAGCTGGTGCAAATTTGTTTATTCCAAATCACTCTCCATCACTAACTCAGGAACAGGCCACAATCCTGGAATCATTTATCAATACTACTAAATTCAGTGGGACTACTTGTGAGTCATTGATTTCTGACAGGCCTTAATTTGGGGTGGGAAAGAGGGCATGGCAATTAAATTCAAGAAGGGCTGAGACCTGGAATATGCTCCCAGTAGGAGTGTGCACCTCATAATGTGAAACACCAGGAAAAGGCTGATCTAGTCCATTTCATAGTTGAAGTTATGGTTATTGGCTTTCATTAATGACTTTCCTGCCCCATCCCCTGAGTTGGTCATCATACCAATTAAATCACAAGAATGTTTGCTTTATATCCTGCTGTAGAGAGGCAGGTTAGTTCAGTGGTTGGGTTGCTAGCTGGAGAGTAGGGTTCATTTCCCTGCTCAGACAAGCAAGCTTTTGGGTTGGGGGCGTGGCTTCTGGGGCCAGGTTAGTCATTTTCTAGAAATTAAGCACCAATTTCTGAAGCATGACCCTCCTAGGCAGTGAAATTGCTTCTTGTATAACAGGAGCAAGACTTTTATTTATACAATATCGCAGCAGCCTAACAGCGCCCAAAATAAAATCAGAATTCTCAGAGGATAAACTAGAACACTAGGAACGGTCCTCACTTACAATGACTTACCCAGTGCACCAATCAAACACATTAAAATCAGAAGCAGAACACACCAGAGGATGTCAGTGTTTGCTCTCTTCTCTAGTTTACTGCGTTTGTAACGAGGGCCAGTGTTATTCAGCATTGCTTTGGTCTCATGACCTGGAACACACAACACACATTTTACTTCTTAAGAAAATAAAATAAATCACTGAAGACTAATCAGATGTTTAAGCATTTGGACAAAAGCTCCACACTTAATAAAGGCTCATATCATCTACCAATTAATTGTAATTATTTTTTCTTTAGTGACTTGTAGCTTAAGGCCATGACAGGCTTCAATGAGACTACCCGGATGTAAGTGGTTTGTGAACTGTGGCCCAAATCAATAATTGTCCTTTATATCTAACAGCTCTCCTCTCCACCCCCCCATACAAGAATTTTAGTGTTTGTTAGGGTGCAAGGTTGATGGCTTTAACTAAGAATACAGAAATTTCCTTACTCAAACCTCTCAATCACGTTCTTTCTTTATTCCAGACATGTTGAATGTTCCCCACTATTTCCAGATAAGGAACCCACATGCTTCTATACCTGAACACCTCTCTAAACTGAAGAAAAAGTATGTCCCCCAAGTTGTCCAGATAAGAGGGGTTGTGCTGTGCATCTAGAGATAGGCAATCATCATCCTATTTCTCAGGGTTACTGCAACTGGGCTTGTTCCAGCCGAGTGCTTTGAGGAACACACTGCAGAACTTTAAAAGAAAATCTTGAGGAATTTATTGTGCACAAAAACTGTGTGAAAGCATCCCGTTTCACTAACCTGCATACACCACGATGCCAACTACAGCGTCAGTGTTTCGGACAGTGCATCCTCGCAGCAGCAAGTTTTCTTTACTGAGGCCCACTCGCTCCTTGTTTGAATGTTCACTGTGAAGACAAGTGTATTGCTCAGCTTTAATTAGCACGAGGAGTCGCTTCCAGCAGAGCTTTTAGCAGCCAAGACCTACAGGCGCAGGAAGCTTCATTTCAAGCATGCTTTGCACATATTGCGACACGTCTGGCTAGATTTTCAAAAGAATACATCTGCCAACCTACTCGTCGCCTTTGAGAATCTGGCCCTGGACGCAGTCTTGGTTTATATAAAATTGAAATGTTTATCACATTGGCAAACACTAGAGACTTTAAATTAATAGTAAAGAATTGTAGGGTTGGAAGGAATCGTGAGCTGCACTCAATGACGAGTTATAATTAATAGAACTATATCAATTGGGAGGGGCATTAAGTAGCATCCCGCAGAGGCCTGTCCTGGTCCCAGAGCTCTTCAACATTTTCATTAATGATTTGGAGTATACTCATCAAATCTGCAGATGACATAGAGGGTGAAAACAAATGAGACGGCTCGCGCCGCTGCCATGGACTTACCCAGGCGGTGGTGGGAGCCGTCACTCTGGCTGGAAGTTGGCCTGGCTGCCACACCAACATGATGGCGGCTGAGCCGGGAGATGCATGGATGCTTGTCTACCCAGCCCCCCCCCAATGCTGCGTGGAGCGGTCTGCCCCCCCTGGCTGATGGGCAGCCATGGCGGCCAATGGCTGTCCAGAACCGGCAGGAAGCCCGACTGGGGTAAGTAAAGCGGCCATTCATCCATAACTGCACGCATTACACCCTGTCAGGCAGCTGTTCCTTGGGTGGTGTTGGCGCTTAGCCCGGGCTGTGACCTGGGGATGTTCCTGAGCCACAACCCAGGCTACGTGCCAACACTGCTCAGGGAATGGCCCAGGTTAACATCTGGTGGCGCTTGCTGATGTAATGGTAGCCCACAATTCCATGCAGATCAAAGCATGGAAATTTGGGCTATCGTCACTTCTGAAAACACCCAAAACTGCGAGGGGCTGTAGACACTTTGAAGGACAGGATTAGAATAAGAAATTATCTAGATATACTACAGTCCTGGTCTGGAAGAAACAAAATGAGATTGAACGAAGACAAATGCAAAGCATTGCGCATAAGAATAAAAATAAAATAACAGAAGCACAAATATAAAGTGAGGGGGATAACAGGCTAGACAGTAGTACTGGAGAAAAAGATACGGGGGTTGTAGTGGATCATAAACTAAACACAAATCAAATATGTGACTTAACAGGGTGTGAGTTAGTGCCGACGAAAGAGCACTAACAGCAGCAAAAGGATTGTGCCGGGTCAGTGTGGAAGAAGGTACAGACTCCAGCTAATTTAAAAGACTGCGCCTAACAGGCAGCACCTGTGGCAACCTAAAGACCCTGAGGGATAAAAGAGGCTCAGCCCTCAGCTGGAGGGGGAACTGTGTGAAGTGAGGAGCAAAACTGGGAAGCTCCTGGAAAGTGAGATACTTTCAAGCTTGGAGTTGCCTGAGGAACTTTGGGAAGGAGAGCAAAGCTGCAAGCCCCAGGTGCCAAGGACACACAGGTGGGACTCTTTGGTTTCCATTTAAAAGGATTCTCTGCCAAAGCTCGAACGTTTACAGTGGTGCAGGCTGGTTGTAAAGGGGAGGTTGCAAGGTAGGCCTCCCAGACAACCCAGCTTGTCTACATTGTGGATCAGTCTGGTGAAGGACTTTGGGGAAGGGTGGGGAATACATTTTAATAAATAAATAAATATTTGTATTCATTTGCATGTCCAGTTTTGTTGCAAAGCAAAATATATGGATGTTGGTATAAACTGCTTCACCAAAGGATATTAAAAAGAGAGAGAGAGGTGCGGATAGATAAAACTTCAGTGACAATGGTGTTACTAGCTCTTTGAAAGGAGTACAGTTAGCACTGAAATGGCTTAGATTGCTTCCCAGTCTGCACATATGTGCAAAGAGGAGACTCAAATGGAAGAGCTGGTGGTTGTAATGATTCAGTGTATTCTTTAGCTAACCTACATCAGGGAGAGTTTCTATGGAGATTGGGACACAATTTAAAAGCTGTCTGCTCTGGTAGCCAGCCACCAGGGAGAGACAGGTGATAAGATTATTATTATAGTTGATTTATATCCCACACTTCTACCAAAGAGGACATAGGATGGCTTACAGTAGAATAAAACAATACAAATGAAAACCTATAAACACTAAACCCCGCACACCCACCCTCCCTTACCTCCTTCCACAAAAGTTATAAAACAATCTTGTTATGCAACCCCAATCATCCCCACATTTCCCTACCCCATATTCCCCCATAAAAAACCCTTCTCTGCTCGTGCCCATACCTCCTCTCCTCCAGATCCCACCCCCACTCCTCCAAACATGAAAATCCCATCCCTTCTCCCTTAAAATTCCAAAATTAAAACAACTGTATTAAATAATGTAAGGGAGCACCGAGTTGCAAGGGGGCTCTTCTGCAGCCAGGCAAAGGTCACTCCCATGCAACGCCAGCTGTCCAGTCCCATCTCCCAAACGCTGCTGAATGGCAGTCACCCACGGGCATGGGGAAGTGGGGGCAGCCAGCTCCTCTGAAATCACAGCAACAAGCTTCCTCTACAGAAAAGGTGGGGAACCTCAGGCCTGGGGCCAAATGAGGCCCTGCCTAGTTTTTATTTGGCCCCTAGATCCAGTCCTTTGCCTCAAGCACTGAAAGAGCGTGGTCAGTGGAAGGGAGCAAAGATGAGGGTATGCACTCGAAGACAAGTGCATCCCTTAAATAACCATGCTGCCGATTCAGAGCTTGTACTAATTTTCAAAGTGGCCCTGGGTGGGTGTGGGTGGGGTGGATTCCTCACCCTTGCTTTACAACAAAGCTAAAAACTGCCAGTGCAGGCTTTGCAATCTGCACTCCAAGTTGAACTGAACTCCTGTAAAGGCATAATGGGTGAAAACAAATGAGACAGCAGCCCACAGTAGTCTGCAAGTCACCTGCTTGTCAGTTTGGTGACCATCAGATGTTTGCCCACTTCTACCTGCTTCCGAACGCGTCGTCTGAAGAAGGTTGGTGACATGGCCTGGGCTAAAACTAACCCAATTGGGCTAATATGCGCCTCTTGTAAGTTAGGACTCCACCCAGCCCACCCACAAGGCGAGGTCTGAGGATCAGGCCTGGAGGCACTTCCTCCGGTCACCAAATAGCTGATTGGAGTGGAGGCCTGGAGGAGTGTGCTCACCCAGTCTGCCAAACAGTTGACCTCCCCACTACTACCCTGGCTCCCAGAGGAGAGCACTCGCCCACACAGGGTGAGCACACTAGGGCAACACCTTTTTCCGCACCGCTATTTCATTCCGCCATTTCGAAATTGCCTGCGACTTTTTGCAGCTTTTCCACCAGCATTCCGCTAGTTCCGCTCCCTTTGCTTTGCGGCACTGGAATAATCTCGGAAAGTGTCCGAATAATATCAGAAAGTGTCGGAAGAAACATTGTTCCGCTACTTCGCACTGTGATCGCATGTCAGAAAGTGCCGGCGGAAGTAGCAGAATGAAAGTAGCGGAATGAATGTCTCTACCGCACCGTGCCTCTCATTGCGGAAGAGCTCTTTCCGTCGGCAACAGCTACCGCAGCAGCTTGCCGTTTCAGCCCTAGAGCACACTCCTCCGGGCCCTCCCGATCGGTGGTTTGACAAGCTCACCCGCGCTGTGTGAGTGCAATCGCCAGGTGAGCATGCTCCTCTGGGCCCTCCAAACAGCTGTTTGGCAAAAGCTCCTCCCAGGGGTCCAATCCCACTGTGCAGCAGGGATCTGGGAGTCCTGTCCTATGTCGATGGCTCCTTGGCCGACCTGTGGCGTGGAGGAAATTGTAATGGCAGCCCTGCTGCCTGGATTCCTCGGGGGGGGGGGGGGAGAGAAGGGGAAGGGGCTGCTCGTTTGAACTATCCTCCATGCCAGCCCAAGGTGAGGTGGCTGCAGTAGCTCTCACTGGGGCGGCCACGAGATATGGAATCATATCCCATGGCTCCATATCCCGTTGCCACCCCAGTGAGAGCCCTGTCTTGTTTGTTTTCACCCAGTGTTATCAACAAGCAAGTGCTACAGACATTACACTGGAATTCTATACTGCATATACTTCCGGCGAAGATGTAAAACCTGGCTGTTCGCTCAGGCCTTTGGGGAGGGTGGGAGGATGGGTTAATGGGGTTTTATCTCCCCTACCCTATTTTATTATTTTATTGTTTTAAATGTTTCCTGGGCCCTGTTTTAATACTTTATGTATTTTTGATATGTTTTAAATTGTTTTATATGTTTTTTGGGTTTTTTTTGTTGGAAGCCGCCCCGAGCTGTTCTCAGGAGGGGCGGGGTATAAATCTAGAAATAAATAAATATAAATAAAATAAAATATAAAACTTGGGGGGCAGAGGGAAGCCTTCAACAAACAGCAAGAATACCCTAAACAACTTACACGAAGCCCCAGAATCGACTGAGGTCATTGTTAGGACTCTCGCATTCTATTTTGCTTGAAAAGTTTTCTGGATCTACTTCAGAGCCCTGTATTCAAAAAGAAAAGCTTGAATCTCAGACCAATAAGGCTGCAGTCTACAAAAATAATGAATTAAAAGCAGAAGGCAGTGGTATTTCATAAACTAGCTTCAAACTTTGTATTGTCCACACTAACAAGCACTGCAATCAGGAATAAAACACAGGGACTACTAGATTAGAATCTAAGGAAGATTAAAATATTACAGCATTAAGCCCAGGAGGAAAATGGGCTCTTGCAGAGGCCCCATGGAAATCAGTATCTTTGAGAGAAGGAAACATTATTTTTAACACAAATTAGCAGCATGGAAAAACTAAATCTGATATATCACAACTCCCATTTGCAGGTCAACTGAAAAAGGTGCAGATAAGGGCAACAAAAATTATCCTGGGTATGGGATGGCTTCTGCACGAGGAGAGGCTTGATAGGTTAGGGCTCTTCAGCTTGGAGAAGAGATGACAGAGGGGATACGATAGAAATGTATAAAATCATGAGCAACATGGAATAAGTAAATAGGGAGCTGTTGTTTACCCTCTCAAATAATACCAGAACTAGGGTACATGCTATGAAACTAACTGGCAGCAGATATACAGAAGTATTTTTTCACTCTATGCACAATTAACTTGCAGAACTTGTTGCCAGAGAATGCTGTCAAGGCCAGTAATGTAGCTGGGTTCAATCAAGGACTGAATAAAAATTGTGGGAGGATAGGTCCGTAAATGGCTATTAGTCAAGTAGGTCAGAGGATGCAGCCTCTGACTGTCAGGAGGTGGAAGTGAACAACAGGGAATCAAATCACCCCGGTGTGACCTTCTATGTACTAATTTGAAGTGAACAAAGGTGGTCATTCTCAAGAGACAGGATGCTGGGCTCAATGGAGCATTCTTATGTTCTTAATTTCTTTTCAACAGATAGAAGAAAAAAAAAAGTAAAATACAGACATATGTATGCACAATTGTTTCTAATTTGCTGAAGAAATGATTGCCAAAGGGGGAAGAGCAGAAGTACAAGTGATGAACATAAATAACAGAGGCCAAGACAAAAATGAAAGCTAAATACCATTAATTTAAAAAAATGATGATATAATGTGGGGCTGCTGGAAGTTATGCTATATTGATTTACTGTCTTTTAAAATAGGTAATAAATGTAAAGTAAACTGCAAATAACTTGTAGGAGACACTGCCAGCCTGACAGGTCGCTCATCATTTATGAATTTTCTATTTTATTTTTAAAAAAAAATCTTTACATTTATTGGCCGCCCCCACATGCCCACGGCATCTCAGGCAAGCCAGAGGACCGTCAGTGATCCAGGATAGAAAGAGAATTCACTAACGTAGGTAAACAATTCTCTTTTTTCCCCCTGGATCACTGACAGTCCTCCTTTGGGGATGTACCAAAGCAGTATCCACATCTCATATTCTGAGAGGGCACAAACACAGTATTTATTTTAATACCATCTGCAACACTCTTCTCCCAAATGCAGCTTCCGCTGACTGGAAGGTGTGAAATTTGTAGTGTCTTATAAAAGTGTGTAGGGAGGCCCAGGTAGACGCTCTGCATAATTCTTCATAGGAGGCCCTGGCTCTAAAAGCAGCAGCAGTCGCTGTTCCGCGAACTGAGTGAGGTCAAATGTTCGCTGGAGGACTTTTGGTTTTCACTTTGTAAGCCTCAATAAGTGAGCCATCAAGAAATAACTGCCTTAGAAGCCTTAAGGCCTTTGTATCCTGCTCTGATATTTATAAATAGAGTGGATGATTGTGTGAAGGTGGAAGTCCTCTTAATGTACACCTTCAAGAGCTCTTCTAACATCCAAGCAATGCCACTGAGCTTCCCCTGGGTGGTTAGGACGAGGGCAAAAAGGAGGGTAGTATTACTTCCTGAGCTCGATGAAAAAACAAGTTGACCTTGGGAATGAATGCCTGGTCTAGTCTAAGGACCACTGCCTCTTTTTGAAAAGTACAAAAATTAGGTTCAACAGATAGAGCTACCAACTCGGACATTCTTCTGGCAGAGGTGACTGCTACCAAGAACGCTACTTTGAGGAATAAAAAAATATAGAGAAATCCTTTTTATGGGTTCAAAGGTAGGATTAGACAGGGCTCCCAGAACCAAGTTCAGGTTCCACAAATAACTATGGATAACTGAAGGGGGTAGAGTTTTAGCCGCTTTAAGGAAGCGGCAAATACGAGAATGGCTAGATACCTTGATACCCCGTGGTGTCAGGACAACAAAGTCTAGAGCTGCTACTTGTCTAGATAGGGTGTTAGGCTTAAGTTCTTTATCAAGCCCTGTCTAACAATTCCTGAATCTCTGGTATCCCTGCTTCACTGGGATTCCCTGACCTAGCAATGCACCAGTCTCTAAGTACTCTCCAAGTGGACTGATCTAGTCTATGAGTGGATGCTCTTCTGGAGGGTTTTGAGGACTGTATCAGAATAGCCCATTTTCTTCAGGGCTTGGCGTACAATTTCCACGCAATCAACTTAAGCAGGTCCAATCTTTCGTATTGAATTAGTACCCGACTCAGTAAATTTAGTAGTGTTGGTAATCTCAGAGGTTCTGCAATGCTTAGCTCTATCAGGTCTGAGAACCACGGTCTCAGAGGTCAAAAGGGAGTGACCACGATTGTCATGGTCTGTTCCCTGAAATTTTTTGCCAGGGTTTTTCATATTAGAGGGAATGGAGGAAATGCATATAGCAGTGTTTTCGGCCAGGTCTGATTGAGGGTGTCCGTGGCCATCGCCTTGTCGCCTTCTTTCATCTTGACATGAAACAAGGGACCTGCTCGTTTCCTGGAACCACAAAGAGGTCTACTTGGGGTATGGCAAAAGTTTGAGTTATTAGGAGGAAGGCTTCCTTGCTTAGTGCCTATTCCCCCAGGTCTAACCGGTGTCTGCTGAGCCAGTCCGCGGTTACTTTTTCTGACCCCTTTATGTGCCGTGATTTCAGAGATGTACATGCAGCTCTGTCTACGTTAGTAACCTCAATGCTTCCACATGGAGCTTTGGGGACCGGGATACCCCCTGATTGAAAGCCTGCTTGAACACTATTGTGTTGTCTGTGTAGAGCAACACCTGTCTCTCCTGCACTTGATGTGAAAAGTGCTGCAGCGCTTGTCTCACTGTTTTCAGCTAGAGGTAATTTATGCTCTGCAGACTGTCCTGTTCGGACCACTGACCCTGGGCAGTGGAGGTGCCCAAACGTGCGCCCCATCCCATCAGGTTTGCATCTGTCACGATGGCGATTCAGGTGGGTTCTGTCAGAGGAGCCCCTCGTGTGAATCTGTGCCGTTGTGACCACCACATTTTGTGTTTTACCTTTGTCGGGATCGGTACCCATGGGTTCAGAAGTGCCATCAGTTCCCTTTGCAAGGGTGTCAGCAGTAGCTGCAGTGGCCGAAGGTCGAATCAAGCCCACTGTACCTGTTGGGAACAGGACAGCAGGAGCTCCAGGAGACTGGTCAGTGTTTCCAGTCTCATCCAGTGGTCTCAGGTTTGTCACCAATGCTTGGATCTTTTCCTGTTTGCTGGGAGGAATAAAGACAGTGTCTAAGTGGGTATCTATGATGACATCCAGATGTCCCAGTCTCTGAGCTGGGGTCAGTTGGCTTTTCTGGTGGTTTATCACAAAGCCATGTTCTAGATACTCCACAGTTCTGTTTAAGTCCCTCATAGCCTTATCTTTGGATGGGGACCCGATTAGTAAGTCGTCCAGGTAGGGATGAACGTGTATCCCTTCCAGCCACAGGTTGGCTATCAGGGGTATCAGTACTTTTTGTAAATGTTCAAGGGGAGGATACCAGCCTGAAGGGGAGAGCCCGGTATTGCCAATGATTTGGGGCATACCTGAAGCAGAGCCATTTTTTGTGGGCCCATCTTATTGGGATATGTAGATATGCCTCTTTTAGGTCCAGAGAGGATAGCCAGTCTCCCTGGGAGATATGTCCAGCTATCTATTTTAGGGTTTCCATATGGAATTTTTGTGTTCGCACCCACCTGTTGAGCCACTTCAGGTCCAAGACTGCTCTCCACTCTCCTGTCTTTTTTGGTACTAGAAAGAGAATAGAGTACAGACTTGTTTCTCTTGGCTCCTATTCTTTAGAGCCCGGATATTTCCTTCAGCATGGCCTGATGTTTGCTCTGCTTTGTGGAGGAAGGAGAGGTAATGAAAAAGTTTGTGAGTTGTTTGCGTAGTTCTATGGGGTACCCGTATTGTAGGACTTAAGAACCAGGTGTCGGAGGTTGATTTTTCCCATGCTGGAAAGAAGTCTTGAAGTCTCCCCCTATTCCTGGAGGGTCTGAGTGGTAGTCAGGAGTCCTGCCTGGGCTGACCTGCATCGCTGGATTTTGCCTTGTTGGGGTAGTAAGTTTTTGATGTCTGTTCAATTTTTGTTTGGGTTTATTACTATCCTTGGGCTCCGATTGGCTGTACCCCCTTCTAAGGGTGGCTGTATTTCCTGCATATCTGTATGGAGGCCAAGAGATTTTCTTTTTGTCCCCAACTGCTGAAGTGTCTGTCTTTTAGATTTATCTGTGGCGTCTGCAAAGACTTTATTAAGGCATTTGCCAATGAGTTTTGAAACCTGGTAAGGGTCTGCAATTAGTAGGTTCTTGGCCATGGAGTCTCCGTTCCAAGACCAGAGCCACAGATGGTGTCTAGCTGCTACACTTGATGCCACAGCTCTAGCAGCCCAAGAGGCATCTGCCATAAATGCTATTGCTAGTAGAATGCGAGATGTCATCAATTTAGACCTTTTATCTGAAATATTGGGATCCTGTATTTCTTGGAACCAACTAACGAGCACCCTAGCCACATACAAGGTAACTGTGGCTATGCATAATACTGAAGCAGACGCCTCAAAGTTTCTCCTAATGGCAGACCCGATGCCCTTGCCTGTGGCATCCTTTGGGTAGGGAAGACTGCCTGGCTAAGGATGCTGCCGCCGCATCTACTTCAGGGGTCTGGAAAAATGCCTCCTTGTGCCTGGAGAAGGCATACAAGGCATGTGTTTTATTCATTCCGAGAAACCTCCCTGGCTGCTTCCACTCTGAAATAATTAGTTTTTCGAAAGCTTTATCTAGTGGTATTCCTTTGTCCCTAGCACACACCTGTGGTATATATGCACTGGACTCATCCTCAGAATCAGAGGAATCCTCTTCATTTTTTTCCCCTTTTATTTGCAGTGTTTTTATAACTTGTCTCATGAATTCTTCTCGATATTGTACTGGGAATTCCCTCTCTTCATCATTAGAAAGAGAAAAGGTCTGAGTCGCTGGGATCTGGCCTTCCTCTACGGAGGAGGCAGGAGCCTTCATCCCCTGATTCTCCTTTATAGTTTTCCACCACTGCCTCCTCCTCAGAGGAGTCACTTATTAGGTGGAGCTTTCTTTTGCTTTTACTAGTAGCCTGGGCCTGGGATTATCCCCGTTGGGGGAGGGAGGAGGCTCACCCCCCAGTTACCCCTTCTTCTATGGTTTCTGAGGCACTCTGCTCCTCAGAGGGAGAGGCCTCTTCTGGGGAATCCAGCAGATGCAAGCGATTAGGTTTCGTGGGCTGCTTTCCTTTTCCCACCTTTTTAAATTTTCCCCTGCTTGCTACTTTGTGGGAGGGGCCCGGTGAGGTGGATGAGGCCTCTTGTGCTTTTCTTTTGGGCGTCCCCTGCTCTCCTCGCACAAACAGTTTAATGGAGGACATAATACTCTCCAAAGTATCATTTAGTTCCTGTATGGTGGCTCGGGGGAGGGCTACCTGCCCTTCTTTTTGCGAGGTCTTCTCTTGCTCTGAGGGCTGTTCAGTTTTCCCGGTACCATTTTTCCCCTTGTGAACTCCGGGCTGCGGTGCAGGGTTCGGGGTTTGACTGGTTGTGCGCTTCGAATCTCCCGGGCCTCAGTGCGGGAACCAGAGCAGGAGGTCTGTGAGAGCTCAGTCTGCGGCATGGATTCTGTTCGCTCCGTAGATGAGGGGGGAGGGGGGAAAAGAGGGAAAATACCACTCAGCTTGCCTGCTTCTCGATGTCCTGGCACAGAGTCGCCTGAAGAAGCGTTCCTTTGCTGCTGCTTGTTTTAAATTAAGTTCTGCCTAGAGTGTGCTCCCCTATGGGGAGTGCTCCAAACTGCTCCTGCCGGCACAGAGGCAGAAGCGAAACTGGAGAAAGCAGGGAGAATAGTCTCCACTGCGCATGCTCCAGGAAAATCTGATTTCTGCCTCCTGCTGTTTGAATGGGAGAACGACTCCAAAGGAGGACTGGCAGTGACCCAGGGGGAGAAACTATCATTCTGAACTGCTACTGTGTTTTGCACAGGGGAACGTTATATAGGGTACAAGCTATTAAAGAATCAATCAATAAACAAAAATTTACTAGTTTAGTAAACTTAACTCATGTAAAAAAAAAAAAAAAATTTAGGTTCCCATAAATACATTTTCTACCCATTAGAAATGCATAAATTTTACCTGCTCTGAATATCCTCTCACCACTTGCCTCTGCTTCAGATTGGTCTCTCCATCAAGGCTGGATGTTTCAATGTGGCAGATCCCATCTGGATCAGTAGAATATAACACCACCATATCTGCAGGAATGACCTCATTACAAGAAAGGCGAATAAAATCCCCAACATTGACATCTTTCCAACACTGATTTATGTATTTCTTCGCTTTCCTGAAACACACAACACGTTTCAAAAATTGAAATAAAAAATGGAAAGCACTGTGATAGGCCGATAATAATACAGTTAATCCAACATAGTTTATACCAAGTTGTCTTTAATTAATCAAAAATGCCTGTGATGAATATGGGTGTTAACAAACGAGATATTGCCCCACATTAACCCCAGATTCACCTGCCTGTCTGAATGGTGGTCACGATGTTTGCCCCAGGGCCGCTACCCACAGTGTCAGCCCAGGAAATAAGTACACTATGCGGGCAAATCCGTGGCGAGGGATAGAATGCTGGCATGTCTGCGTGTTTCATTGTGTGGGGCCAACTGTGAGCAGGAGCTCCACAGAGTCACCCCTGTGCTCCAATCAGCAACCATCCTGTGTGTTAAAACCCTGAGTCTCCTAGTTTATGGGGATGAGACAATTCTGTTAAGTTAGGGTGTAAATTAGTACAGTCTTTATTTATTTATTTTTATGGCTGCAACCCGATTAAAGAATTTGTAGTTGATTAATCTGTAGGCTTCTAGTCAATTAATTGATAAAAATTTGCATACTTACCCAATGTATGCAAATTCAGGAAATTATGCAAACCCGATAATTTTGACAAACTATAGTTTGAATTAAAAAAAAGTTACCACATGCTCTCACCCCTCACACACAAATTGATGATCTCGATCTCTCTCTCTCACACACACACTACACACTCATTCAAGCTGAATAAGTCATACGCACACCCCAGCCCCTATGCCCATTCGTCTACTCATACCTGCCTCCTCTCACTGTAAAAAGCCCCGTTCGGTCCCTTTTGAAGTGGCCAGCGTGCCAGTGAGGTGGAGTGGCTACCGGCAAGCCGTGGGCATGCGCGCATGGTAATTTGCACACTTCCACAGCCTCCCACCATGGCCAGGCCTCCCCAACACCCTCCACCTAAATCAGCGCACCTTGAAAAGCCCACTCAGGGCTGTAAGGATCAGTGTCACCACCTCCCAGCACGGCCAGACTCCCACCCTCCTCCAGTTAATCTGTGCACCTGTCGCTGCCTCCACTCCTCCCACACCTGCCTTCTGCAGAGAATGTGACCCCTTGAGTAACAGGAGGCAGGGTTTGGAGGAGGCGGGGAGTGATGAGGGATAAAATCTCATGTCTCTGAATCCTATCCCTGACTGCCAAATGTCTGGCCAACTAAAAACGTCTTACATGACCTTAAGAAGATGAGCAGGTTTAGGCCCAGATGAACCTCCAAGGGGTGAGAGTTCCACAACTGTGGGGCAGCTACTGAGAATGCAAATTTGCTCTTGCTCTGCAAACGTGACAGGCAGAGGGTTTCTACAGGAGGGAGCTCCTGGCTTGACCTCAGTATTTCAGAAGTTTGGTTTTAGACTTTATTTTCAGAGAGGAAATAACTCACTAAAATTTGCTTGACGCAAATTATGCTTCAAAATGTTTAAGACGAAGTGTCAAATCATTGGCCGCTTGTACACAAGATGGAGGTTGGTGGAGGGAGGGAATTGCCATGAGCCAAAATCATGACCGGGGGAATCATGTTAAACTCCGCTCATGCACGCTGGGTTTAAACATCATTAGACCATTTCTGCCATGATTTCAATCACGGATGACAGGGCTGGATTTTGAGCCGTCGTCTGTGATTAAAAACACGCAGAAATGGGCTAATGACATTTAAAACCCTGTGCACAAGAGCGGATCTTCATGTAATTTCCCCCTGCCGTGTTTTTGGCTCATGGCAGTTCCCCCACCTCCCGTACCATATGCAAGTGCCTTTTGTCTCCCCCACCCTCTATCATCACTGATTGTGTCCTTCAAGAATTTAGAACCCATATTTTCATCTCTTCAGGCAGACAAGCAAGTACTATGTTGTTAAAACATCCTGGGAGCTAGGGTTGCCACAACAGACATGAAGCTGTTAAATTGTGAAACACGAGATGGCCTTCAAAATACAGCATATCTGGCCGTCTTACTATAGACTGCAAACCCCCAAGAATTTAAGGTTTTATAGGACTGGATCTCTTATTAAGAAAGCCTTTAGCATGAAAAGTAATACTTTATTTCTTAAACTTTCTTCCTATACTTTTTGACAGCATATTTCTCAAAAGTGCAGGCTTGAAAGGAGAGGACACAAAAGGCCTACAAGTAAGTAAGTGACTGGCATTTGTTCTTCACTAGAGAAACAAGTGTTCGTTCAGGAAACCGCAAGATGGAGAGGGGCAAAGTTGTCATTTCATTCAGAGGAACAAACAGATGTATGAATAAGGGAGCGCATGACACAAAAAGCAACAGCAAATCTACTTCTGCCAGAAACGTACAGGGGTGGGGAGGAGATAGCGTCACAAACAGCTCTCAGGGAAGCAAAACAGGAGATGGTTAAGAGCCCAACGTGCCTCAAAACAAATCAGAAGATATCCACCACCTTTTAAAGACTGCATATTTTTAAAAATGCTGCAATACATTCTCACTGCAATGAGACACTGGAAATCTGCACCTGGCCAACCAGCAATCTAAGCATGTATGTTAACTCAACACTCCTGCTTAGAATGTCCAGGGTACTTGATAATAAAAACAGCCCTTCGGACGCCTACCTCCTCCAGTGACACAATTTCTTATGAAGCTGAGGGCAATTTCCTACTTTGTTTACTAAGAATTACTAAATTAGAAGTCCATTTTAAAGCGTTTCTTTTAACAGTAAGGTCTGCCGGGGGTGCCTTCTTGGAGGTCCCCCGTGTTAAGCGGGGGGCCACAATGGAGAGGGCGTTCTCGGTGGCCGGGCCGCGTTTTTGGAACTCCCTACCGGAGGAAGCTCGCCTGGCCCCAAGCCTTTTGATATTCCGGCGAAGGTGTAAAACCTGGCTGTTCGCCTAGGCCTTTGGGGAGGGGGAAGGGGTTTAGTGGATTTTTTATCCCCCCTACCCTATTTATTTTTTAATGTATCCCGGGCCCTGTTCTTAATAATTGAGAGTGTATTTTTATATGTTTTAAATTGTTTTATATTGTGTTTTTATTGTTGGAAGCCGCCCTGAGCTGCGTTCAGGAGGGGCGGGGTATAAATCGAATAAATAAATAAATAAATAAATAAATAAAAACAATACACTGCAAAGTATGTTAGTACTACATTTATTAATTCCTCTTATTAAAAACTATTTATGTAGCACTATGAATTCTTTGCATCAGTTTTCACTGCAGATGAAGTTAAGATGATACCTCAACTGAAACCCTTCTTTTTAGGCGACAAATCTAAACAACTGTCAGAAATTGATGCAACACTTGTAGAGGTTATAGAACAGACGGGTCAACTCAACATTAACAAGTCCCCAGGAAAAGATGTCATTCCCTTAAGAGGTGTTATCAAACAAGAGGACAGCGCACTGGAGTCCATGTTCGGTCCGTGCATCCCCCACACAGCTCCCAATTGCATATTTAGCATGTTCAGCCTAATAAACGGGCAGCCCTCTACATGTATTTCATGTGCTTGTGGCAACTTCCACAAATGGCGCTAGTGATCTCCCTCCATGCAGCCACCTCTCAGCTGAGAAGCGTGCTAGAGATCTCCCTATTCCCGCAGTCTCCCTGTCTCCCAGCTAGCTGGGTACGCTAGGTGGGACTCTATGTGCTGGTGGACCTGGATGCCGACGAGGCTGCGGGTTCACCTAACTGACAAGACGCAGACACATGGGCACCCATTAGCCCTGATTGTCCCACATACTGGGCTTGTGATATCCCTGGACTCCGCTTTGAGTGGCTGCTCTGTGGTGGTGACCATGTGAAGGCCATGTGGCAGACGCCTAATAGATGGGCACATAGGAACATGCTTGGTGACGGCTAATGTGGGCTATCATCTTGTTTGATTCCACCCTGAGAGTTCTGAAGGAACTCAAATATGAAATCTCAGAACTACTATCGATAGCGTGCAACCTACTAGTGTTGTTTGAGGATCACGGCCAGACATACCTAGTTTTCTAATATTATAAGCCTCTCGTTTGAATCCAACTAATGAAAGAAATAGCAACCGGTAGATCTGTCGGATCTTATTTGGCAAAAGCCACAGAATGAAAACAGCATCTCCCAGACTTACTCCATTAAGACGGTCCTCCACTTAAAGTGGGGTGGAAACTGGAAGGAAAGAGCGTGTGCTCTTGAAAGGTAAATACAGAGCCTCTCAAGGAAAATAATAAGAGGGTGAAGGAGAACTGAAAAAGAATCCAATGAAAAACACAGTATATGGACCATATTTAGAGCACCCACTTTTATTACTCGGTCTCATTTATGGGGGAAAGAAGTTTCCATCTTTGTTATAGAACTCTTGAGTTTCTTTTAGCTAGAAAACCTTATAAAAACTGAATTATTCCTCTGATGACAATTCAAACTAAGTCACGAACTCAAAAGCAAATCTTAAACCCCCAAGACATAGGGTGATTTCAGATGTTACGGGCGGGCAGTTCACCACAGTGGATTCCCGGTAGGGGTGAACAAAACAACCACCCTCCGGGGCCAATTAAAGGCCCAAACAGACGTGATGGGACTGAGACCACGGCAGGGAATCGGGCCGTCAGATCACGGCCCGGGGCAGCGCAACAGACGTTACGCCGATTCCCAGCCGTGGTAAGCACACCCAGAATCCCCGGGGAAGGGGTGGGACACAGACATGGCCGCCTGAGGGCAAACGAAGCTGAAAGGCACCAAAGGGAACACCCACACAAGGGAAACGGGAAGGGAGGGGGGAGAGGGAGACGGAGAACAGGCGCACAGGTACCACACACTGCAGGCACACACACACACACACACGCACGCACACACCGGGGACTCGGGGGCACCCGCAGCACCAGCACAGGATGGCCCAATCACACACACACACACACACACACACACACACACACACACGATAGGAAAGACAAGGAAGGGGGGGGACATGGGCTACCAGACACCACGCACGGCAGGCCGCGCACCGCAGGGGGGTGGGGGAGTGGGCTGCGGGACCGGGAAGAGGGGAGGAACGGGCACAGGGGCAGGGCAGGACACCGCCACCAGGTACATCCCACCCCACAGCAGAACAGCCCCACGGGCACCCCCACAGCAAACACACAGTCCCAGAAAGGGGGGGCCCTGCAGCTCGGGCAAATGCCACGGCGGGCGCCCACATGTCACAGCGAACCGTCCGGGAAGGGCCCAGGAGGCACATGCAGTCAAGGCAGCCCACCGAGGGGCAAAGGAATGGCAGCCAGGAGAGGCAGTCCAGCACAGCAGGTCCAAGGCAGGGTGGCCCCATCAGTGAAGGAGGTCGGGAGGGGCAGTTCGTGGGCCCCGGAGCCCCGGGGCACACAAGCAACCCAGGAGAGGGAAGAGCAGCCCAGAGGGGGCCCAGTTACTCTGCCGGAGCAGCAGCACACAGGGACGCTGGCGTCGCGGCAGCAAGGCAGAGACAGCAGGGTAGTGGCAGGCACCGGGGTCCGGCCCACGGGCAGGTCCCGGAGCCCACACGGCCCAGGACACAAGGGGGCCAGGGAGGGACCCAGGGGCTCACAGGCAGCCATTGGGGGCAGCTAGGGGGCCAGGCCCGATGAACCAGGTGAGGCCAGTGGATCATGCCCCGGCGGTATCCCAGCTCGGACATGTGGTGGGCGATCAGGTAGTAAGCCTCGAAGGGGTCATGCACAGACAGTCCCAACTGGACATCTGGACGGGACCATACCCGCCCCAGTGCCGACATCTCCGCCGCGGAAGGCTCCATTACACAGCAGGCAGCAGCATCAGGGGGCCAATGAAGGTAGCCCAGTCCCAGAAGCCAGTGATACATGGCCACACGTGTGCGCTGGTACCCACGCGCCCCGTGAACGCTGCCAAAGTAGGACACGGCCAAGGCAGGGCCCCCCTCAGCAAGGCACTGTGAGAAGGCGGCCAGGCTGCACACCCACAGCGCACTCACGGTCTCAGCCCCGGATCAGGGCACATGCGAACACCTATTCACCGGGACGCGCCCATCAGGGAAGCGGACCAGCCCCAGGGTCTCGGCATGGAGCCGGCAATCTTGAGCGCTCGCTTCATAGCCGAGGTAGCGGAGTCCAGAGCTCAGGCTCGCGAAGGCGGACGAGCGGCTGTCCGGCCTGCCCAGGAGCAGTTGCATGGCAGGGCTATGCCACTGGTCACAGAGGGACATGGTCTTGGTGTAGGTCCAGATACGGGGGGCCCCATGGGGGATGGGAAGTGGGACCCCCATGGATGGACAAGCAGCCATGGTCCANGATCAGGGCACATGCGAACACCTATTCACCGGGACGCGCCCATCAGGGAAGCGGACCAGCCCCAGGGTCTCGGCATGGAGCCGGCAATCTTGAGCGCTCGCTTCATAGCCGAGGTAGCGGAGTCCAGAGCTCAGGCTCGCGAAGGCGGACGAGCGGCTGTCCGGCCTGCCCAGGAGCAGCTGCACGGCAGGGCTACGCCACAGGTCACAGAGGGACATGGTCTCGGTGTAGGTCCAGATACGGGAGCCCCATGGGGGACGTGAAGCGGGAGCCCCATGGATGGACAAGAAGCCATGGTCCAACCGCCCGGGGAGAGTAGCATAGAGCTCTGGGGGCCTCACACACCTTCCGGGGCCGAGGGGCCTCCCGGGGGTCCCAAGGACAGGGAAAGCGGCCACGGGCCGCAACATTGTAGCACAACAGACCGAGGCGTGGGGTGCGGACCCAGCACAGCTGCACAACACAGTAGCTCTCGCATACCAACTAATCAGCGCTCCAAGGCCAGGGTGCCGCAAACACTAAGGGTGTGTGTGTTGTTTTCGGCAGATAGCTTCCAGGCGCCCGAGGACCGCACGGTGGAGAGCGTCCAGGCAGGGGGGGGTGCCCACCGCTCCGGTCCACCCCGTGGGGTTCCTCTGACCGGTCCCTGCACGCCTGCAGTTGCCCCACCCCCGTCTCCCAGACAGGACCAGGAGCCACTTCACCATATACACCTTTAATATCACCCATGTGTACAGTGACACCCATTCCCTCTTAACCAGTTGTGCCCTGCCACCACCTCGGCTCCCCCCTACAGCGTCCTACCCCTCCCTCCGGCCCCCCCGACCCCTGGGACGGCCCCGTGCGCGCCTGGTCTGGGCCATTGAGCTCATAGAGCCCCCTCACTGTCACTGCTGGTAGACATGTCCCGGGCCGCCTCCTGTTCCTGTTTGGGTGGCCTGGCCCCCCCCCGGCGGCTGCGCACTCTGGAGACCAGCGGGCACAGGGAGGCGAATGCGTGGCCCCGGAGGGCGTGGAGGCGGCTGGGGGGTCGGCCCAGGGAGCAGGTTCGCGGAGGGGCCCGCCATGGGTGCCTGCACAGACAGCGTGCCCGGGGGGCCGCCAGACATGAAATAGGCACACATTGTGCCGGCGTGCAGGAGCAACGAGGTCCCAATATCGTGGGACCTGTCCATCTTGAGTACGTGCTCCTGCAACATGGCATTGATGTCCTGTCTCAGCCTCCCGAGCAGCTCCTCCTGCCTGCTGTGGTCCCTGCACTCCCAGCGCCGCTCCAGGCGCACCTCGGCCTGGAGCCTCCTGTCCCGCTCCTCCACCCGCTCCCTCCGCCTGCTGGGCGGGCTCCTCGGCGGCCGACTCCTTTGTCGCCTGGGGGCTGTCCCGTGCTGGTCCGGGGCCTATGGGCGAGGGAGGGGAAATATTACTGTTGTGGGGTGCTTTTGGGAGCCCTGTGCCAGGGCCCCCCCTCCCGCGTCGTGGGGGCCGCGGGTCTTGGGCTGTGCCTCTCCCAGGCCCTTGCAGTCTCCCCTCCCCAATTGACCTAGGTCCCATGGGCACGGGGCCTCTCCCTCATGGGGTGGGTACTTACCCTCTGTGTCTGCCACCGAGTCATCCGAGACCAGGCCCTCGGTGTGGGAGCGCTCCCCCAGGGACCCCTGGCTGTGCGTGGTGCGGGTTCCGGTCTCTGACTCGCCCTGGCCCATGTCGCTCTCTGGGCTGGTGTCTGGGGGGGGCTGAAGGTTACGGAGCACCCGGGCCGGTCGTCCTGGGGGCCTGGGGCTGGTGTCTACCGAGGGGGCGGCGAGGGGAGGGGGTACCTCCACATGTTCCCTGCCCTGGTCCACAGCGTTTCCAACCAGTCGTGGGGCCACTATGGACCCCTTCATGTGGAGGAAGCGGTCCAGGGCATCGTAATACAGGGCTGTCTGGGCTCTGTGGCCAGACCTCCTGTTGTTGTCCCGGATCGCCCTGTACCCCCTCCTCAGCTCTTTCGCCTTTGACCGGCACTGCGCTACTGTCCGGGGGTGCCCCGCCGCCTCCATATCCCGCACTATGTCCCTGTAGACCTGCTCATTGCGCTGGTTGAGCGCGAGCTCCAGTTGGTACTCCAGGGTCCCCCATATCCGAATGAAGTCCCTGGTCTCCTTGTGTCCCCACTGGCCCCCTCGGTGGTATTCCTTCCTCCCTCCTCTCCGCGCTGGGTCTTCTCCCTCCTCCTCCTCCAACCCTTCCTGCTGCACCTCCGGCCGGGCTGGCCCGGTGAGCTCCGGGGGTTCGCCCACCCGGACTGGTTTCCCCGTCTGCGGGAGACAGGGGGCTGGGGGGTTACTGGTCGTTGGAGGTCGGGTTGGCCTCGCGGGGCGCCCCCATGGGGGTGGCTGTCCATGCCCCTGGCCCCCCTTTGCCACCTGTTCCCCTTGCCCTTGCTCCCCCTTACCCTTTTCTGGGGTGCCTCCTCCACTGCCGGCCCAGCTGATGTCCCTGGGGCGTCTTGTGCTGGCTGCTGCTGGTGCTCTCCCCCACCACCACCTCCATGTTCAGCGTGACCCCCACCTCTCCCTGTGCTGTCTCCCCCTCCACCACCACCACCTCCTCCTCGCCCCTCGCTCTCTCCTCCGCCACTGCTCTCTTCCTCCTCCTCGCTCCATCCCGCCACTGTCGCTAGCTGCTTTTTTCCCTTTAAATCTCCCTCCGGTGAGTGTGTTGATGCTGGTTGCCTGGCAGTGCCGTTACGTGCATTGCCCACGCCTGGGGATCATTTCCTTTGATCACGGGCGGTGTTTGCCATCCAGACGTTACGTTTGGTTGATCACGGGCGGGGATCTCACTGACCACGCGTTCATGGGAATTGGTGCGGGGAGCCCGGGAAGCGTGGTTGAAATTGACCCCATGTGGGTATTGAACGTGGTGAACATCTGGCGGGTGCCGAACAGACGTTCAGGGCTCTTTGGCCCCGCCGCGGGGTTGAGCGTGGTTCACTGTGGTTGAGCGTGATCTCGTAACGTCTGAAAATACCCATAATTAACTTGTACAAGTACTGTGGAATAGGGTCAGCCTTGCTGCTTGCTGCAACTTGAGGTATACCATGCAGTTTATTAAACAGTGTACCATATTATGTACTCTTTGAATTCCCTCTATGGCCACACAGAAAGTAACTAAGAGATTATGGGTGAAAACAGACATGATGCTAACCACCCTTTCACCATCCTTGGTGGTCATTAATGCATGTTTCAGGGCTGCATAGGGCACTAATACAGCCCTGCAACATGCATAAATAACTACCAAGGGTGGTTAGCGTCATGTCTGTTTTCACGCAAAGTCGCAGGGTTTTATTTTTAAACACACTATGTTGTTCATCAACAACCTAAGAATCTCAGATTTACTTACCTGCTATATACTTTAGTTAGTACGTTGTTTATCTGCTTATCTATTTTGTATTTTGTGTAATCCTCCAAGCCATCTTTAATTGCAATAACTGCGAGAACCACCACAAGAGGCAGCATTGTAATTTCTTTCTGGAAGGCTTCTACTAATGGAACCCAGTTCAGGATAACTAAAAACAGAAAATACAAATTGGCGGCTCTGGAAAAAAAAAACATATGCAAACGTTAGTAGCTGAACCACATGCACAAAAATCAGGTAGGATATTGGAAAATGAGTGGCGGTCACTATTAACTTGCTAAAAATTTCTGTTTAAAATTAGGTGGCTGTGTGTGTTAGAGTTGGCATTTATGCAAAAAGCATGTTAATCTGCCTACGACCTTGTGTACCTTTCATGTTACATAAATATAAAGGGTGAAATACTGTCCTCACTGAATTCATCCAAAGGATCAAACAAATGCTCTGCACATCTCTTCCATCAAAGCTACTGAGCTCAACAATCTCTGAGATTTCAGGGCTTGTGACAGTGACTTTCTGATTTTACAAAACATATTTTTGTAACCCTCTGTAGGGTAACATGAAGCAGCCCTCTTGCAATCCATACAAGGGGTGTGTCACTACCAAGAAAGCTTGAGTTATTTTAACTCAAGTCAGTTCACCTCTGACTCATGTCAACTCGTCACTGACACGAATTTAATGCCAGGATCATGCTCACCTGGTGTTTATCAGGGCTGTGCAGACCATGTTCCTTTTAGTTTTCATTTACAAAAAACGCTGTGTTTTCGGGGTTTTCAGAAACGACCCTACCATTTTAGTGTTGCTTTTTCTTCTGGTTTTTTAATTGACATTTTAAAAAATATATAAATCACTGTGCATTTTGGAAAATGAACATGCACAGACCGGCTTTCCTTTTCCAAAATGAAGCTGGTGCTGCTGGTGCCGTTTTGGAAAAGGGTTTACATGTGCTGAACGGCGTCAGTGGCCCTTTCGTGCATATGCAGTGATTTTCTATTTATTTTTTAAATGAAAATGGATGAAAGCAAACAACAATCGTTTGCTTATTCATCCATTTTCATATCTTTAGCAACTAAAATGAAAGGGGTTCTATTTGTTTTAGTTACGAAAGAAACAAAAATGAACTGCATGCCCCTAGTGTTTAGAGTTGCATTAGCTTGCCAAGTCCTGGAGAAATCTCTCGTGGCTCACTGAGCTGCCATTTGCACAGAGTCTGAGCTCTGACTACATGTCTACACAGCATCTAACTCAGGCTAAAAACTGGTGAATTAATTAAGCTAACTCAAGCTCAAGTGGAAGTAGCGACAACTTTGCAAAGACATGCCTGGGTAGCAATCAAGCTAAGGGAATTCATGTATGAACAGGAAAAAATTAACATAGCCCAACTGAATTTGAACTTTGACTAAGTTCCAACTTTAGACGGGGTCAAAATGTCAAATAGGAAGGCTTCCCAAAGAGAGAGTTCACCCTCTTTTCTCTACTTTATAGAGAACCCAGGGGTTGGGTCAAGATGGATTATACCAGAGATGGGCAAGTGGCAGCTCAGGAGTCACGTGGTTCTCTCAGGCACCGGTACTGCGTGTCCACGCAGCTTTCAAAAGGCGCAAGGGAAGCAGAGCTTCATGAACACTGCAGCTTCTGCTGGAGTCTCCTGGTGGCTGTGGGAGATGGGGCAGTGTGCCCTGGGCTGCTATTGCTGCTGTCTGAACCCATCGCACTGCCTATGAACTGGAGCTGTGACACAAAAGGGGTGGGCTGGGGTACTACCCTGTCCCAAGGATCACGGGAAGCTGTGCTCCGTGTAAAGGGTCTTGTGACTCTCTGCAATATAATACAGGTCTTGGGCTTGGAAGCTTTCCCCTCCCCTTGATTATACCAAGACTGATATGAAAGACTTGCATCACATCACAGCTTTGTAGTTGGCATTAATAGCTAGGTTAGAAGTCTGGTTTGTTAAGTACATATCGCTACACAAATTTTAAACAAAGCCCCAGCTTGACTAATGCCCACAATAATATACAAGAATACTTTACCTATGAAACTGTTCAAATAAGTTCCTTGGTATAAAGTTCAACAAAGTATACTTGGTAGTTCGGATTCTGTTGCCCATATACAATTTTGAGACCTTTTCATACTCTTCTTTAAAGTGTCCCAGGCATGGTATAACAATCCTATGTTTGCTAGTCACCTTGGATGACTGATAGAACTTGTCACAGCCCAAAGGTAACCTGCTGCTGCTCCCACCATCTCTGCCTTCTGTAGATACTAGACGCTGCCAACGATGCCTGGCCCACTGAATGGGGTCCGCCATATTGCTAGATGTGTTCTGTGATTCAGGCGGTCTCCTTTACCTAGCAATAGTTTAAAATAAAAGAAAATGACAGTGAGTCTGGTGAAGTTTTAAATTACAAGGGAAATGTCAATCATAAAGGCCAAGTAACAGTAGCTCAGTTTTTAAACACTGAAAAGAAAATTAAGTTAAATATTAGACTTTGATTTCAATTTAAAAACGACTGCTAATAGTTTAAAATGAGGTCAGAAACCTCTATTTAATGGCACAGCAACACATATTACAGAACTATACAAGAGAGCCACTGTGGTGTGCAGATAAGGTGCTGGACTTGGGAAACCAGGGTAAAAATCCTGCCCTCGCCATGAACTCACTGGGTGGCCTTGGAAAAGTCTCAGCCTCAGTTCCTCATCTGTAAAATGGGAATGTGTCTGTGTATCTGTCTGTCTGTCCCTATGTTCCCATCACTCTTGTCCATCTTAAGACTGTAAGCTCCCTGGGCAGGGACCTGCCTGTAAATCTGAGACTGTAAAGGGCTGCATATGCCTAGTAGTGCTGTAGACGGGAGTAGTAGGAGTAGAGCTATTTAGTTCTGTCTCAGAAATGAGAGCGAGAACTGATGGACCGGTTTGAATATGTAGTAAATTAAAGTTTTGAATTAGTCATGCCATAAAAGTCAACCTCAGCAGAGTTTTGGTCCCCGCTTGCCTAGAAATATACATGCACGTGTGTGAATTTTTAGCTATGTTATTTAAAAGTAGAGAATGTCCCAACTTTCTTATAGAAATCTGCCTTCTGCAACCCTGAAACAGATGCTAAAGGGGAGCTTTTCTTCCCCAGGCTCATAAAAAACCAAAAAAACAAAACTTTAATGTGCACATTCAGTTCCATGTTTATATTTTACCACCATCATTTGATGTTTCAGTTGTCTCCTCTTGTTGTTTGGCTAGTTGGTAGATGCTCTTTAAGGAGGGTGCAGTCCCACTGAACTCAATGAGAGTTTTACCATAGACTTCAACCAGTTCAGAAATGTGTTGAGAATAATACTCCATAAGGCACCAAGCTCTGTAGTCACCTAGACAGATGGAGCTGCATAACGAGACAAACTTCTAACCTGGCTAACAGCAACGTTTGAAGAAGAATTCCATTTAGGTCATGATTGACCTCAACAGCCTTACACTGTTGCAGAGTCATGGATGTTTTAACCGCCATTTCTGAAAAATGTCTTTAAAAAATATATATTTTTTAAAAAAAAAACCTGCTTGGGAACTTTTCCATGAATGATGCTTAAACGGTTCATTACCTAATGGATTCTACCCAATGAATGAATTTATTTAAATCTGTTTTGGCTATTAGAATAATAATAATAATAATAATAAATATACATTACACACTACAAATAACATTTTAAAAAGTAAAAAGCCCACGACAGTATAAAAATATAAAACAACATATAAAACACTAGAAGACAGGAGGACAAGAAGTAATAAAATTGAAAGCAAGATTATAAAAATGTATAAAATACAGCAAGTGACCTTTAGTATCAGGCACTACCATTCTTTTTTCTAGACAACACATTTTTCTTCCAAATACTGTGGGCTAAAATGGGCAAAAACTGCCATGGCTCTGAAAACGGCAGATACATAGGAGTCCAATAAAAGTCAGTTTCTAGGATACTATTAGATAATGCAAGTGAAGAGGGGGGGGGGGGGACTGAAATGGATGGAAAACCTCCATAAATATTGTTACAGTTCCTTAAAAGAAAACTGTGTGTGACACTAAGCGCATGAATCTAATGCAACCATCTATATACAAAAAATGTTATTTATTTGCCATTAGATAATCCCGTCCTCTTAGAATTGGGGTAATCAACTCATTCAAATAAAGTTTAAAAAGATGGGTAGTTTTAACTCTAGAAAAAACCTGAACTGAGGAATTTCTTAGGTCTTCCTGAAAAGCAATATCAAGAACTCTCCACTCTATAGTGCTATGGCAAAGATTAATTGGGGCAAATCCAAATGCAATGTAATATTTTTTACAGTTTGAGCCCAGCCAGATGCGTAGCCAACTCAAGGGTCTTCACGTTCAAATAAACAAAAATGTGGAAGGCGAGTAGAAGCCATATAATTAATTTTGGACCAATATTTGAGCACACATATGCAGGCCTTATTTCCCCACTGCAATTTGTCCATAACAAGCCGGGGTGGATCTAGGGAGGAACAACAATGACCTTAAAAAATGGTTTTTGGACACACTCCAAACTATTAACACTTCCTCTGTACCAGATCTCTGAACCAAAAATAAAAATAGTTTCAAAGTTGTAATGCAGTTCCTCTGAACTGAAACTAACAAGTAGTGTAAGTGCTTCTACAGACAGTGGCAGTGAAATTGAAGGTGCCTAGTGAAAGTTAAGAGACAAAGTAGTAACGTGATATCTTTTTTTTGAACCAACTACAGTTGGTGGAGGTATGCAACTCCACCAACTGTAGATGGATCTCTACCAACTGTAGTTTGGCCAATAAAATATATCACTTTATTACTTTGTCTCTATTGCCGATATTTGGTACCAGCACGACAAACCATACTTTCTCTACAGTGAAAATTAAACTCTGGCCATTTTTAAACAAGATGCTCCCATGAATGGACACCCATCCCCTACGCACAGAGCAACCGGAAAAAAGGCAGGTTGCCCCGTGCATGGAGGTGGGTGTAGATGGATGTGTGCCCATTTACCCCCATGCACAGGCGCTCCGCCTGTGCAACTGACACCCTACCCAGTACCCACCCCTCCGCCTGTTTAAAAATGGCCTCTGTTGAAGCAGATCAGCGGACAATAGTGACATGTCATGCACAGCTCTTTGGGTGTGTGGTGTCGGTAATGCCCCAAAATCAGTATGTTAACAGTTTTCAGTGCCTTAACTCTTTTTCTTAAAATTTAAACAATGTACAGGAAGTGTATGCTATTAAGTTGTCACGTCTTAAAATACTTACAAGAATTCAAATAAAAATAATTTCCAAGTAAAACTTTGAATTTGTTTGAATAGAACATTTATTTTAAAACCACAGTAAGTACGCTTCATTGATTTTTTAATTATTTTAAAAAATGATTTTGTTTGGCTATTGGGAAAATGTCTTGAGATATTTATCCAGCACATAAAATACTTTTTTAGTTTTAATATAAGTCAAATAAACATGTTAAATCAGATCCCAGTTGATTTAGGGCATCTGAATTTTTTCCAAAAACTTTTCTGGAAAACCCACATCACTAGAACCTTTGGCCTCTGGGGCTGGGTGGTGACTGCTTTCCCCCCCCCTGCGCAATCTCTTAGCTTGTCTGGATGTTGAAATTTCCTAGGGTGTTCTCTCTCCTTGTGCTGTTTATAGCCATGCCCACTGGCTTCCTGATTGGTTTCAGCCTGCTTATAAGGAGGACTGGGAGTTGCAGGAAGCTGGTAGAGCATTTGTGCTGATTCCTGGCTGCTGATCTAACCCGCACCCTGGATGGATCTTGTGCACTACTCGGGTTGTGTTGCTTCTTGGTATTGGATTGCTTGGTAATGTTCTCTTCCCCCTTGTTAGTATACCCTTTTCCCTTTTCTCCAACTGTGCTAATTGCGTCTCCCCCTCTCCTTGGTTTCCTATAACTCTGGTGTGTATTCCCTTTCTCTGTAGCACACCTGTTTTCCTTTTACTTGGGTTTGGTCCTTCCCTTCATAGCTCTTAATACCCTTGTGGCCCCTTGGCAGTGCCTGTTCCAGGGGGGATTAGAGTCCGGGAACAGGGCGGCAGCAGAGTCACCAGTTTGAACTCACCTGACAGCTGGGTGGAGCCTCTGACGAGGGCGGAGCTCAGGACCTGCAAAGAGAGTGAAAAGGGGCTCGCTAGCCTCCGGCGGCGCGCGCCGAAGGGTGCGCGCCCTTTTGCTCGTCCTTCGGCGAGACTGGGTGCCACTGTCTTTGGTTCTATTGTGTGCATATTGGCTTGTTAGAGGTGTGGAGACAATATAACAAGCCAGGTCCATTCCCCGCTGGTGTGACTTGGAGTAGGAGTGTCAATTTATCAGTTTAGGATACCACCAACAGATGTTACTAAGGTATCTAAAGAACAAAAGGCTGTAAGACTTGATTTAACTCCTGTTTATTCTGTATATTGGAGATAGTTAACGTTGCTGGTGATCAATGGCAAAACAAACGTCCAAGGAAGGATTTGGCCTCTGTGGTCCCTGGCCAGGTGTCAAAACAGAGGCGTTTTGAACCTGGTCAAGAGGTACTGGGATCTCCTATCCCTACACAGAACCGTTTTGCTGCCCTGTTGTCACCTTAGGGCGGGAAAGACCAGGGTCAAGAGGTCAATTGGTCCTGCTCTATGGATCAAGGTTCTCGTAATAATTGTGCAGGAAATATGGTTGGAGCTAAGTGTGGGGAAGGGTTTGATCCCTCAGCTATGAGCATAGTGGTTGACTTGGCAGTTGTCACCTCCCATACAATGCAAATAATGTTTCAAAAAATGCATAAAACGGATATGAAACTAAATGCGCTTCAGGGATTAGGGGACAGCTGGAGGAAATTGGAGTGTCCTCCACCCCCGGTAGAGTTAGTCAGGAAGACCGGTATAGGGAAAATAAATAAGGTACTGGTGAAAACGGGTAGGAGAGAATTAATGTGCACCGAAAAACATGGGAAGTTTGTGTATTCCCCTGTTGCACTATTTTTTACAGTGCTTCCTCTACCAACCGGGATGCTCCCTTTTTGGACCACTCCGGGAGATGTTGCAGAACACCTGAGAGTAACAGTAGTAAAAAATGAAACAGTAGTGAAACAGTAGTAAGAAATTATATTATTTCGGTGGATCAAATCCCTAATGCAAAAAAACGGTGGATATTAATTATTACGTTTCATTCTGCTTCTCTTGTCCAAATGATTTTAGATAATGAGGTTAGTCTTAATAATAGGCAGGTCTTCATTTCTAGACTTCTTCTTGCAGATCTTCCGGTTATAACTCCTATGCGAGGTATGATAAAATCAAGAAAAAAGAAGGGAAAATCCCCCACCCCAGTTATTGCCTTGGACAACCAGCAGGCCCCGCAAACTCTGGGAGTTGGTTCTAAGCCAGGTACCGGTAGTTCAGGGTCTGTGCAAGAAATGGAGGTGGTGGACAATCCTGGAATACCTACTGGACAATTAACTGGAAAACAGGAAATACTAAATGCAAAAGCAGATGTGCATATATTAGAAATGAGAGAGGTGTTTGGTAAACTAGAAGCTCTCTGTGTGAAGGCTGAGAAAGCTAAATCTATGCATTCACAATATAACAATAATAAAAAAATTACGGAAACAATAGGTGAAGTTAGTCAAGTTAGAGCAACCTGTGTAGTGCAGTGCTCTACATCGGTAGTAGTGGTTCCCAATGCTTCATCTACGCCTGTAAGGATTAATAAAAAAAAACCAAGGAAGGAAAGTCCTAGAATTCTGTTAGAAGTTACAGGGGCTTTTGAAAATAACAAACAAGGATCTTCAGTTTTGGAGGGACAGGCAGAGGTGTTACTAGCCAATAAAGCCCTTTGTGAAAGGGAGGACTGTTTTGAGGCAGTGGGAAGGAACCCACAAGGTCCCCCATGGGCAATAAGGTTAATCAAACCACAAGGTCAGCAACTGGATAATAATTTATTACCGGGAGTGTATTCTTTTAAGGATAGAAATGTTAATAGGTCACAAGAGAGGGAAAGTGTTTTTTTATTCACGACGGACCCTCTGGTTTGACGCCAGGGTCAAGTAGTTTTGTACGGTAATCTTTTATCGTGGAATATAGCTGGTATAAAAAATAAAAACAAAGATATGGATTTTAACCTTTTTATAAAGGAGTTTCAGATTTTATTATTTCAAGAGATGTGGGCAATTTTGGATTTTGAATGTAAAGGTTTTAGAGTTTTTAATATTCTAGCATGTTCTATTTATAAGAAGGGTAGTGCAAGTGGAGGGGTGGCCTTGTTAATTGCGGCTTCTTTGGATGCCTCCCCTGTATTGATTGACAAAAATCCCAGCTTATTATGGACTATGATATTTGAAAGTGAGGGGGAAAAGGGGACTTTTGCTTGCAAATGTATATATCCCGCCAGCAACGTCATCCTTTTATAATATAGCTATATGGGATTATATAACGGAAAGCATATTGAGGGCAAGGGGGAAGTATCCTGAAGCAGAGGTAATTTTGGGAGGTGATTTTAATACCTGATTAGGAAATGTTCACCTGAGCCTGCACGGAAACAACTCATGGGCTCAGGTTAAGATTCCCTGTAACAGCTGAAGAAAAGTGCAAGATACTGTAGGCTGTCCCAGGCTATCTTTGATGGTTAAAATGATACAGGAACTGGACTTGGAAATATTAAATGGTACGTGGGGGCAAGATTTGCAAGGGCACGTTACATATGTATCTACTTGCGGGGCGAGCATAATTGATTACCTTTTGGTATCAGAAACTTTTATGAAGCAAAATCGAGAATTTTGCTGTGATTCCTTGTCCTTTGTCCACACATTTCCCTTTGGGTTTGGTCCTTCATGGTTTGATCAAGAGTGTGGGAAATTGCGTAGACATTTAAGGAAACTGGTAAAGAGATTTCATAAGCACCGCACAAGAGAAAACAGAGCATTGTACTGTTCAAGCAGGAAAGGGATTGTGCAAACTGTAGCTGGCAGAACTCTCCCCAGGACAATCAGTGGGACCTAGTGAAGGTAGCGAAAAGATGGTCACCACAGGTTGAGAATGCTGTGAAATGTTTATTAACTCAAGACGGGGTTAAATCTCTAATGGAGTCAAGTACTCCTGAGTCTGGTGATGTTATCCGGGATTTAGAATATTTTATTGAACTCTTGCAGCCTGTTATAACTAGTAAACACTTTCCTAATCAGCTTCCTTCGCAAAGTCCTTCATGGTTTGATCAAGAGTGTGGGAAATTGCGTAGACATTTAAGGAAACAGATTTCATAAGCACCCCACAAGAGAAAACAGAGCATTGTATTTAGAAGATAGGGCTAAGTATAGACAGACCCTATTTAGGAAAAAGAGGGCCTTTTGGGCAGTACAATGGAAAATTCTCAATGAAACTGCTCGAAATAGGAATTTAAGGAAATTTTGGTCCCTGGTCAGAGATAAGGGAACGGGTAATTATTTACAGTCTGCAGGTAATATCTCAATGGCCCAATGGGAGTTGCATTTTGCAACTCTCTTTAGGAGCCCCGAGGAGACATTTAATATTATTGAAATTGAAATTGCCTCTATGAATAAATTTCCCCAATGGGTTCCAGTTAGAGCAGAAGAGGTTAAGGAGTTAATTGCGCAGCTGAAAACAGGGAAGGCGGCGGGTGTAGATTTTATTTCAGCCGAGCTTTTAAAATCACAGGTTGAGAAATTCTCTTAGCTCGGGTATTTACTAGTATTAATGAAACAGGTCGGATTCCTATAAATTGGCTTCTTAGTTTGGTTGTGCCTGTGTATAAGAAGGGTGACCCTATAGTTCCCTCCAATTATAGGCCAATAAGCCTGTTATCATTGATTGGTAAATTGTATGCGAAGCATTGGTTGTTAAAATTGCAGCTATGGCTGGAGGTGGAGGATTTCCTAGAGCCGGAGCAGGCAGGTTTTTGGAACTTCTCCTCAACTGTAGATCAGATCCATATCCTGTCGCACTTAATAGATAAGTATACAGGGTATGGGCCTTGCTGGAAGGACAGATGTCAGAGGTTATATCTGTGTTTTGTAGATCTTCATGCGACTTTCGATTCAGTTAGTAGAGATAGGCTCTGGCACAGGTTGCGCGGCTCCTACGGCTTATAGTAAAATTACATAGTAAGAACACATTGAAGATAAGAGTTTCTAAGAGTTTGCCCATCTCAAAGGCACTCCCTATAAACAAAGGGGTGCGACAGGGGTGTATTTTGGCCGCTACTTTATTTAATATATATTTTAATGATGTTGTTGTACACGAGACGATTCTACTCACCCCCCAAAACTTGGCCAAAGAAGCATTGCAATTTTATTATATGCGGATGATGCAGTTTTAATGTCTAGAACAAAAATTGGCTTCAGACGAACCCTGGAAAGATTCAGTCATTATTGTAAACAGGAAATGTTGGAGGTGAATTATGAAAAAACTAAAGTGCTTCTGGCAGAGAGATGGCCAGATAGATTGTTGCACAGATGGCTTATGGATGGGGTAGTATTGGAACAAGTGAGGGCCTTTAAATATTTAGGAGGTTTTTTTGTGGCAGGGGGAAATTGGCGATATCATTTTAATTATATTCAAAAACATGTGAATAAGACGATCGACGGTTTAAAAATGTTTTATTATAAAAGGGGAGGTCAACAGGTCGCGCCGGCTTTGAGATTATATTTGTCGAGAGTTATGGGACAATTTTTATATGCAGTAGCAATCTGGGGGTTAGATTTGTTAGATGAATTGGAGGCCCCACAAAATAAGTTTTTAAGATGCATTCTGGGAGTTCCGTTAGGTACCCCAGCTTCTCTATTGAGAGCAGAAACTCTTGTTTCCTCTGTAAAGGCGCGAGCTTTAATTTATATAATGAATCACTGGCTAAAAGGAGTCATTCGGGTACAGGATAGGGCACCACTCAGGAAAATTTTAAGTACTGATCAATATTTGTCTAAGTGGAAGGGTAAGACTGAGGTAATGGTGCAGAATTTAGGATTTTCCAAAGAATTCTTCTGTGAATTAGATTTTTTGACAGCAAAGCAACTAATCACAAGAAGGGTCCTGGATCAGGAGCTACAGGCAACTGACGTTTTAATACGGGACCAAAAAATAGCTCCAGGGTATGATTGGTTGATACCTGACAAATTGGAAGACTCTTATTTACTTACCTGGGAAAATCCACAACTTAGGCGTGCATATACATTATTTAGGTTGCAATTATTTCCATCAGCTGTAACCGAGGGGAGATATCGAGGCCTTGAACGAACTTATAGATATTGTCGAATGTGCACCCAAAACCAGATCGAGGATTTGTATCATGTTTTGTTTTGTTACCCATTGTATAATGTTTTGCGTAAAAGAGACTTATGGTCGTATACATCGATTGTGCCTTACCTTTCCCATGAAGTGGTATTCCAGAAATGTTTACATGCCAAGGATTCAATATTATCACATGCAGTTGCAACCTACTGTATGTATGCAATGTCCCTGCGAGGTAAACAATTGGATAACTAAGGACTGTTAAAAATTTATTAGGAATGATTTTATATATTGTAAGTGTATAAAGTTTAGATATTTTAAAATACGGTAAGTTTGTCTATTTATATTGATATGATGGCGTTTTATGATTAAAATGTGAGTATTTATAGGATTGTAAAAAAACCTTTGGGTTATACAATATAATAAAGTTTATTATTATAACTTATAACTAGTGCCTGTTCCCCTCTTTGATTGTCCTAGTACCCTCATAGTGTCTCACTTCAGGTCTGGTTCCCTTGCATAGTTTTGCATATGTTTGGTTCCTTGTGTTCCCTTGTTAGTGCCTGCCCGCCCCTGAAGTAGTGTGTAGTTATGGTTTCTTGTTGTTGCCTTGCTGTGGTGCATGATATACTGTCCTGCTTAGGGTTGCCATACCTCCCCTTTAATCCAGGACGCTTATGAAAAATGCATGTATTTTTCATAAGCATCCTGGATTAAAGGGGAGGTATGGCAATCCTATAAACGTTTGGTTCCCCTCCTGGTTCCCTAGTCCTCTGTTAATGCTCCCTTACACTATTGCCAATTGTGTGTACTCTTCTTCCTTTGTATATTTCTCTTCTTGTGGATTCAGTTCTGGGTACTTCTCGTACCTTGTGTAGCATTTGCTTGTTCTGTAGGTCCTATTCCTGTCTCTCTCGGTGGTTCCTTATTGTACTTTCTTAATCCCTCAGAGTATGCATTTCCTTCCTCCGAGCCTTGTTCCCTCTTAGTGTGGGCCACGATGTCATAAAATATAAGTGTTGTGTATAATGTGTGTTGTGTGATTTGATTCAGGAAGATGCTGCCAACTTCCTATGCATTAGAGACCTGGCTGGATAAAGCATCTGGGCCAGTATTGTCCTAGATGGTGCCAGCTGGGAACTCTGTGCAGCATCAGTCTCAGCTTAAGGACTGGAGTGGCTGTGATCTGTAAAGATATCTTGGCCTTTTGGAGGTATCTGGTGCCTAACTCATCTGATATAGGGTGTGTCCACCTTGTGCTGAATTTAGCTAGGAATACACTGGGAACCCTCTTGGTGTACCAGCCACCCAACTGCACAGCTGATTCCGTAACTGCTCTAGCCAAGCTGGTCTCCAAGATGATGCTGAAGTCACTCAGACTTATTGTCTTGGGTGATTTCAAGATACACACTGGGGCTAGCCTTTTAGGGAGGAGCAGGAGTTCATGGCTGCCATGAAAACCATGGGCCTATCTCAGAATGTCTGACCCAACGCACAAGACGGGGCACATGCTGGATTTGATGTTTTGCACCAGCCTGGATACAAAGGTTCCAGTTGTTGGGGGTGTTGCTACAACACTGTTGTGGTTTGATCATTACCTTCTGAAAGCCCAGATCCCGGCCCTCCTATGCCCTCAATGGGGTGGTGGATGTTGGGATTTTTATTAATGGTTAGAAAAACAAAACCCCAAAAGCAGCTTGAATTGTTAGTAGCAACAGCTTAGTAGTAATGAACACCTTGGAGATTGTTTCTGGATTAAAATAAACTACTTTATTGAGAAGTACATTGTGATAGGAAAGGCCTATCCCTAGTCTTACTAGTTAGCTGCCACCAGCATGGTGGGCAGACATGTTGAAGGTCAGAGAGAGAATTTAGGAATGGAGAAAGGTCAGGAAGAAGGAGGAAGTCCAGTAGGAACTTCCTGGGCACATCCCACCTGGGAGGGGGCTTAGAAGCAGAGATCAGGAAAGGTTAAAGTGACATTCACACTAACTCACTATCTCTACTCCCAAATGCCCCTAGTGGTCATTAGGGTTTGTTGGTGCAAAAGGTGATGTCATCTGGAGCTGTTTTTCCAACACCCCTTCTCATCGCCTGTCGCACCGGCTCACGACTCCCATTCGCTCACGTAGCATCTGGAATCGATTCCTTGGTAGTGGCTTGGTCAGTCCATCTGCCACCATTTCTTCAGTTGGGCAATACTTCAAGTCAATTAGCCCTTCTTCCTGTGCCTCTCGAACATAGTGGTACTTTATGTCAATGTGCTTCGTTCGAGACTTGGACTTCTCCATTTGTGAGAGCTTAATGCAACTCTGGTTGTCCTCAAACATCGTGGTAGGCTTTGGCTCTTCAATTCCAAAGTCCAACAGCAGCTTGTGTATCCACACAGCTTCCCTGCATGCTTCACTAGCTGATATGTATTCTGCTTCTGTTGATGAGAGTGTAACAAGTGACTGCTTCCTGCTAGTCCAACTTATGGCTCCATCTCCATAGAGAAACAGGTGTCCACTGGTGGACTTGCGATCAGCTATGTCTTCAGCCCAATCTGCATCCATGTATCCCACCAGTCTAGGGTTGCTGCTTACTGGAATCTTCAATGCGTAGTGCGCGGTACCCTTCAGGTATCTCCCCAGTCTCTTGACTGCAGTCCAGTCATTCTTGGTTGGGGCACTTACTTTCCTGCTTAAGATTCCCACCGCTGTGGCAATATCTGGCCTTGTCACTGTGGCTATGTACAAAAGCTTGCCAATCGCTTTTCTGTACTGGTTGTTGCCTGCCAGAGGCTCATCATCTTCCCTTTGTTTCAGGAAATTGACATCCATTGGTGTACTGACCTCATTGGCATCTGTCAGTCCCAGACATTCCAAAAGATCCTTGATCTTTGCTTTCTGGTTGAGAAGATAACTTCCATCTTCTTCTTTTTCTATTTGAATGCCAAGGTAGTGTGAGATGCTTCCAAGTTCCTTCACCTCTACTTCCTTGTTTAGGTGCTCAACAATCTCGTGACTGTCTTGCTCCTGTTCACAACAGATGATCAGATCATCAACATAAGTCAGGATATAAGTCCACTTATTGTTTCTGAATCTTGAGTACAGGCAGGGGTCAGCTTTTCCTTGTGTGAACCCTTCCTTAAGCAGTAGCTGATTCAGTTTCTCATTCCATGCTCTAGCTGCTTGCTTCAAGCCATAAATGCTCTTCTGGAGTTTGCATACAAGCTTCTCCCTTCCAGGTTGCTCGAAGCCTGGTGGCTGCTGCATATAGATGTCTTCCTCAAGTTCTCCATTCAGGAATGCAGTTTTGACATCTAAATGGTTAACATGCATCTTTCTGGAAGCTGCTATGCTAAGTAGTGTTCTGATGGAAGTGTGCTTGACAACTGGTGCAAATGTTTCATCATAGTCTTCTCCATATATTTGGGAGTATCCCTTGGCTACTAGTCTGGCTTTGTAGCGCTGTACATCCCCTTCTGCATCTTGCTTGATTTTGAAGACCCATTTGCAACCTACAGGTTTTCTTCCAGCAGGTAGTTCCATAAGTGTCCAGGTTTTGTTCTTGTGTAGAGATTCAATCTCTTCCTTTGCTGCTTTCCTCCATTTTTCAGCTTCATGGGTTGGCATCCTGTCAACATCCTTCCATGTGCTGGGTTCTTGCAGCTCTGCACTTGTGGTGAGGTAGGAGTATTTCAAGGGTGGAACTCCTTTGTTGGACCTCTGTGAGCGCCTGGGTTCTGGCTCAGCTTCTGTGACCCCTTCTGAATCTGCAGCTTCTGTAACCCCTTCTGAATCTGCAGCTGGTTCTGGTTCACAGCTTGGCATTTGGTAGCTGAAGGCCTGCTCACTTGGTTCCTCTTGCATCTGGATCCTTGGCTCCAGGTCTGGTAATTCACCTTTGGTTGGTCTGTGTCTTTCATCAAAGTACACAACATTGCAAATTTCAATATTACCAGTTTCAACATCAAGAATTCTGTATCCTTTGCCTCCTAAAACATATCCACATAAAACTCCTTTCTTGCTTCTGCAATTCAACTTGTTTCTCTTTGCCTTTGGTATATATGCATACACATCACAACCAAAAACTCTGATGTGATTTAGGCTAGGCTTGTGTCCAAACCACAGTTCAAATGGAGTTTTCTCTATGGCTTTAGTTGGCAATCTGTTCTGCAGATAGCTGGCAGTCATCACTGCTTCTCCCCAGAACTTGCTTGGCAAACTTGCATCTTTCAACATACATCTTGCCATCTCCATTAGGGTTCTATTTTTCCTTTCTGCAACACCATTCTGCTCAGGAGAGTATGGGGCTGTAGTCTCATGCTCAATTCCCTGTTCTCTCAGAAAGGATTTCATTTCGTTTGAGGTGTATTCGCCTCCATTGTCTGACCTTAGTCTCTGAGGCTTTCTCCCAAACTTGTTGCTGACCAATGCAACATACTCTTTAAACTTTTCAAACACTTGACTTTTCTCTCTCAAAGTGTAAACATAGGCAAATCTTGAGAAATCATCAATAAAAGTAACTATGTACAGGTTTCCTCCAATGCTCCTTTGCAGAGGACCTGATACATCACTGTGAATCAACTCTAGAGGGCGCTGAGACTTTCTCTCCTCTAGCTTGTGGAAAGCTGGCTTAACACTTTTTGCAGAAATGCAACATCCACATTTGTCTAAGTTCTCAGTACACAGTTTCAGTTTAAAGTCTTTAATTAAATTCCTCTTCTCAAGTTGGCGAATTGAATTAACATCTCTATGTCCCATTCTGCGATGCCAAGTTTTATCACAGTCTCTGTGGGTGCACTTGAGATTGCTTGCTAAATTTGCATTTTCACTGACAGTATGGACTTCAAAGAGCTCACTATCTCCCAGAGATGCATACAGGATTGAGTCACCATCTCTTGTTACAAGGCAATGATCATCCATGAATTCAAACTTGCAGCCATTTTTCACTCCATATTTCACAGAAATTAAATTGTTTTTCAACGAGGGCACATACAGAGCCTTATGTATGATTACTTGTTCAATTTCACCATCTGGGAGCTTACAAAAGATTTTTGCTTGACCACGCCCTTCTGAAAAGACCTTTCTCCCATCTGCTAGAGAAATAGGTACTTTGTGATCCAATTCAATTTCTGAAAACATTTCTATATCCTTGAGGAGATTTTCAGTTGCTCCAGAATCAATATAGATCACATCATCTTTTACTTTTGACATGGCGTTAAAACCTTTAATTTTCTCTTTCTCCTTCTGTTTAGAGCTAGCAGTTTTCTCCAGGCTCTCTGTCTGGCTCTTAATGGGTGCTTTAGATTTCCCCATTGTCTTGGCACTTGGGCAATTAACACGTAGGTGTGTTTCACTACCACAGGAAAAACATCCTTTCTTTACTCCTTTCTTTGAGCTAAAGGCTGTAACTTGATCTGTAGAGGTTTGCTTTGCCCTTTTGATAAAGCATTCATGCAACTTGCTAGATAGATAGTCCAATTCCACAACTTTATCTGAAATATCTATAGCAGTTTTCAAATATTCATAAGAAGCTGGTAAAGAGTTCAAGACAAAAGCCACAATCCCAGTGTCTCCAATATCTATTCCCAAAACCTTCAGTCTTCTTGCTAGGCATTGTATTTCGCTTATATGCTCAGTAGGGTTTTCATCCTCTCTCAGTTTCATATTGCACAGTCTCTGTATTATAGAGATGGCTTCGCTGGGGCTCTTTCTGTTATAAAGAGTTTCCAGCCTTTTCCAGATTTCACTGGCTAAAGTAACATTTTCAAAATGTATAAACAGCTTAGGACTTACATTGATTCCTAGAATCCCAAGAGCTTTTTCATTTTGTCTGTCCCAATGCTTTTGTTCAGCTCCTGCAGCCGTTGGTCTTTCTGTTGTTAGCACCTCATAAAGACCTTGACTCTTCAAGCAAGATTGCATGAGGAAACTCCACTCTTTGAAATTCGCTCCTTCCAGCTTTGGAATGTTGAAGTTCCCTTGAGTTTTCTCCATGCTGCTTGTCTTGTTCCAAAACAAAAACCAGGTACAAAAATAAGCTGTGCTTTTCTCCAACGAGATTCAATTCGGATTCCAAAAAATCTGTTAGGATCTTCAGGAGGATTCTGGGCCCATAACCCAGTGTTGGGAATTTTTATTAATGGTTAGAAAAACAAAACCCCAAAAGCAGCTTGAATTGTTAGTAGCAACAGCTTAGTAGTAATCAACACCTTGGAGATTGTTTCTAGATTAAAATAAACTACTTTATTGAGAAGTACATTGTGATAGGAAAGGCCTATCCCTAGTCTTACTAGCTAGCTGCCACCAGCATGGTGGCCAGACATGTTGAAGGTCAGAGAGAGAATTTAGGAATGGCGAAAGGTCAGGAAGAAGGAGGAAGTCCAGTAGGAACTTCCTGGGCACATCCCACCTGGGAGGGGGCTTAGAAGCAGAGATCAGGAAAGGTTAAAGTGACACTCACGCTAACTCACTATCTCTACTCCCAAATGCCCCTAGTGGTCATTAAGGTTTGTTAGTGCAAAAGGTGATATCTGTTTTTCCAACAGTGGACCAGTTAGGTTGGTCTGCCCTCTGAGGCTAATGGATTCAATTGATTTCCAGATAGATCTTTCAGCAGCCTTTGATAGCTGACCATGAGGTGTTGAAACAACTGCAGGATCTTGTGAGGGTGCACAGGACCACTTGAGTGGTTTCGCTCCTTCCTGTCAGGGAGATCCCAGAGAGTGGTGATGGGCAATTGCTCATCATCCTCTCAGGACCTCCCCTGTGGAGTCCTTCAGGGCTCTACTGAGTCTCCCCTTCTGTTCAACATGTATACGAGGCCGCTGGGCGAGGTCATTCGGAGGTTTGGGGTGAAGTGCGATCAGTATGCCGATGACACTCTCTCTCTCCTTTTCATCTGACCCAGGCCCTGCAGTCTCAATGCGCTCACCTGATGCCTGGTTGTTGTCAGGGATTGGAGAAGGGAACGCCAATCGAAGCAGAATCCAGAAAAGACCTTGAGGCGATGATGGTTGGCCGGCCTTGTGACCTGGGGGAGATTTGGACTCCCATTGCTGACGGAGTCTGACCCGCTCTGGTCAATCAGGTTTGCAGCCTTTGAGTGCTTCTGGACCCCTTGCTGAGCCTGGATTGTCAGGTTTCGGTGGTGGCCAGAAGCACTTCTCACCAACTCCATCCAGTGAGGAGGCTTCAACCTTTTCTTTCTGATTTGGATCTGGCCACAGTCATCCATGCTTTCATCAACTGCAATGCGCTCTGCATTGGGCTGCCCTTGAAAACCGTTCGGAGGCTGCAACTGGTACAGAATGTGGCGGTTTTTCTCCTTTTGGGGATGACTTGCTGGGAGCATATTACACCAGTGCTCTGAAGTCTGCATTGGCTCCCTATAGCTTTTTGGGCACAACTCAAGATGCTGGTTTTGACCTTTAAAGCCCTAAACCATCTTGGCTCCACATTTGAAAAATCATCTGTCCTTCCATGTTCCATGTCCCCAAGATTGTCCGGTAGTGCTCTCCTTGGGGGTACTGTTTGTTAGCCTTTCATACAAGGGCTCACAGGGGGTATTCTCTGTGGCTGCCCCAGTGCTTTGGAACTCTCTTCCCCCAGAGGTTCATTTGAGCCTGAGCCTGATCATCTTCTGGAGGTGGTGTAAGACCCTTATTTGAAAAGGGATGTCGTGGGCAGGGATAGGGACGGGGCTTGGTGGGTGGTTTTGGTGTAGAGGTGTGATGTGGGGTTGGGTATGTAGGGGGTTTTATGGCTTATTGGTTTTAAATGGTTTTTTTGGATTGTAAGCCACCTGAACCTATGGGGAGGGTGGAGTACAATTAAAAAAGACAAGCCACTGCCAACACAGGGCCATTCTTGGCTTCATGGAATATTTGACTACAGTCTAAAGACCATATATGACTTATCAATTGACTGGCTTCCCTACCCAAGAGGAACAACAACATTAAGCAGACATTCCAGTAAGTGTCCCAGAATAAAGGTAGCATGAACCAAATCCTTTTGTATACTAATCTCTTCTTTAAAATAATAATAATAATTGCTAGTCTTACTCTTGAAGTTTCCTTAAAACACTCACCACAATAACAAGGACACAGGTCAGCAATTATTATTATTACAAACATTTATATAGCGCCAGCGATGTGCCTGGTGCTGTACAGAACATGGAAATAGACGCGGTCCCTACCTGTGGCTTATAATCTAAAAGACAAGGAGGGGGAGACAGGGAGAGGGGACAGTGGGAGAGACAGGGGAGAAGACAAACAAACATTCAAGCGGATGCGAAGTCTCAGATGTGTGTGCTTGGCTTGGTTACAATCGGGTTGGTTGCAGCAGTCTGCAGAGGAGGGCAGACAGTAAGTATATGGGGAATCTGCAGGTAGTTGAAGATTCCCTACACATTTACCATTGCTAGTATAGTTAGCATTCAGCATATAATACAGAGGGGAAAAATTAGCATAATTTGCAACTTTCACATCTGGCTATGAAGTCAGTGCCCCCCTTATGCCATGCTGCATTCCTGTAACAAATGCCTGATCCAACCCAAACATTTAGACATAATTTTTCACATTGAGGAGTAAGTACAGCTAATACTGCTGGGAAAGCATCCATAAAAGGAATTTAGAAACTGGTGGCTAGTTCAGAAAATATACACCTTCAATAGTTTCTTCCTTTCAAGTGTCTCTTCAAGTACTCACCAGGCCAAATCTGGCTATACAAAAAAGATTATCTCATCGCACCTCTTTGGCTATCAACAGATGTAATGTTTGCCACTGGTTCAGGTGGCAGACATGCAGCAGGTTGTTACATCTCTACATTACCTGCTATGTCTGCCACCTGTTTGCCACTGGCATGCTCCTCCATCACATCATGCCTTCAATTGTTGGCTCCGGTGGGTTGAAGTGAGGACTAGAGTCGCAGTCGATTAGCCCTCATCCAGTCCAACAGCTGCCAAACACCGAGTAAACACCGAGACAGCCGGGCCTGGGTTGGTTGAAAATGAGAGGTACAGTTGGGTGTCATCCGCATACTGATGACACCTCACCCTGTACTCCCTGATCACCTTGCCAAGCAGATGCATGTACACGTTGAACAGGAGAGGGGACAAAACAGAACTCTGCGCGACCCCACACGAGAGGTCTTGGTGAGATGAAAAATGATCACCGAGCACCACCCGTTGAGTTCTCCCAGTCAGAAATGAGAGGAACCATTCGAGAACAATTCCACCCACCCCTGCACTGTCCCGTAGGCGCGTCACCAATGTCTCGTGGTCAGCCGACAGATCTAATAGGACCAAAAGGGTCGACCGACCCGTATCCTTTTCACGGCACAGATCATCGATCAAAGCCACCAATGCTGTCTCAGTGCCATGCCCTGGATGAAAGCCAGACTCTGAGGGCTCCAGATAACCGGTGCGGTCAAGATGCCATTGGAGCTATTGAGCCACTACCCGTTCAATAACTTTCCCTAAAAAGGGAAGGTTAGAGACAGGCCGATAGCTGGCAGGGGAGTCAGCGTCAAGCGATAGTTTCTTAAGAAGAAGCAGTACAACCACCTCCTTGAGGCAGGCCGGTACTCTGCCCTCCTGCAGGGAGGTGTTGACCACCCCAGCCAGCAATGGCCCCATTGTCTCCCAGCAGGTCTTAATCAGCCAGGATGGGCATGGATCTAATTCACAAGAGGTGGCTCGAACAGCCCCCAGCACCTCCACCACCTCAGCAGGTGTCACCGACTGAAACTGATCCCACAAAAATCGGACAAGGTGGGGCTTCTGCCACCTCTACCTCCTCCACTGTATTAAGTGCGGCATCGAGGTCTTGGTGAATACAAGCGATTTTCTCCACAAAATAATCTGCAAAAAGGTCAGTGGGCACCTGATGACTCAACTCCAGGGTTGAGGGAGGCCGGACTGACTAGCCCCCGCACAACCTGGAACAGCTCCGCCGGACGGGATTTAGTGGATACTACAAGGGTAGCAAAGAATTCCCTCTTTGCTGCCCGCATAGCCACAGTATAGGTTCGTAAACTAGCTCTATGCTGCAATCTGTCGACTTCAGTCCGAGAACGACGCCACTGTCACTCCAACTGTCGCCCCGCCTGCTTCAGTATCCGCAGCTCCTCAGAGAACCAAGGCGGTCTGCGGAGCCTCTGCCTGGGCAACAGACACCTGGGAGTCGTTTGATCGATGGCCTCCATCAGCAAGATGTTCCACAGCTTGACAAGGTCATTGATATGACGGTCGTCTAGGTCAGAGGGTAACTCCCCCAGAGCGCCTAGGAACTGCACTGGGTCCAACAGCCTCTGGGGGCGGACCATCCTAATAGGTTTCACACCTTTCCGGGGGCAGACATGTGCTAGAAGGGAGGTCTGTAGGAGGTAATGGTCTGTCCATGACAAAGGCACAGCTGTAATCTCCCCCATTAATGGACCACCCGCCTCAAGGCCAGTGCAAAACATGAGGTCTGAGGTATGTCCTCCAATATGTGTTGGGCTGTTGACTCTCTGGGACAGGCCCATGGTTGCCATGGCAGTCATTTTTATTTTATTTATTTATTTATTTATCATTTATATCCCGCCCCTCCTGCCCACAGGGCAGCCCGGGGCGGCGAACAATTCATTAAAACAATATAAAATTTTAAAACAATTTACAATTACCATTAAAAATACCCCAATATGTGGGGAAAGCCCCCATCCCCACCCCCACCCCTCGCCAAAAGCCTGACG
>QEPC01013002.1:2926058-2949434 GCA_003113815.1 Sphenodon punctatus | reverse complement strand
CGCGCTCTCCGCTCTTCCGCTGTCCCCTCCCTCGCTCTCCCTCGCTTCTCCTGCTCGCCCAACCGCCTTCGTCCCTTCTCCCTCGCTGCCCCGCATGCCTGGAACTCCCTCCCTGCCGACGTCCGCCTCGCCTCCTCCCTCCGCTCCTTCAAATCCCTCCTCAAGACCCACCTTTTCCATGCTGCCTTTCCCAATGCCCTCTAGTCTTTCCCCTTGCTCTTACTGTCGGCCCTCCTCTGCTGACTGCTGCTACCGACCACCTTGTAACCAAGCCAAGTACACGCGCCTGAGACTTCGCATCCGCCTGAATGTTTGTTTGTCTTCTCCCATGTCTCTCCCACTGTCCCCTCTCCTTGTCTCCCCCTCCTTGTCTTTTAGATTGTAAGCCACAGGTAGGGACCGCAGCTGATTATATGTTCTGTACAGCGCCAGGTTGTTGCTGGCGCTTTATAAATGTTTAATAATAATAATAATAATAATAAACTAAAAGGGAACATGGGTACAAGAACTAATGGATACAAGCTGGTTATCAATACGTTTAGGCTTGAAATTAGAAGAAGGTTTTTAACAATTAGAGCAATGAACTACTGGAATAAGCTTCCAGGGGCAGTTGTGGGAGCAAAGAATCTGAGAAGCTTCAAAATGGAGTTGGATAAATTTATGGCCTATCTTGTGAGGAGTTCTTTATTATTTGATGTTGCAGGCCAAGGTGGCTTCCCCCCCAGCAATACGTGTAGGGTCCCCCGCACCCCCCACCCTTTCTTCCTGTAGCATCAAAGTAGTTTGCAGCTGGGACTGTCGGGGCATTCTGAAACGAGCCTGGGTACTATCCCGTACGTCTGGTGCCTTGCTGGTGGGGTCTGCGTGCATGCTCAGGGTCTAACTGATCCCCATATTTGGAGTCGGAAAGGAGTTTTCCCTCTGGGCAGACTGGTGGTTGACTCGGAGGGTTTCACGCCTTCCCCTGCAGCATGGGTGTGGCTCGCCTGTTTGGGACATCTGGATCCTCCTTTTCCAAAATGATTGCCTGTTTCAGGCATCGGTGTGCTCTGGTTGGTCCCAGCCTCTACAGGTCCTGCAGTGGTGCAGAGAGCTGCACTAGATGACCCTTGAGGTTCCTTTTGACCCTTTAGACTAAGAGCTATCTGCAGAGATTTCTGGGATGGTTCATCTTATGCCATTTTCAGCTGTTGCAATAAATGTCTGGTCATTCCATGAAATGTACTAGCTTACTAGTCAGTGCAGTTGGGCTCCCTGCCAGACATTTGACAAGAAGGGAACTGAAAGCCCCATTATGGGGATTTTCTTAACCTTCTATAGAGGAACATGCACACAACAAAAGTTTTTTCCTTTTTTTGAATGCAGCTTCTCCCCACATACATATAAAGGCAATTATTTCAACTTTGGTCCAAACGGCAGCACAGGACTGGGAATCAATTAACTATGGAGAGATACAGGAAGTAGAGTAACGTCTGTTATGTTCCCATGTCTCTATGGTGGCCTAGCTGACCAATGTTGCGTGGCAGAGGTGCCTCATGAAGAATGTTAATTTTTCATTTTTTCATTTCATTTTTAATTTCTATCCCGCACTCTCTTGCCAAGGCGACTTGAGGCAGTGAACAAAAATGAAAATACATAAATACAATATAACATCCATATAAATTCAATATAACAGTTCAAATACAAACCAACCCCCCCCCCCTCATAATTCAACAATGTTTCTAACAATCAATCCAATAATTAATCTTAACATGGCAACCCTCAAAATAACAAACACCTCCCCCCCCCCCCATTTCTGGTAACCCACCATCATTTCTCCAACATCACCATCCCCTCCTGCTGCCACCAGGAGGGAAAAGAGGGGTCCTTCAACACACACACACCTTTCCGCTCTCACCAGCAAGGGGAGGGACAACCAACCATATACCAGAATTACAAAACTACCAAAAACATAGCACAGTAATTAAACATCATATAATTCCACAGCCGATCCAACACATAATCCACATATCCCTCCCCCTCATCATTTACCAGCATCCCATACTACATCAATAATACATCAATTCCCACCTCACTTCCCATCCTCCTCCTCCTTCCCACTTACTATTCAAGCACAATCCAGCTCCTCCTCCCCCCTGCTCGGCCCAGGGGTAAGAATACTCATCCCCCGCTTAACCAACTCCCCCTGCCACCATACGGTGAGGATGTTAAATTGTGTGCTGTGTTTTCAGCTGCACCACCGGTCTCCTAGGAGTTCCATGGAGTAAACCTGTGTTTACTCCATGACAAAATTAGTGTCTGAATGACCAACTAATAATGGGGACCCTCTGTTTGGTGACTGGAATGGGTGGCAAGCATCCGCCTTTGGGGATGTCATGGCTGAGTGCCATTATTATGCTGATGATATACAACTATGGGTGTTTTTAGACAAGTGCCTCCGCACCCACTACCCTCCCAACTCCCACCAGTTATACATGTTGTAGGGCACCGCTGCAACCCTGCAACATGTATTGTGGGTGAGTAGGTAGGTGCTTGTCTAAAAGTACCCTAAATCTCTTGCCCCATGAGCCCTGTCAGCTCAGCCTTGACCCTGGAGGAATGCCTGAACAAATATCGCCAGCTGGATGCGTTGGAGCTACAACGTGCTCGATCCAGGGAAAACTGAAGTGATGATAGCGGGGCTGATGTGAGGCTGTTGCGGAGGTTTGGGTGGAGATAGCGGGCAAGATAAAGAACTTGGAAGATAGTTATCGAGTTCAAAGTAGAATATGGTGCAAGTTTGATTCCTACACCAAAAACTTGTCCACCACCGTTTAGTTTGTATCATGTACCTACAAGGAACATTTAACAATACAAATTATGACCAGTTCTATTCTGGAGTATCCATGCAAACTCGCTGCTCTCCCGTACCCAACTTGGGTTTGTGTATCTAGAATTAGACCTGAAACTTGAAGATACTTGCATATGTGTTTAATGTTTTTAAAATAGGATTTTACCTTTTTAAATATGATATTTTGACACACAAGCCTTTGCAGAATACAGGCCTAAGACCTTTGAGTTGAGTATTGTATTGTGTGTTTAGATATATTTATTTTTTATCCCACCCTATCCCTTTGGCTCATGGTGGCTTACAATTCTTTAACTGATTAACTGTAACATCAACTACTACCTCACTCAACTCTTAATCCTCACAACTACCATGTGCAGTAGTTTAGGCTGAGAGATCTGTGATGGGCCCAAGGTTACGCAGCGAGTTCATAGCTAAGGTGAGAACCAGATGACTTGAACCAGGGGTCTCCCCATATTTCAAACCCCAAGTACTGCACTCTTAAACACTACACCACACTAGCTTTCTAACATTTATAATCTGTGACAGCAGATTACAGCCAAGAAAGTTGTGTTATTACTGTAAGGATATTTTATAATGCTCAGTAATGGCAAAGACTTTCTGTACAAAATTACAGACGTGAACTTCTCTAATTCTGCAGTCAATCGGTGACAGAACTGGCTTCTGTTCAAATACAAAGTGTAGGGTGTAATTATGAACCCACTGAAGGCAATGGCAAAACTCCCTTTAACATTGTGCAAGGATTGCACCCACAATCTCTGTACTAATGTACGCTTGTTCTTTCCTTGAGAATACTGACCGGAATAACCAGTGAATCCACTTTAATCACTACAAAAGGGTGCCTCACTGCTGTAAAACATGCCTGTTGACTTGAGAGACTAGAAATAGGGGACTCTCCATGAAACTAACTGGCAGCAGATTTAAAACAAAAGGAAGTACTTTTCCACTCAACATACAATTAGCTTGTGGAACTTATTGCCAGAGGATGTTGCAAAGGCCAATAGCATAGCTAGGTTTAAACAAGAACTGGAAAAGTTCTTGGAGGACAGGTCCATAAATGGCTATTAGCCAAGTAGATCAGAGACACAATCTCGGACAGGAACTGAAAGTGAACGGGAGGAAATGGATCACTCCACTACAACCCATTGAGTACTTCTCTGAAGTGACAGAGGGTGGTCACGGTCGGAAACAAAAAGCTGGGTTCGATGAACCATTGGTCTGACCCATTATGGCACTACTTATGTTAATTTCAGAGAGCTACATAAAGTTCAGTGGACTTGCTATTTACAACTGAACAGCAAATGTTTGGTTTTGTCCCCTCCCCCCTCAAATTGAAAACAAAAGTGAGATAATAACATGACATAAGTTGAGCACCGTAAAAGGAGACGGGAACTTCTGGAATAACCCTGGCTTTAACTGACCCTAAGCAAGTCATCAAGGTAAAAGATGGCCACTGATACAGGGTGCCTACTTAGGGTCACTTTAGCCTGAACACTTTTTTCTCTCAGCTTCTACACTTTCAAATGCAATACGACAGGCTGAATATGTACTGCTTAAGCACAGGTTAAAATAACTACCTCCTGTTCAAATTGGAGACTAAAATTCATATGACATCTTTTATCAGATCAACAGTTGGTCCAATAAAAATATCATCCGAACTACTTTCTCTCTCTCTCTCTTCAATCTCGAACAAACACTGCAATTGTCTTTTCTCCCCTGTTCAGTATGCGCAAGCGTAGCACAACAGCAATTACTCCGTTATTACTCTTCACAAACTTTGTTTTGCAATTTTTAAAAATCTTTTTAGTAGACTGAGGCTCCAGTCCTCAACATGCTCCACTAGTACAAGCCTCACTGAAGTGAATTTTATTTATTCCTATTTTCACATCACCCATGCCAGATAGGATATGAGTGGTTTACAAAATATATATATTAAAAAAGAGAGAAAAAATACCATAGCCCCTACCCCAACTTTTCCTTAACCCCTCCACCCAACCATATCCCTGCCTGCCAAACACTTGGACAAACAAAAACGTCTTATCTCTCTCCCGGAAGACTAGCAGGTTCAGACTTAGGTGGATCTCCAAGGGGAGGGAGTTCCATAATTGTGGGGCAACCACCAAGAATGCCTCTCCACATGCCCTTGTTCTGAAAATTTAATGAACAGATGGTACCCGCAACAGGGCACTCCTGGCCAATCTCAGAGGCCATGATGGAACATAAGGAAAGAAATAGTCTTTCAGATACCTGGGGCCCAAGCTGTTTAGGGCTTTATAGGCCAAAACCGGCAACTTGAACTGCAGCCAGTGCAGACTCTGGAGCACTGGTGTAATGTGCTCCTGATGACCCGCCCCCCCGACAAAAGGCAGGCCGCTGCGTTCTGCACCGGTTGCTGCTTATGAACAGTCACCACGGTCAGCCCCATGTTGAGCGCATTACAGTAATCCAGCCTTGAGGTTACAAGGGCATGTCTGACGGTGGCCAAATCAAAATCCGATTTTAAAAAGGTCCTAGCCTTCTCATCACATTAATTTGGTGAAAAGTGCTCTACTGCTGCATCCTGGCAATCCAGGCACAGCAATAGATCTAACAGCGCCCCAATGCTGTGAACCTGACCCCACCCATAACAGGGGTTCCTATATCCCCCAGGTCACAAAGCTGGCCAACCATCATCACCTCAGTCTTGTCTGGATTCAGCTTCAGTTGGCAGCCACGCACTGGTTAAGCACCAAGACTGCAAGACCTGGGTCAGATGAAAATGAAAGAGAGAGAGAGTTGGATGCCATCAGCATTCTGATGGCACATCATCCAAATTTCCAAATACACTCTCCCAGGGGTCTCCGATACACATTAAACAGGAGTAGGGACAAGATGGAACCCTGTGAGACCCCATAATGGAGCTCCCGAGGGGACGATGAACCACCGCCCATCACCACCCTCTGGCTTCTCCCAGCCAAGAACGAATGTAATTATTCAAGCAGTTCTGTGAACCCCTGCCAGGTCAACCCCATGGCTCAACTGTATCAAAAGCTACTGAAATATCTAAAGGAATCAACAGAATACAATTGTCCTTATCGATTTCCAAGTGGAGATGGTCAACCAAGGCCACAAGCACAGTCTCTGTTTCACGTCCAGGGTACGGAATCCTGACTGATGTGTCCAGGAATCCAATAGCATCAAGATGTGCCTGGACCTGCGAGGCAACCACCCTGTTCAATAACCTTCCCTAAGAAGGGATGATTAGAGACAGGTTGATACCTGAAAGGGGAGTCAACATCAAGAGATGGTTTTTTAACAGGGGTCGGATGACCACAATTTTGAGGCCGTTGGGCAACCTGCCCTCCCACAGGGAGGCACTGACAACTCAAGCCAGCAATGGCCCCAGTGCCTCTTGAACAGCTTTCAACAACTGGGATGGGCATTGATCCGCTCACGCAACTTCAATTGCAGCCTTCGCATTGGTGTGCGAGACTAACTGAAGACTATTTGAGACTAATTTGAATAGGGTTTGCACCATGCTTTGTGGTCCAGACTATAAGGCTCCAATCCTTGTTGGAAGTAGGATACTCTATTAGTATAGTCACATGAGACGCCTACTGCAGCTTTGGGCAGCCTTACCCCACATTGGTCACTGTTGCCACACGATGCAGTGTCTGGCAACTGCCTGGCATATTCACCCTGGCTGGTGATAGGGCAGGCTGTTGAATGCAACGCCTGCGTTCTCAGAAAAAGGCTAGGAACGTGTAGCAACCTTACCCAAAGTGGGGTACGGCTGCCTAATGCGCAGTAGTGCACCACCATCGGACCAGTCCTCCTCTGCCCCATCCCACAGCGAGGTCTGCTCCAGAGCTTTGAGCAACAGACACTATCTCCATTCCCATATGGCCAGGTTACGGCCAAGGGTGGGATAGTGGGCAGGCCAGGGCTGGGTGGCTACCTGTGTGGTCAGTGTCTCAGCTCGCCCCCAGAGTGTGGCGGGAGTCCAACAGCAACCTGCCTGCCTGGCTTCCTAGAAGGGAGAAGAGGGGCCAAACCATCTGCCCTGCTCTCCATGCTGGCTCTGCAGTGTGGAAGCTGTGCTTGTCCACTACAGACCGTGTGGGAATTAGACCCAACCCAGCTCATATGGCTGCACCCATTTATTTGACCTTCCTATAAAGCTAAATTAGAGCAAATATATGGAGCAAAGGGTGGAACTGGCAAGAAGTGATGACTAAAATAGCAATTTCACTACTATTTCATGTTGTTTTGCATGTAGCTGGCATCTCTCATAAAAGAGAAACACAAAGATGCCCATGCAGTTCCAGTAGCAATACAACAGTGCGTAAAAACAGATATAACATTAGTCCGCCTTAGCCAGGAACTCCCCTGCACATCTGCTCTGTCACCGCCAGATGTTTGTACACTACCACCACCACAGGGCGGGCTGTCAGCTGCTACAGGAAACACTGGGCAGCAGCAGTCTGAGATGCAGCCTGGGGTAACGCCTGGCCACGCGAGCTAAACCAGGCTAACGGTCTCCATTCCATCTGTTATAGGCCCGCCTTGAGGTGGGGTCAGTGGATCAGGTCCAGAGGAGCGTGCTCACCCCGGCCCTCGTGAACAGTTGATGTCAGGGGGCTGGAGGTGCATGCTCACCCTGGCCCTGCCAAATAGGTGATAAGGAGGGCCTGGAGGAGTGCACACACCTGGCCCCACTGAACAGCTGGTCTAGCCTCCCTGATCAGCTGTTCAGCAGGGCCAGATGTGCACTCCTCCAGGTGCACCCATCAGCTGCTCAGGAGGCCAGGTGAGCACACTCCTCCAGGCCCACTCCCCAATCAACTGTTTGGTGTGCGCACCCGACCTGCCAAACAGCTGAGTGGGAACGCTTCTGGAGGCCACCTCATCAGCTGTTTGGTGCATGCCCCTGATCAGCTGTTTGGCAGGCCAGGTAGAAGCACAAAATAGCTGGTGGGGGAGGGGGGGAGTTAGAAGTGCCTCCCATCAGCTGTTTGATATGTGCACCCAGCCCGCCAAACAGCTGATGGGGGGAATCCAGGAGCACTCATCACCTATTTGGTGGGTCAGGTGTGCACATCAAACAGGTGATGGGGGACAGCCCCAGGAGAACCCCCCCCCCCCAATCAGGTGTTTTGAAACAGCTCTTCCCTGGGGGCCCAATGCTGCTGATCAGCAGAGGCCCCATGTGGACAGCTCCTTGGGCTGATCTCTGGCACAGTAAAACCTGTAATGGCAGCTCCCATCCGTGAGTTACGGGAGGTGGGGGCAAGTGGTTCATGTGAACAGCCCTGCTCCCTGTTAGCCTGAGCAGTAGAGGCTGCGGTGGTTCGACCTGGGGCGGACCTCACCGCTGTCACATCTGTTTTCACCCAGTGTCTTTACATACCACCTCTAAAAGGTTAACTTGCATATGATCTGTATCAAATACTTCCAAAAGAAAAACTAGATTTTTAAGATGCAGAACTTCTCTTGTGCTTTAGCAGAATCACTTCTTATATTAAGACAGAAACTGGAAGGTCAAATATCTTGCACTGTTACAACTCTTGGTACAAAATGGCTCAATACGAAGCTGAGACCAGAGCGCATGATTTCTCTATTCTCTACTCAGTTAAAACTCTGCCTCAGCAAACACTGATAGATGAAACAGCATTCATTGCAAGCATTCCATGTGCAAAACTCCAATACACAGTCTGTTCCTAATTAAGTTTTAGGATAAACTTGATTTGACTTTTTTGTGTGATCATTAAATCGTTTTTGGTTTAATAGAAAAATTAAGCCCAATTCTTTACAGGCTACATCAGAGATGGGTGATTTTATCCTCTGAAAGTGCACAATGTTCTCTGTGAATAGACTGAACTTAACAATAAATCCTTTCCCCGTCATTTTTGGTTTCTTTGCTCATGTTTAGGAGCACAAAGTTCTGAAGATAGCCAGTGCAATTGCACTGTGGTCAACTCAGGATTGTAAACGTTTCTAAAAGCAGGTAATTGCAATGTTAGTGACTGAAACTGTGAAAGTTCTGACTTTCATGGAAAAAAGGCAGACATCAATCATCAAAGCAGTGCTTGCACCAGTGCATGGCCCCACCAAACTGAACTGGTCTTTTATCAATGCAATTTTGAGACAAAATTCTGAAAACCTATCCAACCCGTATTTATTATTCACAATTTAGACTCATGATTTGTTGAACTTTTATAGTTGGCATGTCTGAGTTAAATTCCTTGGGACTGTGCTGCACCAGTACAGGCTGGACCTAGCGGTGAGATTAAACCTTCGTTTCCTGAATTTTGCAAATTCCTTCTAAATATGTAGGCCACAATCTTCCTACCACTTGCTCCAGAGTACTTCCATAAAGTGAACGGTCTGAGGAGCACTGCCTTAATGAAATGTTAAAAGCAGGCTAGCTCCAGTGCAAAACAGCATATAGGTCCAAATGACCAAGCAAGCCAGAAATAACTTTTAATTAACAAACATACAGGGTTTTCTCTATTCCAGAACAGAACAAATTCGGATTATTTTTTTTTAAAAAGTTTTCTTAGAGAGACCACAGTGGCATACAATAACGCTATGTTTGTGCATTATCTGCCATAGGAACTTTTCTCTTTTAAAGACAGTAAAAAAATTAATTCAACCCCAAAACGTGCCCCCAATCTGAATGAATAATGCCAGGCCACATGGGAGTCTAAAACGTCAACTCTGCACAATAGGCTTTGGACTGGCTTGCTTCAGAAGCTGTGATAATTGTGCATTAACATGTTCTGAAAATGCACAAATACAATTCTGGTTTAGTTAACGATCGGACTTTCTGAATGAGCTTATGGGGCATTCTTAATTTTATGTTACAATCAGAACAAGACAGACATACACAATAGGCTTTGGAAGAAAACAGCGCAGCTAAGCACAGATGAAACACAAAGGAAGAGGAAAAAGGGACGGGCTGAATTAGAAGAAGGGGGTTCCTTCTTACCAGCCTACTATGTCCATCCCAGGATAATGGCCACCGCGCTCCAAACAAACGGCAACTACGCGCGGTATGCTCCGATCATTCCTGATGGAACTTGCGCCCTAAGCGTTCCATAGCCAAACCCGAATCCCGTGCCAGCGCCTCTTCCAAAGCTGCCCTTGGTGCCGTAGCACCTCGCTCACCTCTTCCTCCCCCGCTCGATCAGCCCCAAGGCAGCAAATCACAAACCCGTCTCAAGGCCTCGCCTCCGCCCACTCTTGACGTCTCATCCCCGCACGTCCTGTAAGACTCTCGCCAACTCCAGCTGACAGCTGTTTTAAGCAATGCGTCCTGCGCGATTTGCGCTCTTACCTTATTTTCTCCACTCCCCTACATATCTGCAGTGTCTTTAGTTTTGTTCTGTGTTGCGTTGACTCACTCCTTTTATCCTCTTTTTTTTTCACAGCCAAACCTGCTCACGCCTCACTTTTTTTTTTTTAGCCAACTGCTCTCTCCTCCTCGCAACCCTCCCCCGCCCCCATAGCTTCTTCCGAGCCCTTTCCTTGTTCTTTGCTGTTTCCCGCTGTTATCTTTCTGCCCCATATTCTCTCTTCTTCAATTTTTAGAAGATTACGTTAAAATTGCATTCCAGGTTGCCTACGCCTGTTTAGAGCAGCACTAAAGACCGTTTCAAACAATGTTGCTCGCTACCACCAGTGTTCTAGAAATAGTGGGGGGGAATAGCCAAATGTTTGTCTAAACAAGGCTTCAAACATGTTAGTGATTCCTTTGTTTTGTGAGCTCAGTCCTGTTAAGATTTACATACATTCCACCTTTGTGCTACAGTAGAGTAGGCGTTGTTAGTTTTAATTAAACTAATAGGAATGAGTGAGTTGGTGGTGAAAAAGAATTTAAAGCAAGAGCACTACTGGTAGGGTGTACTATTAAAACACATGGATTAATATTTTTGCAGGGTAGAGCCCTTGATGGAAAGTGACAAACTGATTCTTTAGCAAAGTCTTCCTTTCTCCCAGTTGTTCGTAAGTCCTTTAACTAGAAAAACCTCCAAAAGTTTAAACAGTGAAACTATAACCCCTTCCCCTCCATTTTTTATAACTTCTTTCTCCTCACCAATATTTTGGTATTTTGTTATATAATCTTTCAGGCTTTCTATAAAAATGTTATCTATATCTGGTATTTAACTTTCCTTTGCCAGAAACTTTTACTGGATTATTTGTAAGAATCAGGGCAGACACTTAAGGCAATTTGACACTCCCAAGCCATCTGCCTGTTCACTTTAACAGATAATCAATGTCCCTTTAACTTCATTTGAGAAATACCTATGACAACAGAGAAACTGCCTGAATTATTTTAGCCACATAATCTGTTTCATATTGAATTAGCCAGTAAGTCCCATTCAAAATCTGATAGGACTTCCAAACATAACTCTTTGTGTTCTTATCTTCTACACAATTGATCTTCAGTCACTCTCTCCAAAACAAACCCAAATTATTTTCAAGTAAATCACACCTTAAATTGGGGTAACATTTCTCCATATCATCTATGGATGTGGAAAAGGAATCTTGAAAATACTCTTAGGGACACATGGGCTTCAGAGCCTAACATATGGGACCCCAACCTGACTGAGGCCTTCAGGCACCAACCACAATATCAATATTATTTCTTCTTTGTTCCCCTCCTCTGAGCCTGCTCTAGGGTTACCACCTATACAAAAAATGTTAAGGAATGCTTTATGAAAAAAACATGTTGCAGGCCCTGCACTGGTTGCCAATGCAGGGCCTGTGACATGTATTTTTCATAAGTGTTCCTTAAATGTTTTCATAAGTGGCAACCCTAGTCTGCTCCAGTTTAGTCAATATCCTTCTTAAAGGGTGGGGCCCAAACTGGACAGAGTTCTCCAGGTGAAATCTCACCAGTGTAAAACAGAGTTCAAGTTTTATTCAGAACTAGCTTTCTCCAAGGGCAAGGCAGAATAGAGTGGAATTATTACTACTTGTCACTAGCCTTTTTTGCAGCCAGATCATTATCTCATCATAATCGCATCATAATAGCACAATTTAAATACTGAATTTACTATAACATAAAGTAAAATATAGTGATGGGATAATGACCACGGCTTCCAACATGGTAGATACAGAGGGTTACGCAATCATAGAAGCTTACTCCCTTTAGCGCAAGAGGAAGACCTGCAGGGTGGCAAGTAAGGCCAGATCGTTAGTCTTAATACAGCAGACTTACAACGAAGGAGGTATTTGGCTCATTGCACATCATTTTATCCTTTTGCAATATACCCCCAACTTCGTGTAGCTAAACCTTTAGCAATGTCTTATCCTTAGTTATAAACTTGCTATTAGCATCCTTGCGTAACTAAAATTTAAATTTTATTGTGAAGAAAGACACTTTGGACATCAAAGACAAGAATATTTGTATTTGCATTTTAATTATAGGCATAAGCTATGTAAATCTATGAACTTCTTTATCAAGTATATATCTGACCCATAAAGTAACCTTAATTCTGCATTTTATGAAACCATTTTATGAAACCATTTTATTGGGTAATAAAGAGCTGAGCTAACTATTCACAACAGGTCAAACTTAACCCGTTTGCAGAACAAGACTGTGATTTTATTTATTTTTCACTACAATATTTTATTTTACGTTATGAAGTCTTTAACATGTTTGCATTGTGGATTAATTATAAACAAATTAAATACTCATTATGGAAAATTCAGGTTATGCCTGCTATATGTAACTGGTCATATCACAAAGTGCTTCCTGATTAGATGACTGGAACTTTTACAATTATGAGGACAGGATTTGAAGACATCACTTGGATTTGATTCTGAACATGAACATTTGTTTGGAACAGGGGTGGAGAGGTGTGGGCCACTATGAAAATTAGTAGAGACACCATGAGCTGCATAGGAGTTGGGAGAGAGATTCTTAAGGGAGGGGGAAAGAAGAAAAGGTTTCCGATCATAGATATATGTGCCATGGATCCGTCTCCTATCCTTGAGTGCATGCTCTCATCTTTCTTTCAGTGCCCCTCAGAATTTCCAGAAGAATCTCCTTCAGCAGATTCTTAAAGGTAGAGGGACAAGATCCATGGGCTAAATTCAGGAATTGGAAACAGGCTAATAGAAAACAACAAATTTGGCCCAAGAGTTTGTTTGCCACCCGATTTAGAGGTAGTTACATCCAAACTCACTGTAACCTTGGGTGTTAACAAGTGAGATGGCAGACCACACCAGGTGGGTGTCCACCTGCCCATTTATTAGGCGGCTGACCACCACCCACTGGACACGCAGCCTCCACTCACGGCGGGATCCTGGAGCATGTGGAGCCCACCGTGCGGGCAAATGCAGGCTAATGCACACCCACTTGTCTGCATCCCTTCAATTAGGCTGCATGCAGCCTCCATATACACAGTCCACCAGCATCCTAGAGACGTGAGCAAAGAGCCTTGTGTTCCGAGGAGCAGCCACTTGTGTCCCCTCATGTAACAACCACCTTAAAAGCACACTGCATTATTTTCAAACATGTTCTCTCAGCTCTTTCTAGTTGTCAGTATGTACCCGACGCTTGCTCTTTCCTAGCTGTTGCATTCTCCATAACAGCTTGTGGAGGATTACCATCACCAGGATGATGGCTCAAACAGATTGCCAGGCAACACCCAGCACTGCTACCAGCGCCGCACAAACGCAGTCAATCTGTACCTACCAATCCACCCACCAATGCTGCATTCTCTGGACTGAGGAAGAGACCAAGGCCTTCATCGCTCTATAGGGAGAGCAGAAAGTCCAATATGCCCAGAGGAAGTGCTACAGGAAAGAGGCAGTGTTTGAAGAGATCTCGGTCCAAATGGCACAGCAGAGCTACACTTGGGACATGAACCAGTGCCGGCACTGGGCCAAGGATTTGAGGCTTTGATACAACAACTTTGATTCCAGCCTTGGGTGACAAACATTGCCCTATTAAAAGCTCCTGAGCCATCGCTGCAGTCTGCCTGTAAGGCTGCACCCTTGCCAGGGGCCAGAAAGTGGGTGGATATGGCTCCCTCACTGCCCATTCCTGCTGCAGCTGCTCCCGGTTCTGCCATGGAAGTCACAGCCGCTGGCAGACACCCCTCCCATGCCCATCCCTGCCTTGGAGCTAGCATGGGTTGACGCGGACACCAGGGCCCCATGGATTCTGCATTTTCCCCATTGGCAGCAATAGTGGAAATGCAGAATCCATGGGGCCCTGATGGACACCGTGCATAGCAGAGCAAACTTAATTGGAACACTAGCCCTTTACCAGGAGTAATACCTGCAAGGGGGCAGCAGATGCTACTCAAAGCACAGGTGCTAAGGGGAAGAAGGATCAACCCTGATTACCTCTCACCTGGACTTGGGTATAGCTGAGCCAGCCTGAAGTTAAAGCCAGACCTGAGAGCTCAGAAGAAGGCTACCGGAGAGACACTGAAGACGCAGGAGCTGGGGAGAGCTCTGCCTCTGTCTCTTATACACATCTAGATGTGTATAAGAGACAGCCCATCAGCTGCTCAGGAGGCCAGGTGAGCACACTCCTCCAGGCCCACTCCCCAATCAACTGTTTGGTGTGCGCACCCGACCTGCCAAACAGCTGAGTGGGAACGCTTCTGGAGGCCACCTCATCAGCTGTTTGGTGCATGCCCCTGATCAGCTGTTTGGCAGGCCAGGTAGAAGCACAAAATAGCTGGTGGGGGAGGGGGGGAGTTAGAAGTGCCTCCCATCAGCTGTTTGATATGTGCACCCAGCCCGCCAAACAGCTGATGGGGGGAATCCAGGAGCACTCATCACCTATTTGGTGGGTCAGGTGTGCACATCAAACAGGTGATGGGGGACAGCCCCAGGAGAACCCCCCCCCCCNCTGAGCCAGCCTGAAGTTAAAGCCAGACCTGAGAGCTCAGAAGAAGGCTACCGGAGAGACACTGAAGACGCAGGAGCTGGGGAGAGCTCTGCCTCAGGGAGAGCCAGAGGGGTTGCTGCGTGAACTGGAGGGGTAGGCAGGCTGCAGGAGGGATCTGTGCCTGGCCTGCAGGGCTGTGAGTACCAGTAACTTGAGACTGAGGACTGTGAAAGGCATCTCTGGCCTGAGGAGGGACTGTACCCGACCAGAGATTGGGGCTGAGAGACTGAGGAGCCCAAAGCCTCTAAATATAGACTGCGTATATACATAGAGACTGTATATGGTGGAGGACATGTATGTGTAATAAAGGACACTTGAGCTAAGATTCCCTAAACACCTGGCTGGTGGACAGCATCCTGGAAGGTCTCAACCCCAGGTACCCTGACCGTTTTATGCTGTGACTCTCACAATGAATCCGCTTGAGCTCGAGAGCCATCCCTTGTTCAAGGAGCCACTCATCAAGGCCATGGTGGCTTCTCTCGCGCATGTCAGGGCAGGATTTTGCGCCCTGACATGCGCGAGAGAAGCTGTGGCAGCTCCCCATTCGCACCAGCTCTATTCCCGGCCACCGGCTCCTCCGCACTGCCGCGTCTTCCTCGACCCTCCTGCTGCTGCTACCGCCACCGCAGGTGAGAATGCAGCCTTTTATGGCTTAGACGCTATCATCTTGATGTTCTGTGGCAAACATTGCTAATGGGGACAGCAGAAGATTTAAACGGAAGTATTTGTTATATTATAGCCTTGGGGAAAGAACACTAGGTGTTTTTAATTTAGACAGACCTGGGGTGCCACCCCCCCACAGGTCTGCTCCAGCCACAGCGGGTTTACATGGAGGCAGCCGTTGCCGTGGCTCACCATCCACACATGCACCCCCTCCCCCACACCACAGCGGCAAGTGGATTGGCAGCCACTGTAGGCCGCCGCCTGCAGCTCTATGGCAGTTGGCAGGGCAACCCGCAGCGGGGAGCAGAGCTGCAGCAACCATCCGCTCTTTAGACAGACAGCTTATTTGCCCCTAGCTACCCCTGCTTTGCTCCACGTTTGGGCAGCCTGCTCCACTCCCGGGTGTTTCAGAGCATGGTGAGTGAAGCTGACCCAGGCCTGCTCTGCTCCACCTCACCCCAGAGTGGCCCATCTTTACACGGACGGGCCACCCGGGGGTGGAGCAGAAGCAGAGCAAGTGTCTGACTAAGGAGGTAGATGCAGCTCTCAAGCAGTCCCAAGTGTGGCTCTTGGCCAGGGCTAGTCCCAGCCCCAAAGCTGGCTTAATGGTCCTGTGTGGCATTGAACCCAAATTTCAGCAGCTGAATGACAGCTGCCAGAACTACAGAACATGAGCTCTGCCAGCCAATCACAAAGCAGAGGTGGGAAGGGGGGAGATTCAGCCTGGGAGATGCTACAAAGGGTTGCAAATGCATGCGTACACACACGTCTTGTCCCTCTCAGTCATGAAAGATTCTGGTATGGGCTCTTGGGTTGGGAACTTTGCCTACCCCATTAGAGTGTATATACGAGAGCACCTCATAGGGGAGCCCTTCGTACAGCTAGATTAACTGACTTGCAGTCTCTGCAAAAGTCCAATGGAATATAGTCAAAGTGGATTTAAATTAAGACCTTTGCAGCAATGACCATTAGAAACCATTTGTTCTCTAGCTGTATCTGTGTGTGGCGGTAGTAAATTTCTGCTTGATCATCAGAACATCTAGAAATGGCTAGGCAACTGCCAGTCTTAATTACCTTTTATACAATGCAGTAAGTGGAAGAACAGACATAAGTCATAACATTTTTGTTATTAAAAAACAGGTGAAGATTCATTAAGGGAATTAAATCTTTGAGTTTGATTTGTTAACCAGAAAAACCTGGTTTGTTTCAATCTTAAGAAAAATGGGTTTGCTCTAGCGCTGGCCCTTCTCGCTGTTTGATCCTAAGACTCCCATTTTGGACTATGGGAGTCTCGGGGAGTAAATGGGAGTGGGGAGTCCTCTGGCCATGCACTTGCATGTGAGAGTGGGGGGGACACATAAGAGGGCTGTGAAGAATGGCAGTATCGCACAGCAATGAGCCGCTTGGGGGTGGGGGGTTGGAAGAAGCACTTGCATTTGAGCGTGGGGGGTGGGTTAGGAGCCGGCAGCACTCCTGTGCCTCTGTTCTTGCTATTGCCGTTCCCTGACCTCGCTAGCCCGTGAATGCCAAAAGGAAAAAATATGGGTTCATGCCTGCAGCCGGCTAGCCTTGGAATATCAATAGGGAACACATGGGGAACGAGAAGGGCAGGAAACAGCACAGGCTGGAGGGTGCAGGCCACAGGCAGGAAAGTATGCCATGGTTATAGCCAGCCCCCCACCCCTTGAGAGTATGTGTGGGGGTGTTTGACGTTCTGTCCCCTCTGTAGAGGCTGTGGATGAGGACATGCCCTGCTAGCCTCCCCCTCGTGGGGAAGTGTTTGTTGGGGGCAGATGTCATCACCCCCTTCCCCCTGTGGTAGGGGGCTTTTTCCATCTCCCCCTTGGAAGCCCGGGTATCAGAGGGCTGGGGGATGCCTACCTGACAGCTGGAGCATGATGCTGGCACTTCAACCCCCAGAAAGGGGGCAGGGTGTGGGGAAGCCGGCTTCTGGGTCACTCCCTCAAGTCCCGGGAACGGCCGGTGGATTACGGGCAACAGAAGCAACTAGCGGCTCAGCTCCAGCTTGGGGAGAGGACGGGAGCAGTAGCAGAGAGAGGAGAACCTGTGGAGCCCGTACTGGTGCCAGTAACAGCGGACACTGTGGTAACATGCTGGGCTGGGGGGTCAGACGTGGACATGGAGGTTGGTTATAGCCAGCCCCCCCCCCCCCGCCCTTGAGATTATGTGTGGGGGTGTTTGGTGTTCTGTCCTCTCTGCAGAGGCTGTGGATAAGGACATGCCCTGCCTGCCTCCCCCTCGTGGGGAAGTGTTTGTTGGGGGCAGCTGTCATCGCCCCCTTCCCCCTGGAGACAGTGGTAGGGGGCTTCTTCCATCTCCCCCTTGGGAACCTGGGTACCAGCGGGCTGGGGGACACCTACCTGACAGTTGGAGCATGATGCCAGCACTTCCACCCCCAGGAAGGGGACGCGGCGTGGGGAAGCCGGCTTCCAGGTCGCTCCCTCAAGTCCCGGGAGCGGTCAACGGCCGTGCTGGCAGCCGTGCCAGGGGCCCATGCCGAAGGGGCACGTCCAAAGGGGCTTGCCCTTTGGCGTTGACCTTTGGCGGGGTCCGGCAGTTGGGGCCGACAGATGGACCTGGAGTATGTAGTGTTTGGTGGGAGGGAGAATATGTATATGTGACAAGTAGAAGGACTCTCCCTCCTGGTGAGAGCAGGAGGGTAGATGGAGGGTTCCCCCCTGGTGGCAGCAGAGTGGGGTTAAGGAAGTAGTAAGGCTATGTGAAAAGATGGAGGGAGTATTATATTATATTATATTATTATTATTATTTATTATTATTATAAGCTTTTATATAGCACCAGCGATGTACCTGGCGCTTTACAGAGAATAAAATAGACACAGTCCCTGCCAGAGAGCTTACAATCTAAAGAAGACAGGGGGAGGGGAGACAGGGAAGGGGGAACAGAGGGGTGCGAGAACTCAGGTACACGTTCTTGGCTTGGTTACAGTAAATTAGGAGTTTGCAGATAACAGGTAGGGGATAATCCTGGGTAGGGATGATCAGCAGAAGTTAGGAAGGGCAGAGTGGAAGAGGTGAGTTTTGAGGAGGGACTTGAAGGTGTGGAGGGTGGGGGCAAGGCGGACGAGGGCAGGGAGGGAGTTCCAGGCATGCGGGGTTGTGAGGGAGATGGGACGAAGGCGGTTGGGCGAGCAGGGGACGGTGAGGGAGGGGATGGAAGATGAGCGTAGTGCTCGAACAGGGGTACGGAGGGAGGTCAGGGCAGAGAGGTAGGGGGGAGCGAGGTTGTGAAGGGCTTTGTAGGTGAAGACAAGGAGCTTGTGCAGAATACACTCAGGAAGGGGGAGCCAGTGAAGGGAGGAGAGGAGAGGCTGCACATGGTCAAAGCGACAGGCTTGGTGGATGATCCTGGCAGCAGAGTTTTGAACAGAGATGAGGGAAGAAAGGTGAGAGTGGGGAAGGTCAGCGAGGAGGAGGTTACAATAGTCAAGATGTGAGATGACTAGGGCATGGATGAGAGTTTTGGCAGAGGAGACAGACAGAAAAGGGTGGATCTTAGCAATGTTGTGGAGGGAGAAACGGCAGGATTTGGCCACGGACTCAATGTAGGGTTTGAAGGTGAGGTGCGAGTCGAAGATGAAGCCCAAGCTATGGGCTTGGGGACAGGGAGGATGGAGACCCCGTAAATGGCAATTGACAGGAAAGAGGGAGAGGAAGGATTGGGAGGGAAGATAAGGAGTTCAGTTTTCGCCACATTCAGTTTGAGTTGGCATTGAGACATCCAGGCGGAGATATCGGACAGACAGTTAGTGAGACGAGCTTGAACAGAGGGGGAGAGGGAAGGAGTGGAGAGACAGAGTTGAGTGTCGTCAGCGTATAGATGGTATTGGAAACAGTGGGAGGCAATGAGTTTGCCTAGGGATTGGGTGTAGATAGAGAAGAGGAGAGGGCTGAGGACAGAGCCTTGGGGAACCCCGACCAAGACGGGTAGGGAGGGGGAGGAGTTAGGAAGAAATACAGTGAAGGAGTGATCAGAAAGGGAGGAGAACCAGTTGAGGACAGAGTCCCGGAATCGCTGGGAGTGAAGCGATTCAAGCAGGAGCGAGTGGTCAACAGTGTCGAAGGCAGCAGAGAGATCAAGGTGGACAAGAATAGAGTAAAGGCGGTTGGATTTAGCCACAAGAAGATCATTGGTGATCTTAGCAAGAGCAGTTTCAGTGGAGTGAAGGGGGGGCGGAAGCCAGATTGGAGGGGGTCAAGGGAGAGTTGGCAGAGAGGAGGTCGAGGCAACGGGAGTAGACAACCCGTTCAAGGAGTTTGGAAGCAAAAGGAAGGCGCGAGACAGGACGGTAATTAGAGGGTTCAGAGGGATCCAGAGTGGACTTTTTGAGGATGGGGGAGACAGTGGCGCGTTTAAAGGCAGAGAGGAAGGAGGGAGAGGTTGATGATATGGGGGTGTGTGACGGTGGAAGCAATGGAGGTCAGGAGGCGGGAAGGAATGGGGTCCAGGGGGCACGTGGAGGGGTTGGAGGAGGAGAGCAGGGAGATTTCCTCTAGGGAGGCAGGAGGGAAGGAGCACAGGACAGAGGTGGGGGGAAGAGGGAGAGGGGGGAGTGGTAGGGGGAGAGGACTTGGAGGTGATTTCCAGGAGGATCTTGTCAATCTTAGAGGTGAAAAAGAGAGCAAGATCCTGAACGGAGAGAGAAGAGGGAGGAGGAGGACAGAGGGGTTTGAAAAGGGAGTCAAAGGTGGAAAAGAGGTGGCGAGGGTCCTAGTGAGGGAGATAGCAGAGTTGAGCGATGAGAGGCAGAATTTGAAGTGAAGGAAGTCAGCGCAGTAGTGGGATTTGCGCCAGAGGCATTCCACAACCTGGGTGCAGGAGCGGAGATGGGGTATGGTGGGGGTGAGCCAAGGGCGAGGGTTACAAGAGTGAGCTGGGTGAGAGGAGAGGGAGTCAAGGGTGGAGGCGAGAGAGGAGTTGAAGGTGAAGATGGCAGTCGGGGGAGAAGAGGCGAGAGGGAGGAGGCAAAGTCCTGGGGCACAATGGCCTGCAGATCGCAAAAGGGGCGGGGAGATGGGGAAGAGGAGGGGGAGCAGTGGGAGAGGTTGAAGGAGGCAAGGAAATGGTCAGAGATGGGATGGGGCTCGAAGGAGAGATCAGAGACAGAACAGTTTCTAGAGAACACGAGATCAAGAGAGTGACCATCAGTGTGGGTGGGGGAGCTAGTCCAAAGGTGGAGATTAAAGGAAGAGGCTAAGGAGAGGAAGCGAGCGATGCAAGGCTGAAAGGGTGCATCAACATGAATACTAAAGTCGCCAAGGATGAGTGTGGGGATGTCATCAGAGAGGAATAGGGTGAGCCGGGACTCGAACTCGGAGAGAAAGGAGGAGAGGGAGTCGGGAGGGCGGTAGATGACAGCAACATGGAGGTGGAGAGGGGAGGAGAGGTGTACGGAGTGAGCCTCAAAGGAGGGGAAGGAGAGGGGGGGAGGGGTTAGAACTGGCAGGAAGAGGCGAGGAGGAGGCCTACGCCACGGAGCGGGGCTGGTGGGAGAAGGAAAGACCTCCAAAGGAGAGGGTGGCAGGGGTGACAGAGTTGGTGGGGGAGATCCAGGTTTTAGTAAGGGCGAGAAGGTGAAGGGAGCGAGAGAGGAAAAGGTCATGGATATAGTGGGCTTTATTAGCAGAGGAGTGACAGTTCCACAGGGAACAGGAGAATGGGAGTTAATTAGGGCGAAGACAGGGACCCGCTGCTTCCAATCCGGTGTAAAAGTTACTCTGGATCTGAGCAATCTTGTCTGCAAAGTAGATGGCAAACTCCTCACAGTGGGCCTGGGATAAGTCCCCATCCAGGCGGAGGGAGGCTGGACTGACCAGCCCCTGCACCACCCGGAACAGCTCCGCTGGATGCGACTTTGCAGACGCTATGAGGGCAGCAAAGAATTCTTTCTTTGCTGTCCTCACAGCCTCAGCAAACTATACCCAGAAGTGGAGGGTTCCCACAACAGATAAACAAAATCTATAAAAGAAAAACTTCCTATAAATCACAGCAGGTAACCAAAACGCAGTTATTATCTTTACAGCAGTAGCTGTAAAGATACTTAAATGTACAACCACTGTTCTATTATAATCAGGGTTCTGGTGAAGGCCCGTATTTGATGAACCGTTGGACGTAGTAATATGTATTTGTGTCAAGGGGTGTAAGTTGTGAGGAACATTATACGTACAAAGTTTGAAGCAGACTGATTGAGTAAATCCAAAGTTATGAGCGTTTTGAGGTTACCTTGTTAGGGTGAAAATTGAAATGTTCTAGGAATTTTCCATCTTCCGTATATCCTACCCGTGGAGGGGTTGATCCCTCAAAAATTACAGACATGGAGCTGGAGATAAACAACATGATCATGAATGGTATGGTAGTGGTTGGTACTTGCAAAACCGAGTTATTGATGATTGAAAAATCTGTTATGTTTCACCGCACATGCTCAGTACGTACGGAGTTTTCAGCTTTGTGCTTCACTTATGTCACCAGCTGATCAGTTAAGCACCTGGTGACATCACAAAGGCTTTCTGCTTCAGACAGCTGAAGCTCTGAACAGTCAGCAATAAGTGTGCTTTGGTGGGACGATCCTGAGCACAAGGGAAATGGTATTAGGAAGTATGCGTGGTATGAGGAGCAGGGATTGCTGAGGGGAGGGGCTTGGTTGAGGGGTACTGAGGGGAGAGGTCTGGTGGGGGGAGCAGGGGATGCTTTTAGGTGTGTGGAGCAAGGGCTACTGAGGGGTGGGGTGCAGGATCAGGGAGTGCTTGGAGGGATGGGGATCACTGAAGGGAGGGGTACCTGTCAGCAGCCATATAACTGTAGACACTTTGTGATAACTGTGATTTGGTGGGACAACCCAGAGGACGCATGAGGGAAAAGGTGGTATGAGGAGCAGGGATTGCTGACGGGAGGGGTTCGGTTAGGGGACCGAGGTTTGTGCTTCACAGAGCTGGTTGTGGGAGCAGGGGATGCTGTTAGGTGTGGGGATCAAGGGGTATTGAGGGGTGGGGTGCAGGATGAGGGGGTACTTGGAGGGGTGTGGCTCGCTGAAGGGAGGGGTTTAGTTGAGGAACAAGGGGGTACTGAGTGGAAGGGTTTGGTTGGTCGAGCAGGGGGGCCTGGGAAGTGTGTGGTCCTTGTTGTGAACAAAGAACAGATGTTTATTATTACTGATGAGGCTTGCGTTATACATTGCGTATTTGTACTTTGACCTTCTGCATTGTCAATTCATATTTACAATGAAATTACATTGTAACAGCTCACACTTTCACCACCAGAGCACATGGCTCGTTCCAAAAAGGCAACAGCAAAGAGTGGAGGAAAGAAATGGTAAGGCGACTATGGTACAGTACAAGCCGCCTCCACTGGATGCAACATCCAGAGACAAGGAAGCCGTGATCTGCAGTGAAAAGAAACTTCGAAGTGCAACCATGTATAACGCAAGCCTCATCAGTAATAATAAACAACATCTGTTCTGTTTGTCATCATGTCAAACCCTCTGACCAATGACATACAATGAGAACAAAACTTAAGTCAACAACCATCATAACAAAAAACTAAACAAACAAACAAGGAAAAAAAACACAAGAAATTAACAACAAAAAACTTACCAGTTTAACAAACACTTAAATGCACAAGACATAAAAACCCCAAAACAGGGAAATTAAAACATAATTACACCTACAACACATATAGCAAAACGCATGTACATAACCATAACATATCTACTACCTTACAATCCATAGCTTCATTACTTAACAACAAGTAACCATGGTCACTTATCTGTTTTGTACATTTAAAATTATTAACATAATTTTGCTATAATTACTGTGCTTGGCAGGGATTACACTACGTTGGGATGTGTTCCCTATTTGTTCAGTACACGGTATTCAGTTCTACAGGAGTTAATCAAGTACCTTCAGGTGATTGGGAAGTACCTTGGGAAGGGTT
>QEPC01013002.1:2909187-2922040 GCA_003113815.1 Sphenodon punctatus | reverse complement strand
CCCTCCCCAAGGGCACCTCCCCTCCTCTCACAAGGGAGGTGGGCCCTATCCACCCTAACCCACTCCCCATGCCCCCCATCCTCAAGCCACACCCACCACATCCCCCCCAAACCCCTTAAAACCACAAGTTAAAAACAAGATAAAAGCCGCCCCCAGCAACAGCAGTGGCAGCACAGGTATGCACAGTTTTAACACAGATATGGACCTTCATGAGTGGGCAGGGATAGCATGCTCTGAACGACCTCCCAGTCCCAGTCATAACAGCCTGGAAGAAACCGCTGAGCCATCTTCTTCTTCCCATAGTTGGCACGGCTGAGAGTCATGACTGGGGGTGGGATACTGCGAAGGGGGACTGGTTGGCGGAGCATGGTAGGGAAGAATGCTTACCCGTGTATTAGGTTTGTGAGTGGGGGCAGAATGAGGGCTGCTTGAACTGAGAAGAAACACACACGGGGGCTACCCGTTTATTAGACTCTACACGCTAAACATATGAGTGGGGGCTGAAGGCAAAGAATCATGTTTTCAAACATTTTTAGCCAATGATTTTTTAAATATTTGGGGTTCTCAGCTATGAAAGAATAATAATGAAAATGTCCAGGCAACTGGAATAATAAAACCTACATGAAGTTGTGCCTGATGTTGAGCTGCAGCCTGTGAGAAAATCGTCCCTGGTATGCTCTGCACATTATTAATGAAAAGCTATTATGTAAACTCTGCTGTCTCAGGGCAACTTGTGAATGCTATCTTTGGTAATCGTCTCTTCAGAGCATTATCCAGAAATGCCTCTAAATTAGTAGATTTTGTGCTTGCAGGGAACACCCTGACATACAGCAAAAATGCTCTGAGTCCTTTGTCTACTCAGAATGGTGTATACTACCTCTGTCTGGAACAACTGAGCCCCCAACAATGAAAACATTTATGTCTGTTCTGCAAACATTTAATAGTGCACAGTTCCATTTGAGACAACAGAACTATGTGTGGGTAAGTGCTTGCAGTGCACTTCAGAACTGGGGCCCATTCCAGCTGGACAAACCAAGGATTCATGACCGAGGAGAGTGAAAGGATTTTGGAACTCCACGGTAGGAAACAATGCTTTCATGGAACCCTCCCCTACAAAATCCCACCTCCCCCTACGCCACCTCCCTTGTGACAGTTGACTCTAAATGGCTGCAGAACTGTGGACTGTGTTAAGTCCCGGTGAGAGTTCAGTCCTCCTGAATAGCTGGAACGACTATCCCTTTAAGGGAGTTGGCTGCCTCCACAGGCCATACCCCTCTTGGGGATGTAAGACACAGAGGACTCTGCTGGAAGGCCTGACTATCTCTGGTGGGAGCTAGAGAAGGATCTCTATAGCTGGAGACTGGCTTGGGAAGAGCAAAGGACTGAATGACAAGAGACTGGCCTGTGTGACAGGCAGCACTTTAATAAGAAGTATTTTGGACTTTGTTGGGATTTTTGGTATGTTTGAACTCTTTGCACTGTAAATAAACCTGCGCTTGGCGATGGATGAAGTGGCTCATTGGGATCCCGATGAACTATGTAAAAGTCCCCTCCTATTGTCTCTTTCCATTGTAGGTCTTTTCTCACTTTTACATAGTTCCTTTTTAACAACACTGATATATTATTTATTATTAATCAAACTTTTATGCCGCCCTTCCCATAGGCTCAGGGCGGCTCAGGGTGGCTCACAAACCATAAAAACAGTAAAATACAAAAAAAACACCAACCTTCCCACAACCCTCCACAAAACCCATCCAATACCATCTTCCCATTCCCCACATCCAAACCCACCCATCACGCTCCCCCCATCCTCTATCCCTGCCCGCCAAATGCCTTTACAAACAGGAAGGTCTTACAGAAGATGCTCAGGCTCAAATGGGCCTCGGGAGAACGGAGGTTTTTGGGTTTTTTTTAATAGCTTAATAATGTTTGTACTGATGTCAACCTTTTTTTTTTTAAACTAGGTCAAAGTTTAGTTTGTTTAAAAATGCCAAAATACACATTTGTTTAACTTGTTCAACTATTTAACAAATCAAATTTGAACTTTTACTTAATTAAAAGTATAATTCACTGAACCCAATAACATTCCCTTTACCTAAGTGAAAACAAACAAGTCAATTTCAGGAACACAACTAACAAAATAAAAGATTAGCAAATATCAAATTAACAAATGTCATAGTTTTGTGAAATTTGACAATGCCTTTTAAAACTTTGGGTTTTTTAAGTTTGCAAATGGGAAGCAAACTATGCAAATTCAAATAAAAAATGTGCCTCTATAAATTCTAAATTAGAGTCAATTATCTCTGATTTTTTATGTTTTTCTATCCCTTTTCTATTTTTCAGAACTGTTGATTGGTTTTTACCCCTCTGACCCTTCTAGCTATCGTCCTGTCTCACTCCTTCCTTTTGCTTCCAAGCTGCTTGAACGTGTTGTCTACTCCCGCTGCCTTGACTTCCTATCCTCCAACTCCTCCCTTGACCCCCTCCAATCTGGCTTCCGCCCCCTTCATTCTACTGAAACTGCTCTCGCTAAGATCACCAACGATCTTCTGGTGGCTAAATCTAAACGTCTCTATTCCATTCTTGTCCTCCTTGATCTCTCTGCTGCCTTCGATACTGTTGACCACTCACTCTTGCTGGATTCCCTTCACTCCCTTGGCTTTTGTGGCTCTGTCCATAACTGGTTCTCCTCCTACCTCTCTGACCGCTCCTTTAATGTGTCTCTCTCCAACTCCGCCTCCTCCTCCTTCCCCCTCTCAGTTGGTGTTCCTCAAGGCTCTGTTCTTGGCCCTCTCCTCTTCTCGATCTATACCTCATCCTTAGGCAAACTCATTGCCTCCCATGGCTTCCAATACCACCTCTATGCTGATGACACTCAACTCTATCTCTCTACTCCCTCTCTCTCTCCCTCTGTTCAAGCTCGTCTCATCAACTGTCTCTCTGACATCTCTACCTGGATGTCTCAACGTCAACTCAAACTCAACATGGCTAAAACTGAACTCCTTATCTTCCCCCCTCATCCTTCCTCTCCTTCCTCACTGTCAATAACTATTGATGGAGTCACCATCCTGCCTGTCCCCCAAGCCCGTAGCCTAGGCTTCATCTTTGACTCAGCCCTTTCTTTTAAACCCTACATTGACTCTGTTGCTAAATCCTGTCGCTTCTCCCTCCATAACATTGCTAAGATTCGCCCTTTTCTCTCTGTCTCGTCTGCCAAAACTCTTGTTCATGCTCTGGTCATCTCTCGCCTCGATTACTGTAACCTCCTTCTCACTGGCCTTCCCCGGTCTCACCTTTCTCCCCTCATCTCTGTCCAAAACTCTGCTGCCAGGGTCATCTACCTCGCCAGTCGCTTCGACCATGTGCAGCCCCTCCTCTCTTCGCTTCACTGGCTTCCCCTTCCTGAACGAATCCTGCACAAGCTCCTAGTCTTCACCTATAAAGCTCTTCACAACCTTGCTCCCCCCTACCTCTCTGCACTTATCGCCCTCCATACTCCAGCCCGTGCACTTCGCTCCTCCTCTGTCCCTTCTCTCACCCTTCCACGCCTTCCCTGCTCCCCTAAGCGCCTTCGTCCCTTCTCACTTGCTGCCCCCCATGCCTGGAACTCCCTCCCTGTCCACATCCGCCTTGCCCCCTCCCTTCATACCTTCAAATCTCTCCTTAAAACTCACCTCTTTCGCTCTGCTCTGTCTGACTCTTTATCCTGCTGAGCCACTATTCCTATACCTACGATCGGTTTACCCTTATCCTTGCAACATGGACCTGCCTGCTGTCATTCTCATCGTAACCAAGCCAAGTACGTGCACTTGAGACCTCGCATCTTCATGAATGTTAGACCCCTTGTCTCTCCCTCTGTTCCCCTTCCTAAGTCTCTCCCCCAGCTCCTGTCTCTCAGATTGTAAGCCCTAGGGACAGGGACCGTGTCTATTTTATTACTTTGTAAAGTGCCAGGTACACTGCTGGCGCTATATAAATGTTTGTTAATAATAATAATAATAATAATAATAATTCCTGTTTTGATTCACCATCTGTTTTGAGCAATATGGTTTAGCGGCCTTTGTGCCATAAAACACTAACGCCCCACCACAATCACTTTCCAGTTTTGGAAGACGGGCTAATGCAAAAACAGTATCTCCCCAAGTTTGAATATTACTATGGGAATATTTGTAAAATCTTAAATTCTGGTCTAATGGACTTGGGAATAACCATATACTGGTATGGAAATTGGTTTATATTAAACCATACACTGGCTTAACTAAAATAAAATGAGTCTCTGTAACAATACTTACTTAATTTTCAATTTCACGGGTGTTTATGGATCTATTCCCCCTATGAGTAAAGGTGCATAGTTAGGTTTGACTCTCTAACTTAGAATTTATAGAAGCACATTTTGCACTTAAACTTGCATAGTTTGTTTCCCATTTGCAAACTTCAAAGTTTGAAAAATCATTGTCAAACTTTCACAAAATTATGACATTTGTTAATTTGATACTTGTTAATCTTTTAGTTTGCTAATTCTATTCCTGTAATCGGCTTGCTTATTGTCACTAGGTATAGGGAATGTGTCTCTGGCGGAACAGAAAGACTCCGGAGGCCGTAGAGCTCATCCTCTCTCTGCTGCTCCTATGTTGGAGGCAGAGATTCAGCTGGGTAGCTCACATGGGATGATTCCAGGAGCATTCTCAGTTGAATTTTCAGTCTGCCTTTTAGTGGTTTTTGGTGAGGATCATCCCCAACGTTTCCGGATTGGTGTCCAGGAGAGATGAGGATACAGAGTATTCATTAATTCAGTGCTGGTTTTGGTATCTGGGTAACTTCTCTAGATAATAAACTTGAATTTTAATTGATCTTAATAATTTCCCCAGTCATTGATTAGTATCTTTTCAATATAAAGAGGCACACAACAAAGAAGCTGCTGATTTAAATTAACATAGTTTTTTTTCCCTATAGCATGACATCCTTTAAGCTTTTTGTGGAAGAACCACACATAAGAGCAGCAGTTCCCCCAAAAGTGGTCTGTGGCAAAGGTTTTCCAGATCAAAACTTCAAATAAAGGTGATGGGTGTTAACAAATATGACACTGGACCATTAGGGCCCGCTTGGGCCTGCCTGGGTCAGCATCATGCTGTCACGTTTGTTCCGGGCCCACCAGATATGGGCCTAGTCCCAGTACAAGCCCACCCCTCACCCCCCCAAAACAAAGTGGGTCCGCACTCCAGGCCCAGCAGCCGCCTAGCTAGGCCTAAGCAGCCAGAACTGGGCAGGAATGTCTGTTTCCAGCCCCGGTTCCTCACGGTGTGGGGGGTTGCCATGGTGCCCAGCCATGGCTGTCTGTAATAGGCAGCCGTGGCTGCCTGTCATGGGGGGCGGGCGGGGCGGGGCGGGGCAACGGCAGCAGCAGCAGCAGCACAGGGTATGGCCAAATGGCCACGTCACACCTTGTTCCCCCCCTAGGGTGGCCATACCTCTCCTTTAAGAGGACGATTATGAAAAATACATGTTGCAGCCCTGCACCATGTATTTTTCGTAAGTGTCCTCTTTTAAAGGTGAGGTATGGCCACCCTACTCCCCCCTCCCCACCCACTGTAGAACTGTAGGGTTCTGAAATAAGGGATGTCCATTATGTTTTGTGGAGCTCAGGAGCAGAGCTCGATTGGAATGGGCCACCTTGTCCTTCCCCCTACCCCCACGTGAAGTGCACACAAATTCCACATGCATTGTGGGCTCCAGTGCCCCTGCCCTCGCTGCACCTAGGGTAGCTATGCCTCTGGTGGAGCGGAGTGATTCTGTGAAAAGGGGGGAAATGTAATCCTTGCTACATACAATGAGGTTTCTAAATTATTTATTTATTTATGTACTTAGATTTATACTCCGCCTTTCCCTTAAAAAGGCTGAAGGCTGCCACTCAGGAAAAGTATCTTGGAGTCATTGTGAATAGTTCACTTTAAAGCAAGGGTGTGGAACATCAGGCCAGGGGGGACAAATGCAGCCCAAAGCTAGCTTTTATGTGGCCCCTTTCGTTTCTGGATCTGGCCCCTGGATCCAGTTCACTGAAAAACTGAGGTGACAGGGGACCGATTCATGGCACAGATTCATGAGCTGGACCCTCTTTCTGGGCACATTTTTGGGTGTTTTTACACGAGACGGGATGTTGGTGGTGGTGTCTGTGGCCATTGCATGAGGTGGGCGCCATGCATGGGGGCGCGCTTCACACAAGTGGCCTCTCACATAGCTTCCCTGCCTAAGCACCGCTCACCCCATCCGCACATGGGGCACTCCAGCCTTTTACCAAAAGCACCATGCATGGGGGGGAGGGCAGAAATGTGGGGGGGATGTGCACACCGCTCCACCCCTATGATATTCAGATAAGATGGGCCCCACGCAGGGGCAGGCGGTCCTTGCGTGGGGCAGTCTCATTATAAACACCCTCTTAAGCGCTCCTGCCCCCAACTTCTACATGGCCCTTGGAGCTTGTACTAATTTTAAAGTGGAAAAAGTTCTCCACCTCTGACCTAAACCATCAGCTCAATGAGTGTCTTCACATGGACAGCAGTCCCACTTCTGCTCCGCCTCACACCCTGGATGGCCCATCTATTTAAAGGTGCTGCCTGCTCTGCTCCAGCCCTGCTTGAGGTGCTCCATAACATCCAGAAATTGGAACAGACCTGCCTTGTTCTGCTAAGGATGCATAAAGGAATAGGGTGTAAAAAGTTTCTTCCCCGTGCTAGCTGAGGAGGACTCAGGCTGAGCATCCGAACTGGCCTTAAGCAGGGCTAGTAGGAGCCCCATAGGGAGGACTAGTCCCGACAGCCTTGGGCCCAGTGCTCTTGACCCCCTGGGACTGGCTATTTCTGTGAGGCTGTTAGACCGTGAGGTGGCTGTTTTGTGGGGAGACTCTATTCCCTCCCCTTCCTTTCAGTAACTCACCAATGTCTGAATTTCCCCCTACCAGAGGGGCGTGTGTATAGGGACAAATCAGGAGGCTGTGTTTGTGTACATGTGTGTGTAAATCTAGGGCACTTGTTTTTGGAAGCAAACACAAGACTGCCAATTGTTAAAGGGGTGGAGCTATGGGGGCCTCCGTAATTTATTTTTGCCTTGGGCTCTGCAAATTCTAAGGCCAGCTCTGCTGAGCATTGGGTAATAGGTCAAGAGAGTGACTAGCCCACCATGGCCTAAATATGCTCTCCCCCCCCCCCCCTCCCTTATGTACGATCAACCCCAAGGCATGGGCCAGAACTTCATCCAGTAAAGAAGCTCTCTGCCAGTATGAGGGCATGTATGGCATGAGGGGGATTTTGTGCAGTTGCACCCATGGCAGCAATGCTAGTGAACAGTGCCCAGTATGTCTTTAAACTAGAACAGCAAAGAGCACTGCAGGATGCATTCCCCAAATTTCTGAGCCATGCTGCTCTGGTTCTGCAGGATAGTTCAGGAACTCTGCATTCTTGGGTTGTGGCTATTTGCCCCCTAGCAAATAAACCCAAATACCTATGGCTTAAGTTGCCACAAACCTATGTCAGACTCATTGAGTGGGAAATAGGGCATCCCAGGTGGCCTCAAAATTTGCAGGCCCATGACAAAGATAAAATGTGGGTCCCCTGGTGACCCGTTCTCCATGGCAGTACCCTTTGGGCCCCTAAAGATGGCTGTGTGGGGGCCCCACTGGGAGCTGGTAACATTTTTACCCTGCCCAGGTAAAATCGGGAGCTACCCCAGAAAAGTGGGGCCTGGGGTGGTTGCCCTGGGCCACCCTGTGGTAAGGCTGGCCATGATCCCGGGATTTTTCTTTCCAGATCTTCATCAAGTGCATGCTAGGCAAGGACACCCCCCCTGCAACCAGAGCAAAGGAGCAGGGGTGTAGGCACTCTTACCACATATCCAGCCTCTACCCAAACATTAACCCTTGAGTCAATTTAGCCCTCAAATTACCACACACTACGCCAGTATTCCCACAAACTGTACTGCAAATATGAATGTAGGAGAGTTAATTCAGGAGTGCAGAAAATTTACCGAAGAACTAGTTTCTTGTGAAGCAGTCCTTACATACAGGATTTTGCCATAAAGACTATTTTTTCAGAATGGGGGTATTGAATTAGAATACTTAAATACTGAGGGATTCACCAGATAAAACACGTTTAGTTTCTTATCCCCTCTCCTGTAGGCTAAGGCTGCCCAGCAGCTCAGCATTTATCCTACCTTTGTCGGTATCCTCTTGCTGAGATTTTCCATCTCTTTTTGTCTCTCTGCAATTAGCCTGTCCCTTCTTTATTCCCTGGTGTTTCTTTGTTGCCTCTTCACCTGCTGCGTTTACTTCCCAACTGCTCTTTTTCCACTCTACCTCTCTCCTTTTTTTGAGCACAGCTCCCCCTCCTGTTATGGGCTTGTTCTGTGGGAGATTGTACAACCGATGAAAAAGGCCATTTTCAGTCCTCTACAAGGCAGAGAGTTTTTTTCTTCTTCTTCCTTGAACCCAGGCCAGGTATGGGAGATTGTACAACCGGAGATTGTACAATCTCCGGTTGTACAATCTCTCCGGTGGGAAAGATTGTACAATCTCCGGTACAATCTCAGGTTGTACAATCTCTCCGGTGGGAAAGATGGTACAATCTCCGGTAGTACAATCTCTCCGGTGGGAGATTGTACAACCGGATGAAAAAGGCCATTTTCATTCCTCTACAAGGCAGAGTTTGTTTGTTTTTTCTTCCTTGAACCCAGGCCAGGTATGAACATTCAAGGGGGTTTACCACAGACATTAAAAATAATATCCATTTATTTTGCATACGTGTGTGTGGCTTCATAAATTCAGTACCTGACACAAATGTTTTAACTTACATTACTGAGGGTGCAACTTCTTCATTTATTAAAGTTGACTTCAATGTGGAGGACTTCAACAAAAAAATAATTATTGTTACTTCTTAATAAATAAATAGACGAAGCAATTATTCCAGGTGCTTAATTTCTGTCAGTGCCTGACAGTAACCTCCAGCAAGCCTGGCAAAGGGATGATGCCATCAGGGGACGCTGTAATATTTACTTCAATGGCTGGAGGCTCCGCCCTAGGAGATTTAGAGGCTTGGGGCGGGGGGGAGACAGCGCGCTGCCACGGTCAGCGCTGAATTGACACGGAAAGTAAAATCCTATCGCAGCCTGGGACCAATAGTGGGGAACTCGGAGAAACAGCCACCCAATCACTAGGAGCCCCAGGCTGAAACCCCGCCCCCTGCCTGCCTCCCTCCCTCTCTGCCTGAGGAACTCGTAAGCCGACGAAGCTGCGCCTGCCAAGCCAGCTACGCATGCGCGGCGCAGCTCTTCCTTTGGGCGCGGAGAAACTGGAAGAGCCTAGTGGAGTTTTGCAGCGTCTTAGGTAAGATCGACTGCGGGCGGGGTAACTTCCTCTGGCTCTTCCCTTTCGGCGCCCGGCCGTCTCCTTTCGGCTTAGCAGGAAGATGCTGCTTTTGGAGAAACTCCCGGCTGAGCAGGCCCTGAAGGTGAGGGGCGGGGCTCGTGGATCCTCAGGGGGCGGGTGTGTTTTGTGTATGTCTGGAAGCGGAACCCTCTCCCGGGTGGCCATGCCTCCCCTTTAAGAGAGGACGCTTATGAAAAGTACATACTGCAGGGCAGCCCTGCACCATGTATTTTTCATAAGCGTCCTCTCTTAAAGGGGAGGTATGGCCAGATCCCTTCTCTGACTGGGTTGGTGTATCAGTCTGAGCTCTGGTCCTCAGCAGTAAACCCGTGTTAAGGTTGGGCTCTTCAGCTCATGTTAACTGCATCCCACGTGACTGCTTCTCCTCTAGGGTTGCCACCTATGCAAATTTTTAAGGAACACTTATGAAAAATACATGTTGTAGGGCCTACAACATGTATTTTCATAAGTGTTCCTTACAAATTTGCATAGGTGGCAACCCTATTCTCCCCCCACCCAGCTTCCCACCCGTACTTGCGGGTGGGTGTTGAAGGTGGCCCTCTGAAACTGGTAGCGAGAAATCCAGCAGCCACCCATGCACTCAGTGGGCTAAAGCTACCCTGCTTTAGACTAAAATCAAGCCTGATCTTCCTAAAGTGGTAAAACCTGTAAGAACCCCTATTCTTAAGGGGCCTCAAGCTAGTCCACAGGCACATTCAAAAGAGATGAAAATCCTGGCACAAACTGTTTTCCCCTTAATTTTCTTATCCCTGTGAATAAATTGGCTTGCAGGATCCTGCACTACTAATTTGTAAAATAACTGCTATTGATAGGGCAAAAACTGAGGCCTAACAATGATGTTCAATCCCTCTTGTGTGTTTCTTGTAACATGGGAAGAATGGCTAAGGCACAACAGTTATCTCCTGCAGGAACTTAAAACAAGAGGGAGAAGAGACCTGTGTGAATGTGCCCCAAGAATCTGGTGTGGCAAACCCTGAGGAAAAGCAGGTTCCTTGTTGGGTATCATGAGTAAGTGCACTTGCTGTAGCTCCCCAGAGTGAGACTCTATGCTTCTTCTCTCCCCCCCAGGTCTCCTTGTCATTGCTGCAAGCTATGGGTGTCAGCTTTCGGTGTTTTTAAACAAGCGTCTCCCCACCCATCTCTCCTACCCATCATGCATGTCTCAGGGCCACATTGGTGCCCTATGCAGCTCAGCAACATGCATGATGGGTAAGTAATGAGTGGGGATGCACTTGTCTAAAAACACCCTTTGTAAATGGAGTTAGTATGTGTTTGACTCTATTTTATTCTGCTGCTGAGGGTGGCCTTGAAAGTGAGCGCACTCACATTTGCAGATAAAATGGGGTGATGTCAGAAACACTGTCGTGGGGGAAAGCTTTGATTCTAGCTTGACTAAAGTAGGCTTCTCCCATTTGCCTACATCATCCATATCTCAGCTCTTGTTATAAAAAGAAATAGGGATCCATGTTCACTGTGTCTTCCCCATTTGTGTCAATGGAGAAAATGCAGTGAACATGGAGCCTTGCAAGTCATGTTTTTAAGGGTCGCCCCCGATGCAGAGACTTAGTGAAAATGTTATTGAGCTCTTTTGCCAATACAAGTAGATTTACAATTTTCTTTGGTCCTTCTCCATAACAGCTAGTGTTCCAACTTCCCTTGTTCTTTGACTCTTTGATAATAGCCTAGGATCTTTTGGCTTTTGTTATTAATCAACTGTATAGTATGGTTGTTGTTTTCAGACACAAAGGAAAATGTTGCTGTGATAATCCTTCATGATACAGAGTAAACTAGCAGAGACTTCCATAGTATTGTTATTGATGATTTGGGGAGGTGTCATAGCTGCTATTATTATTATTATTAGTAGTAGTAGTAGTATTTGTATAGCACCAGCTATGTACCTGGCGCTTTACAGAACAATAAGATAGACGCGGTCCCTGCCTACGGCTTACAATCTTACCATTCAATGGTACATAATGATTCGTCCTGCATTTTTGCTCAGTCTTTAGTTTGGATTCCTTATATGCCCGTGGAAGGGCTCTGTATGGCTTAAAAGCATGCATCTGCTCACCCACAGAAGTTGGTCTAATAAAAGTTATCAGTTGGGCTACTGTGTCTCCATCTCTTACATTTAGGACCACCATAGCATCCGCATTCTGTAGACAAGCCAATGTGCCCCTTAGGGTTTGCATGCCAGCGCTGCTTGGCAGTTTGCCCCCCTTTAGCTACTCGGGTCCATAGTCGGGGTGTTCCTCGATTCGCAGCTCCACCTGAATTCCCAGGTGGCGGCAGTGGCGAGGAGCGCCTTTTGCCAGTTACATTTGGTGCGACGACTGCGGCCGTATGTTTCGGACTCTGACCTGGCCACCATCATCCATGCCTTCATCACCTCTAGGCTGGACTACTGCAACGCGCTCCACGTGCGGCTACCCTTGGTGACAGTCTGGAGGGTGCAGCTGGTGCAGAATGCGGCGGCCCACCTCCTTACAGGGATGGGTCATCACGGGCACGTTACACCAGTGCTCCGTTCTCTGCACTGGCTGCCTATTATCTTCCGGACCCGATTCAAGGTGTTGACCTATAAAGTCCTAAACGGCCTCGACCCCACTTACCTGCAGGAACACCTCACGCTCCGGACTGTGATGCAGCCCCTGCGGTCGGCCATGGATGCTCGACTCGAAGTCCCCCGGGTTTCCCGGGTGGCGACGATGGGGAGGGCATTCTTGGTGGACGCTCCTAGGCTCTGGAATTCCCTCCCAATGGAGACCCGCCTGGCCCCAGACCTTTTCTCTTTCCGGAGACAGTGTAAGACCTGGCTGTTCTGCCAGGCTTTTGGGGAGGGAGAGGGGGGCTGGTTCTGCTCATTTAATGACTTTTTTTATATACATTTTATGTATTTGATTTTAATTATGGAATTGCTTTATATTTTTCAATCTTGTGAGCCGCCCTGAGCTGCGGTTGTGAGCAGGAGGGAGCGGGCGAAAAATGGCTCTAAATAAATATAGTTGGAAAACTTACTCTGGTACAAGTGTCCTGTGAGGATAAACTGACCACATGTGGAATCTATAGTTTTTCCCCTCTAGTAATGCTTTTTGCGCATCTACAGGCATCTATCTCTTCCTGGAGGCATTCATTCAGGACTGATGCTAAAGAAAGAGTAACCATTAGGGGCGGGCCCGGTACCGGTACACCGGATTTTACCGGTTACCGGTTTAAAAAAAACCGGATTCCCGGATTCAATCCGGTATACCGGTACCGGATTTATTGCATTGGTTTCAATGGGGCGCTGTGTCCCCATTGAAACCAATGCAATCAATTAAAATTAATTCCCTCCCCCTCCCAGGCTGCGCGGGTGGAAGGGGGGACACCCCCCACCCACCCTGCCCAGCCTGGCTTTTTGTTGTAAAAGATAGATGCAACAGA
>QEPC01013002.1:2876618-2908599 GCA_003113815.1 Sphenodon punctatus | reverse complement strand
AAAAAAACTGTTTGGCTGGGGCTTTAATTTTTTTTACATTGCAGCCATTTAAAAATGGCTGCAATGTAAAAAAACCGGAACACCGAAATCCGGTACCGGGCCGGAATACCGGGGCCGAATCCGATAATGCCGGTACGCCCGATACCGGCATTATCGGATACCGGTTTCCCGCCCCTAGTAACCATTGAATTGTCTACCAAACCTTGCTTCCTGATTAGAGCAAATGTCCCACCACCAATATCTAAAACTCTTATTTTTCTTTGTTTGCTCCAGTTTCTTCACAAAGTAGTCGATGGCATGTGTGGCCGTGCATATCCTCGATATCAGGAGTATGGCAGTGTTTGGAATTTGACTGAATGGATGGAAGTCTTAGAGAAAACGGCAGTGTTTTTCAAAACCACAGTTGGCAAAAATCTTTCGGATGAAGAGGTAAAAACAGTAGCTCTCTAACCTCTTGCCTGTGAGCTTGTTTTGGGACTATATTAATCAGGTTTGACTTTGTGAACAAGATAGTTGGTATTACTGTTTTATTCTGCAACAATTTAAATGGTAGTTCATGTGTGAAATATAGCACTTGAATAGTAATAAAATAGGTCAAATCCCTCTCATTTCTAGCAGGTAGTTTTGACAGATAAGTACAATTTGCCCTAATGAGAAGAGCTTAAACATTTAGGCTTTTATGAATGTAAATATTGTTTAGAGATGAAAAATAATATGTCTAACATCCAGAATAACTATAAAAATATTCTGTTGTAGTTTGAAAGGTGACTAGCTTTCCATTTTATGCATGGCACTTCTGGACAAATTGGATAGGATTCAAGGTAAATTTTTGCGTGCAATCTTACACATACCCACTAATACTCTAGTCGCATTAATGCAAGTCAAAGTAGGTGTACCATCAGTGGCATCTCTGATCAAACTTTCTCTGCGTAAATATTGGTTATGCACTACTCTTTCACCACATGACAACTTTCGTTATGTCTCTTAAATTGACTGAGCTCAGCCCTTGGTTGGAAGGTATTACTACTTTGCTTCACTCTTTGGGTTTTTCAGAGGAGTATTTACTTACCTTTGATTTTCTCCAGTGCTTTAACCCAGGTTAAGCAGAGAATTCTAGATCAAGAGAAACAGGCCTTGATTTCTGCAATTAACTTCCAAAGAATATCTTTAATTTATAAGTCCTTTGGAATAGAACCCGAAGGTGGATCCTATATGAAAATTTTGACAGTCTAGAAATATGGGTGTGCTTTTACTTTGGGAAGCTTTAACTTGCTTCCATCAGCTGTTACTGAGGGTAGAGTGAAAGGTATACCATTTAACTAGAGATTTTGTGACTGTCACCATGAAAGGTTTGAAACTCTATCCCACATGGCCTTTGACTGTCGGTTGTATGCTGTTATTTGGTCAGAATTCTTAAATTCAATAGTGGTACAAATGTGCCCCTGCAGCCAATACGACACATTGGTGTCCTTGCTACAAGGACATGATCCGTATGTTACTATTCAGATGGCCAAGTTTTTAGCAGCAGTACGGAGAATTAGACTCTAATTTTTGTCTAGAGGATCTGTAGCTTGATGTAGTCTAATGCTTTCTTGGTATATTACTGAATGTATATCATTTTTACTATAGTCTGTATATTTTGTTTTTAATATATATCTGCTTGTACCTGTATTGTGAAGGCCATTGGCTATGACAATAAATCTACCTACCTACCTACCTTCTATTTTACAAACCCCTTAATAAGCAAATTTGACTCTGTATCAGGATTGTATGCTTTACAGAGTGTGTGGTTGCTGTGTTGGTACCGAGTGACCGAGATGGATACAAAGTAGTTCGACTGACAACTTTTCATTGGACCAACTATCCACCAACAATAGTTGGTCCAATAAAAGATATCCGCCGAACTACTTTGTCTCCATCTCTGTATGCTTTAGTGATTAAAAAATGTCTTGCTCTTTACTCTTAACTACGGAGAGAGCACCTGTAGGAGACTGAGTGGAATTTTGCTTGTGTTTGTTACATCATTGTCCCAATCACTTCTGTAGGCTATAGAAGTCTACAGAGTTCTACAGATATAAATGAGGATACAACTTGGCCTGTTGAAAGTACATTACCAATTGGTGATGTGTCAGAAAAAGGCAAGTTAGGTTTTTCAAAGGCCCAAACTGAGTTGAAAATCTGGCTTTCAAGGTTTACTTTATAAGATGAGCAAATGTGATACGTCGGTTGTTGAGAATATGAGAAATGTGGGTTCTCCATAATGCTGTTTTTAATCATTGCTCTGCATAGACCAACCTACTGAGAAATTTACTTCTGTTGAAAATACATGACACTGTTAAAGGTAAATAGCTTGGCTATATGTTCTGTTCTCACTGGAATTTTCTGATCTCTCCAGCCTTATCTGCTGAAGTTTTTAGTTTCCTTGGCATTGGGAAATGAACATTTTTTTTGTGTGTTTTTTTTTTTTTTGTCTTTGTCACATTAAGCATAGTAGCAGAAGCCTTCCTTCATTCTGAAGTGGAAAAAACTAAACTTAGCCATCTTAGCTTGTGCATATCCTGCTGAACACAACTGGTGAACAAGGATGTTGATAGGGAAACCTCCTCTTTAACCTGGTTTCCCATGGGAAGAAGGCTTTTGCAATCATCCTACGTATATTGTTTTTAATAATTTTAGATCCCAGAGATTGATTTCTCGTAGAGGAAAGTAAGGGTCCCTGTTTTCTTCTGGGCCAAAACATCATCACAGTAAATGACCCTAAAGTGGGATGGGGGCCATCTAGAACCCTTTCCCCCCCCAAATTCCTACTGAGCATTGTTTACTTCCTCCTCCACATTTAGGAAACAAGGTTTTATTAGTAGGTCAAATTCTTGCTGCACAAGAGTTAACTCCTGCCAAATCAGTGTTGGTACCTGTAGGAAAATGTTAATTTTTAAATAAAGCTGTATAGTAGATGTTTTTTACTGACTTCATGGTTGCTATTGTGAACCACCTTATCATTTTGCTGTTGTGATGGACAGATGTATAAACTTAATACATCCACCACCTGGATACCCTTTTTGCCCAGCTGAACCCTTCTCTTGTAAAATGTTTACCACCTTATGCTACAAAACTGGAATTGCTTTTTGTAGGCTGTTCAAGAGTTGAATGAACTTAACGCAAATCATCAAGAAGCAATTGCTACCTGTTTGAAAGGCAGAAAGGAAGAAATCAGATGTGCACTAGTAGAAAGAATAAATGCAATCTCTTCAGCACAGCTTCTGGACTTTGACTGGCAATTAAAGGTAAGACTGTGCTGTCCACTGAGCAAGAGTCTGAAAAATACAGGTCTCTGACAGATGAGTTCAATCAGAAGTTAGGATGGTCATTGTGCAAGTTTGAAACGAGGGCATTTTTAGATAGACACTTATCCCTATATAGGAGTATTAATCCCGGGATGAGAGGTCCGTCTAAATGCAGCATTTAGTGATTGTAATCCCAGGATCACTGAAAAACCTGGTGATTACAAAACCTGTTTTTCTAGGTTTTGTAACATCCAGACGTTAAACTGACCTGGGATTAGGCCCGTCTAAATGACTGTCCCAGGATAGTCAACTATTCCAGGACTAGTATTGGAGAGTGTTATAGCAAGAGCTGACACCCTTTCTATGAATGTCTGCCTGTGGTATCTAGGAGCACATGACTGTGGGGCGGTCATATTACCTCAGTCATCCTTCAACAATGCATTGCGGAGCACCAAGTTTAAATGCCCACAGAACAAAAGGATGAGTTTCCACTTTCTTCTTCAACTCGAAAATCAGAAACGAAGAAAATCAGATTTTCTTCAGTCCCAGAAATCAGTGCGATGAGCATGGACGAAAAGCACCTAGGGATTAATATTCATCCTAGATACTCTAATACCAGGATAACAGCAATGAACTATCCGGGAATGGATTCATCCCAGGATAGAAATGCCTGTGTAAACAGGTACCACTTTGTAATCCCTGGGTAACAATTCTGGGATAGTTTTCTCTTAATCCTGGGATAGTTTGTCCATGTAAAAAGTTCCCCAGTTGTATTTGAGCAAGTAAAAGCACTGTGGAATGGTTGCATTTCATTTTCTGTGTTGCATTATTACAAGCTTCCACTGTGCATTAGGCAAACTCAGATTAAAATGTAGTGTTCACTTATACAGTTTTCGTATTCAAAATGCTTTGCCATCCTTAGCTAGTTTACCTGATGAAGCAGATCATTATTCCCATTACAGATGAGGAACTGAGGCTGAGTGAGCAGCTTGCCCTCACCCAGTAAGTTCATGGCTAAGATGGAATTTTATCATTTGAGTGTGGGTTTTTTGCTTCTCTTCATACTTCCTTTTAAACTATAGTATAGAAGTCTTCCTCTCATTATTAAAATAAAAATGATAAAATATAAAGCAAAATTTTAGTAGTACAAGATGGGATTCTTACTCGTTTTTATTAAGCAACCTTAGGATATGCATAAAATATATATCTAGAAGAGCCAAACTGAGATTGTTTTGTAGTTTTCATTATGCTAATGAGACAAACTGCTAACAATTTAAGGAACATCTGGATGTAACAGAAGAACTTTTTCTGAATAAGCTGCCAGAAATCTATTAAGTACTTAATACTGGCAGTGTTGCTTTTATTTGTCTGCCCCTGGAAGCTGTCTTAAGTAAATCTAGCTTTTTGCCTTGTAAAACATCTAGGTTTCTTGTGGTACACAATAAGGGTCTTGAATGGCAAGTGTTTGTGATCAGACCAGGTTTGCAGAGGGTGATGCGATATGTTGTGTTTCCGATATGCTGCTATTCCATATTGATTAGTGTCACTGCCTGAAGTTAGTTACTAATGACATATAATATCCATTCTCTCTCTGCTTATGACTTCTGCTGCTGTGGGCCTAGTGACTTTCATTTATGATTAAGAAATTCATTGTGAATTCTAAGCCAGTTTGCATCTCTCCTTTTCTTTCTCTGGCTTATGTCTTTATATAACTTGTATGCTCATTAATCATCTGTAGAAACTTGGTAAAATCAAAAGCTTTACATGCTATAGCTAGACATGGAGAACCAGAATAGGGTCATTCCTGTTAAGCATCTGGAATCACTTGATAACTGCTAAGGGCTCAAAATGATTCAACACCTGCCTGTTAGCATTAGATCAAAGCCTAAAAAAGTAAAACAGCTATGCAGTGTGTGTGTGTAGATCTGCGATTCTAGATGCTTTTGGCACCCAAAACATCTATAATTGTATGTTCCTCCTCTTGCTGGGGCTAGTGTTGCTAGTTAGCACCATCAGCTGCTTAGTGTTAAAAAGTGGACATATTGCAGCAAGAGAATGTGGACAGACTGCATTGAGAGAATCCATAAGCCATATGTCTGACATCTAATCCCTCCCCTACCATTGGGGGACATAGTCAGGGATTCTAGTGTCTAGACCTATACAGGGGTCTTTTCTTTAGCCTGCTTATGGCAGGATGTGAATAAGCAGAAAGGAACCCATACTATTCAACCTAATTTGAGTATTCACTAAGCTTAATCCATTAACATTGGGCTAGATGTAGAGGTGGTTTAAGAAAAATTGATCTACTGAAAGCATAAACTGCATTCAAGTTTTAGTGGAGTCTGAATAAAGTAGTTTTTGTTTTTATCAGTCCTTTTATTTCCTGACAGCTCCACATTTCTGTTCTCTTCCTATAATAAAGTTTGGGCCTTCTCTCTCTCAATCTGTATTCTTTTCATCCTCTACTTTTTTATGTTGGGTGCATCTTAACTAATGTACTCAACAATTTTTCTCATGTGTCCATCTGAATCTTTCTATTCAGTGTACATGATGAACACTCAATAACTAGAGTATTAAACCTACTAACAGTATACTATGTGAAACCTGTGTAGGAAGAGGGAAAATTCCACAAGCAGTGTTGGCTTATAAAGTTAAACCTACTGTGTTCAGCCCAACTATGAGGGGAAACAAATACTTGTTATACAGTGGGATATACATCCATGTTGAGCATTGGAGGGTGACTGAATATCGTATTTTCCCTCTTTATTCAGAGGGTGCCCTTTCAAATAAAAATGCAGACATAGTAATGAGAAGGACCCAGAACATCTAACGATTCTATTTTTGAGTTTTTTAATTCATTGTCTTGTACAGCTTGCACTCTCCAGTGATAAGATTTCCATGCTGCAAATGCCTCTTCTCAACCTTGATCTGGATGTAAGAGAAAACGGTGACATTAAGCCAGTCTCTATTGAGATGAATAAAGAAGATCTACAGAACCTAATCAATGCACTGGAAGCAGCTAATAAGGTCTGTATTCCTAGCTTTTGTCGGCATTATTTCATAGCAAGTTTCATATACTAAACTTGATATACTTTTTTAAAATTATTATTATTATTATTATTATTATTATTGGATCCACTGTTGGTTCCCCTTAACGTGTGTGGTTTTTTTTCCTTCCTGTTACTGTATTTAAATTGTTTTTACACACTTATATTTTAACATGATTTTATATTCCATTATAACTATAAATAAAATGCTCCAAGTGCCATTTGGCAGGGGAAGCGCTATAAATAATGTAGTATTAAAACAATGCAAGCTTGTTTTTTGATCTACTCTTACCCCTTTGTGTTTCACTAACATGGTACAGGAAATGATGTGCTTCCACTTTAGAACTGAAGCAGACTTTTTTTTAAGCTTGCTTAAACAGAATGACTGATCTGTACTTAGCTGAATTTCAGTCTTTTTTTTTTTTTTTTTAAAGAATAGATAAATAAAATAAAACCATCTTTTTTTCCAATCATGTATTTTTGGGTTACTAACTCTATTTTCATCAGCTCTCTGTTCTGCTGCTGGTTCCCCCACTTGGAGCTTCTTGAATCTGGCCCAGACTTATGCATGTCCCTTTGATAGTCGCTCTGCTTCAAAATGGTGCTTGGCTGCTGTGTCCTATTCTGTGTAGGAAGCAACAACCTTCAGAAGTGCTTCTTAACCATAAAACGTTCTTTGCATTGTGCATTATGGTACTGTCTGTTTCAAAGATTTTCCCTCCCTCGCAGAAGCAAAAATGTAGGCAGTTGGTTTAGAACAGGATCAGGGGGCTATAAAGAGTACATCGTAAAGTAGAAGGTTTCACTTGTAAATTGGAAGAGTAAATGACTTCTTGATCCCCACAAAGCACTGGTAGTTGGAGCTGGAGTCTTTCCACATCGGGTGAATTCGTTAAAACAAGAAAATCTCATTACTGTGAGTTAAAGAAACAGAAGGGCATTTGTGGCTTGAGAACAGTTAATGTTTTTATAACTGATGAAGAACTTAATTTTAGTAGAAGATTGAATCCTCCCTCCCCCTCCTTCCCTTCCTTTGAGGCCCACTCCCCTCTACACCTTCGTGTTGCTATCATCTACCGTCCCCCCCGGTTCCCTCTCCTCCTTCCTTACCAGACTTTGAATCCTGGCTAACCACCTTCATCTCTCATGACACCCCCACTCTCATTCTTGGTGACTTCAACATTCATGTTGACTCACCTTCCACGCCCTCTATTTCCTGCTTTCTCTCCCTTGCCTCCTCCTTTGATCTCCGTCTCTGGACCGATTTCCCCCACCCATACCCACGGTCACTCCCTTGACCTCATCTTCTCACGAAACTACTCTTGCTGACCTCTCCTTTGATCCCTGCCCTAATTCTGATCACTTCCTCGCCTCCTTTAGCCTCTCCCACCAACCCCCCTCCTCCTCCCCACGCCCCTTCCACAATATGCAAGCTTTTACCCCCATGCAGTTTGCCTCCTCTCTATCCTCCCTCCGTTTTTCTCCTTCTCCTCCCCTGACTCGGCCATCTCCGCTCTCAACACCTCTCTCTCTCCTTGACCCTTGACTCTCTTGCCCCCCTCTTCCCGCCCCGTCCGACCCCAAAACCCCCGCCCCTGGCTCACCCCTAACATCCGCTACCTCCACTCTTGCACCCGGGCTGCCGAACGCCTCGGGCGCAAATCCTGCTCCCTCCCTGACTTCCTCCACTACAAATTCTCCCTCTCCTCGGCTATCTCCCTAGCTAGACAATGCTAATATACCTCCAGGATCGAATCTTTCTCTTGCGACCCTCGCCGCCTCTTCTCTATTTTGGACTCCCTTCTTAAAGGGAGTCCCTCCCTATTTTGGACTCCCTTGGCCCTCTCCTCTTCTCGATCTATACCTCATCCTTAGGCAAACTCATTGCCTCCCATGGCTTCCAATACCACCTCTATGCTGATGACACTCAACTCTATCTCTCTACTCCCTCTCTCTCTCCCTCTGTTCAAGCTCGTCTCATCAACTGTCTCTCTGACATCTCTACCTGGATGTCTCAACGTCAACTCAAACTCAACATGGCTAAAACTGAACTCCTTATCTTCCCCCCTCATCCTTCCTCTCCTTCCTCACTGTCAATAACTATTGATGGAGTCACCATCCTGCCTGTCCCCCAAGCCCGTAGCCTAGGCTTCATCTTTGACTCACCCCTTTCTTTTAAACCCTACATTGACTCTGTTGCTAAATCCTGTCGCTTCTCCCTCCATAACATTGCTAAGATTCGCCCTTTTCTCTCTGTCTCGTCTGCCAAAACTCTTGTTCATGCTCTGGTCATCTCTCGCCTCGATTACTGTAACCTCCTTCTCACTGGCCTTCCCCGGTCTCACCTTTCTCCCCTCATCTCTGTCCAAAACTCTGCTGCCAGGGTCATCTACCTCGCCAGTCGCTTCGACCATGTGCAGCCCCTCCTCTCTTCGCTTCACTGGCTTCCCCTTCCTGAACGAATCCTGCACAAGCTCCTAGTCTTCACCTATAAAGCTCTTCACAACCTTGCTCCCCCCTACCTCTCTGCACTTATCGCCCTCCATACTCCAGCCCGTGCACTTCGCTCCTCCTCTGTCCCTTCTCTCACCCTTCCACGCCTTCCCTGCTCCCCTAAGCGCCTTCGTCCCTTCTCACTTGCTGCCCCCCATGCCTGGAACTCCCTCCCTGTCCACATCCGCCTTGCCCCCTCCCTTCATACCTTCAAATCTCTCCTTAAAACTCACCTCTTTCGCTCTGCTCTGTCTGACTCTTTATCCTGCTGAGCCACTATTCCTATACCTACGATCGGTTTACCCTTATCCTTGCAACATGGACCTGCCTGCTGTCATTCTCATCGTAACCAAGCCAAGTACGTGCACTTGAGACCTCGCATCTTCATGAATGTTAGACCCCTTGTCTCTCCCTCTGTTCCCCTTCCTAAGTCTCTCCCCCAGCTCCTGTCTCTCAGATTGTAAGCCCTAGGGGCAGGGACCGTGTCTATTTTATTACTTTGTAAAGTGCCAGGTACACTGCTGGCGCTATATAAATGTTTGTTAATAATAATAATAATAATAATAATACTGTAAAAGATTCCTGAGTTTACCAATCTGACTCTCATTGTAATTTAGCCTTTCTACTTTCAATTTCTTCTTGAAGGTCGTCCTACAACTGAAATGAGGTGGATTATCGAAGGCAACTGTCAGTGATGGTTCTGTGAGAGACTGCCAAGAGATGTACCCTACAGAGCAAGAGTGATGATGCTTTTAAAATGTTGAGTTGGGCAGGCAATACTGGTATTAAGATCTATTACAAACTCTATGGAAATAGAAACTGATAACCAATACAGTTATCCTGACTTGGCAGAAGCCCTGAAAGCAAGATACCTATGAGGGACTGCAGCAGCACTTATGAAAAGTTTGTCATATTCAGCCATATTAAACTTCAGAAGAGACTCTACAGATGTGCATACATCTGTTTTACATGTGACTAACAAGATCGTAAAGAATTGACTCCTAGATAACTGCAAGTGTTTTTTTTTGAACTCTTAAGAACCATCGTATCTTTGTATAACTAAATCTCCAATGTAATCTGCAGAGATGTTTGAAAGTTTAGAGCAAGAAACACTATTCCAAATGCTTACCTTTTTAATCCTACATTTTTCATTGTGTATCAGCTGTTCTTAGAGCCTGTATACTCTGCAGAGTGGACCTTCGGCTACTCTTAGATTTATGTTGCCATTTCATTATAGGCAAGGCCTGCAGGAACAAGATTTGGGATACTTGGATAATAATGAAAGGAGGTAATGTGACATGGCCAGCAGTAAGTTGCAAACTGAAACCTTTGTTCTGCAGATAATTTGTTTGAGACCCGATAATCTCAAAAACATACAGATCGATGCAAGGCTGTAATAAAACAATCCCTTGTGTTAATGTGAATTTATATTTTTTTCTGCCTTAATTTAGATGGGATTTTACATTTCTCTTCCCACTCTGCATGTAAATATACACACTTCTGACTAACATTGTTGCCTAAATAATGTAAATGCTCATGTCATCAACACTTGGTATAAAGAAATCTTGCAAAAATTCCAAAATTGTATTTTGGCATAATTACGCAGGTGGGATCTCTGCCAAGAAAGCCAACTTATTTCACATAAAGCTACAAAGCACAACTTTATGCATTCCCAGAGCAGCAGTGGATTTTTTTTAATGTAGTGTAGTAGTTCTGTTAACTTTGCCTTTCATATAGATAGTAGTTGAACTTAAATTTTGGGGGAAGGATGGGACTGGGAAGAGGAGAAGGTTGGACAGTACTGTGGACAAAATTGGGTTTGGAAAACTTGGGACTGTTTTTTCTTTGCACAGATCCTCACTCATTGTGAAGGGTCTGGGAATTTTGCCATTGACTTCTATAGATTCAGTATTGTGTTGTTGCATAAGAGGACAGTTTAGTTCAAGTTCCAAAGAATTTACTTTTGAGTGATCTAGATTTAAATCTGATTGCAGCTTCTAATGACTGACTGGAATTCTTAGATCTTGCAGTAGAGGCTATCAAACATGAACGTAACATTAAAATACATTCTAAGGAAACCTAAAAGACTAGTTTGTTGTTCATGCCTGGAAATGTAATTGACATCAAGCTAGTTTGATATTTTCAATTATAAACACCATAGTGTGTTAAAACTGACTCGGATTTCTAGAGTTGGTGGCTTGTGTTGCACTATTACGATCTGTTTTTAATAACTAGAAATAGCTTACAGTTGCCAGCCCCAAACATTCAAACACGTCACCAGAAATCAAGTTGGCTTGGAAATTGGGACACTTCTTAAAGGATCTTATTTTCATTTTCTCTTTGGAATCTTAGAACACGTTCCCCCCCCCCCCCACATGATTATGGCTACAAGCCTATTCCCATTTAAAAACTGAAAGCTCATGTCTTCAAATGACAGCAGGGAGTTGAGGCTTCAAGAAAAAATAAAAATTAGTCGGAACTTTCAGGTAAAATTGCAGAATTTGGCAGCAATTGCCTACTGTTCGGAGGTGCTGAGTTTTTAAGTAAATTTTCTTTGTTTCTGGTGATAGATCATAACACACTTTACTTCAATCCCTGTTGAGCTAGGTGTTTCAGAATGAGACACTTGCCAGATATGCTGTTTTTTCTTTGTTGTCAGTACGTATGCCCATTACATTGGGTGAAAACAGACATGACGCTAACCACCCTTGGTGGTCATTTATGCATGTTTCAGGGCTGCATAGGGCACCAATACAGCCCTGTAACATGTATAAATAACCACCAAGGGTGGTTAAAGTGTGGTTAGCGTCATGTCTGTTTTCACCCATTCTATACTACGTCTGTGCAGAAGCATGGATACATTGCTAGTAGTTGCTACTGAATTGTACAGTATCATAATTTTGTAGTAGGCTCTAGAAACCCACTGAAGTAGTGTAGGGTTATAGACAGATCTAAGGATGTTAGCATTATTTTAAAGTTTGGCAGCCTGTCTAATAAAGACTTGCTAGACGAGTGCGCACATTTGGTAATTTAACCATTTTATTATCAACACATCCTTTTGTGAGGGAAATACAATTGGATTCCATATCTTCTGCAATATTGAAGAGGGGGCGGATGCGACTGTTTAATACAAATGTACACTAGTGAGTATTTTATACATCATTTCCAAAATGCTTTTATTCACGTGTTTTTTCAGTTTATAAGCTTGTCACTATGAATATTGCAAAGACCTTCTCCAAATACTTAGAAAGTCTGCACTTTAAAAGATATAAAGGTGAACAGGTTGAAATGAAAGAATAAGCTTATGAAAGACTTATTCATGCTGGTATTGTAACTTTCAAAACATTGGTCTGAGAAAACCATCACAATCATGAAAATAAAAGGGTATGGTATCTTAAAACAACAAAATGCCACCAAAGATGGGTTCTATAAAATATCAGAAATCTTACATTTTCATCTTCTACAAAGTAAGTTTTTTTTAATGTGTCTTATCAAAATAATGCTTTAGTTTGGTTGCTAAGACTATACAGGTTCATGAAATTTACATTACAGTTTTGAAGCTGTTCAAAATGGTTTTAACAGTAACAGTGAGGGTGTGGCACAGTTTACATGTGGATGTTCTTAGTGCAGCATTTAAACAGGACAGGCTGAAGAATTGCTTATATTTTAAAAAATTAATAAATTGCTGTTGGTTTTGACCTACCATTTAGCGCAGCATGTAATCAGGACAGGCTGAAAACTTGCTTACATTTTTAAAAAATAAGTTGCTGCTGTGATGTAGCAATAAAGAGTAACTGAACTAGGTTTCTCACAAGTATTTCTCTGGCTACTTGAAATTGATGAGATTATTGTATATTTTTAAGACCAAGTTTGACATTATTTTTAAAAAGTATGACTGTGTGTGTGTGTGTGTGTGTGTGTGTGTGTGTGCGTGTGTGCAAATCAGAAAAGGGGGAGGGAGGGAGAGAGAAGATACATGTATAATTTTGCATTTTAAGAAAATTACTAGCCAAATTGTACAGTCCTTGCAAAACAACTAAATCTTCCCATATGTAAGGCACACTAGTTCAGAGAAACAAAGAAGCTAAGGAACAAAAAGAGCCTCTTACTGTCTAGCATTAGGTAACCTGTTGGAATCCGGCATAATTTGGGCTCAGCTATGGAACGAAGGTGCTCCAAGAAAAAAATGAGCAGAAAGTGCCAGGGGAATAGGTAGAATGACAACAAAACTCATGGTGTATCATGTCTAAAAAACCACATGTTCAAGTATTGCACAAGCTGCTGCTGTTGATCCTGTATAAGCTAGGAATGTGCAGATAAGGAGAAATGAAGATGCAATCAATACGCAGCTAGTGTGCTGCAAACTCCCCCTACGTCCCTTAGTTTGCAGCAGAGGAAAGCAGCACAGGCTGTTTCATGCTCCAGCCCCACTTCCAAGTTTTATTTATTTATATGTATATAAATTATTTATATACATATTTATATATGTATATAAATAAAACTTGGAGTGGGGCTGGAGCAGTGGGCTTAAACGGATGCCTCCGTCTCCCACACCATCGAGTGAATCAGCAGCTGCAGTAGGCTGCCGCCCACAGCTGTATGGTGGTTGCTCAGGCAACCCACAGCCAGGAGCAGAGCTGCAGCGGCCAGCTGTCCTTTAGACAGACTGCTGCTCTGCCCCCGCGGGGCATGTGAGTTCAGGCAGCCCACGGTGCTTTGGGATGTCCCGGAGCACCACAGACAGAGCTGGTCTGGAGCAGGCAGCATCTCTTCTGCTTCTGCTCTGCCTTACCCCAGGGTGGCCTGCCTTTATATGGACAGGCCACCAGGGCTGGGGTGGAGCAAGAGCAGAGCAGGTGTCCATCTAAAGATGCCCATTGTATGAAAAGCAGTAGGAAAGCCCACCTACAAGCCCAGACAAACTGGTTACAGCTGAGCCATTCCTTTTTCTCCATGGTGTTCACAGATACCCTTTTAAACCACTTCCACATTTTCCTGTATGTTTTTGAGCCCTTTTGCAAGAAAAAAGTTGCTCTGTTTCTTCCATGCTTATCACTGGTGTTGGAGCACCCAGTTATAAATACAACAGTCACCATCAAGTATTTAATTCTTTATATTTTCCACACCAGTAAATATATACAAGACTTTAAAAATCATACCACTGTCATTTTTATTAATAACAGAAGGTTTGGTTGTCTGAATGTTTGAAGGCATAAGTTAATACCAGTTTTCCTGCATACTCCTGTCAGCTCTATACTTCTGTGATTTTACATGCTTTCTGGCTCTCGGATGTCACTCGGGCAACATTTCCTTTGATGCTCATGGATGTCTTGCCTGAATAAAGACTGTAAGATTTGGTCCACATGAGCTCAAATGAGTCACTAGCTGTAAAAGTCACAGTATCAAGGGCTTCATGGATTCAACATGTAGAATCTAGTCTAAGAAAATGCCTCAGGAAAAATATTTGGAAAAAAGAACCTTTTGTGGCAGCAATATTATTCTATGAGTATAATGTACAGGTCTCTTAAGCATATAATAAAAAGAAAAATTATATACAGTAGGATACTTTTTTTTAAAAAGGATACATATATTGAGGCCCTGGGTTCACTATGTTTTTCCCATTGCTGCCAATTGGGGAAAAAAGATAACATGGATCCTTACATATAATGCGCACAGTATATGAACATCAGATTTTTATCCTGTAAAAATCATCTACAGAAATTCACACTGCATTGACAGACCAGCAATTTGAATCTGAAAATGCAGAATAGCTTGATAGAAAGTAGAAAAGTTGAATTATAAAAGTAATTAGATTCTTGGTCCTCCCTTGGCATTCAATCAACTTGCTTTTCCTCATTTCCAAGTAATCTTTCCTTTCAGTTCGGGGGGGCGGGGGGGGGGGGAATGTTAAAAATACAGATTTATGGATTAACTTAACCCCATTTATCACAGTACTACTTTTTAAGTGAAAGGAGCTTTTTGAAAAACATTGGAATTCATGAGATTGCAATTGAAATACAAAGTTTAGAATAAGAGTTTTAATTCTCCTCTCCTCTTTTCTCCTAGACTTTGAATCCTGGCTCACCTTCTTCCTCTCTGATGATATCCCCACTCTCATTCTTGGTGATTTCAACATTCACGTTGACACACCATCCACGCCCTCTTATCTCCTGCTTTCTCTCCCTTACCTCCTCCTTTGATCTCCGACTCTGGACCGATTCCCGCACCCATACCGATGGCCACTCCCTTGACCTCATCTTCTCATGAAATTTCTCTCTTGCTGACCTCTCCTTTGATCCTTGCCCCAATTCTGATCACTTCCTCGCCTCCTTCAGCTTCTCCCACCGACCCCCCTCTCCGCACCCCTTCCGCAATATGCAGGCCCATGGAATTTGCCTCCTCTCTATCCCCCCTCCTCCCCTCCGTTTTCTCCTCCTCCTCCCCTGACTGCCATTTCCGCTCTCAACACCTCTCTCTTCTCAACTCTTGACTCTCTTGCCCCCCTTTCTTCCGGCCCCAAAAACCCCGCCCTTGGCTCACCCCTAACATCCGCTACCTCCACTCCTGCACCCGGGCTGCCGAACGCCTCTAGCACAAATCCTGCTCCCTCCCTGACTTCCTCCACTACAAATTCTCCCTCTCCTCGGCTATCTCCCTAGCCTATTATGCCTCCAGGATCGAACCTTTCTCTCGCGACCCTCGCCTCCTCTTCTCTACTTTCGACTCCCGCTGCCCTCTTCCCTTGCTGCTCAGGGTCTTGCATCCTTCTTCACCTCAAAGATTGACAAGATCTGTCAGGACATTGCCTCCCACCCACCTCCTGCTCCTGTACTTCCCCTTACCCCCTCTCTCCTCACATCCTTCCCTCCTGCCTCTCTCTCTCGAGGAAATCTCCGCTCTGCCCTCTTCATCCAACCCCTCCACCTGCCCCCTTGACCCCATCCCCTCCCGCCTCCTGACCTCTATTGCTCCCACTGTCAGCCCCCCACTTCTACATGTCATCAATCTCTCCCTCTCCACTGGCTCCTTCCCCTCTGCCTTTAAGCATGCCACTGTCTCCCCCATCCTCAAAAAGCCCACCCTGGACCCATCTGACCCCTCTAGTTACCGGCCAGTCTCCCTCCTTCCCTTTGCCTCAAAGCTTCTGGAACGTGTCGTCTACTCCCGCTGCCTGGACCTCCTCTCTGCCAACTCCTCCCTGGACCCTCTCCAATCCGGCTTCCGCCCCCTCCACTCTACTGAAACTGCCCTGGCCAAGATCACCAATGATCTACTTGTCGCTAAATCTAAGCGCCTCTACTCCATTCTTGTCCTCCTTGACCTCTCTGCTGCCTTTGACACTGTCGACCACTTGCTTCTATTGGACTCGCTTTACTCTTTGGGCTTCCGTGGCTCTGTCCTTGACTGGTTCTCCTCCTACCTCTCTGACCGCTCCTTTAAAGTCTCGCTCCCCGAGTCAAACTCCTCCTCCCTCCCCCTTTCGGTTGGGGTCCCCCAAGGCTCTGTCCTTGGCCCTCTCCTCTTCTCTATTTACACCCTGTCCCTTGGCAAAATTATTGCCTCCCACGGATTCCAATATCATCTCTACGCTGATGACACCCAACTCTATCTTTCTACCCCCTCTCTCTCCTCTTCTGTCCACTCACGCCTCGTCAACTGCCTCTCTGATATCTCCGCCTGGATGTCCCGACGTCAACTCAAGCTCAACATGGCCAAGACCGAACTCCTCATTTTTCCTCCCTCCTCTTCCTCTCCCTCTAACCTGCCCATCTGCATCGATGGAGTCACCATCCATCCTGTTCTCCAAGCCCGTAGCTTGGGCTTCATCTTTGACACGCACCTCTCTTTTAAACCTTACATTGACTCTGTTGCCAAATCCTGCCGATTCGCCCTCCATAACATTGCTCGGATCCGCCCCTTTCTCTCTACCTCCTCGGCCAAAATCCTTATTCATGCCATGGTTATCTCTCGCCTCGATTACTGCAACCTCCTCCTCGCTGGCCTCCCTCGCTCTCACCTCTCCCCCCTTAACTCAGTCCAAAACTCCGCTGCCAAGGTCATTCACTCTGTCCGTCGCTTCGACCATGTACAGCCTGTCCTCTTCTCTCTCCACTGGCTCCCCATTCCTGAACATATCCTGTTTAAACTCCTGGTTTTCACGTTCAGAAACACTGCACAACCTAGCTCCCCCTTACCTCTCGGACCTAATCTCCCTACGCACTCCTGCACGCGCTCTCCGCTCTTCCACTGTTCTCTCCCTCACTTTCCCTCGTTTCTCCTGCTCACCTAACCGCCTGCGGCCCTTCTCCCTCGCTGCCCCCCATGCCTGGAACTCCCTCTCTACCCACATCCGCCTTGCCCCCTCCCTCCGCTCCTTCAAATCCCTCCTCAAGACCCACTTTTTCCTTGTCGCCTTTCCCAATGCCTGCTAGTCGTTCCCCATACACTTACTGTCTGCCCTCCTCTGCAGACTGCTGCAACCAACCTGATTGTAACCAAGCCAAGCACACGCACCTGAGACTTCGCATCCACTTGAATGTTTGTTAGTCGTCTCCCCCTCCTTGTCTTTTAGATTGTAAGCCACAGGCAGGGACCATGTCTATTGTATGTTTCTGTACAGCACCAAGCTTATGACTGGCGCTATGTAAATGTTTATTATAATAATAATAATAATTTGCTTCTGGAAGAGTACTTTGGTGAACATGCTGGGTTAGTCATCTGGTCATTAAAGGTTTTTAGTTAATGATGAAATCCTTGCCACCAGTATTTCACACTTTAACCTGGATACTCATTTACAGTATTCTGGCAGTCATTTTCTCCCACCCTGCTATCAGCGTGGGGTAATGGGGTTTCACTGTTAGGAATCAGCCCTTGGTGCTCTACGTATACTACTACTCACCACTGCCATTCCTAGAGAGCATGGAGCACTGCACACCATGTGTTATACACATATTTAGGCCTCATAGTATTGGGACCTCATAGTATTTGAAAAATCAGAAGAGATTAAAAAAGGTTGGGGATTTCTCTTTCTGTAGGTGGGGGAGAGTGCATTTATAAAGAAAAAGCAACAGTTTCCATTTGCAGTATTCCAAATGCTGAACCTCTCTATTAGAGGTTTTGTTTCATGTCTCAGTAGACCCTACAGTACACTATGATACAGTACACTGAAAGAAGAAGACCTTTCCACTGTCCATCAGCAGTCCTTTAGCCCCTGTGCCCCATTCATGGTCATAGCCAGCCATGGGAAACTCTCTTTTGCTTACATATCTTGGTAGTAATACCAAGACGTAGCGTTTGTAGTAATTATCACTTCCTGCCCTTCAGGGAAACATATAGTAGTTACCACTCAGGGGTAACGGGGGGTTTTCGGATGAGATGCTACGCTGTATGGCCACCTACGAGCCACCTATCAGACTGCCCATCTGAAGGTGGTGCAGCTGGATGTTCTGAAGATAAGGTTTGCAATCGTCCACCCATTAAAAGTCACTGGCACAACTCTCATTGACTTTAATGGAGGAATATTTGTACCCAAGGAGTAACACGGCTTTGATCATTCGCTTAATCAGAGGAGATACTGTAGGTACTGCACCATAATGTGACCAACCCTTCACTCACATTCTTTCTTACTTTCTTGAGGAAACCTGTTTCAAATTGGTTTTCTCTCTTCTGATTGGCCTCCCTTGATTAGCCCAAGGTACCTTGCTCCAAATGGCTGTTTGTCAACAGGACAACCTGCCTAATCACCCAGCACTCAGTACCGCTTCAGGAGAGTTAAGTACGAAAAGGAAACGTGAATGTGCTGCAGCACAGACAAACACAGAACTTGACAAAAAATGTTGCATTTTTGATTTGTATTCTACTTGCTTACTCATACTACACAAAGCCTGACCAGCAGCGATACTTTTTACAGGTAAGAAGGAGAGGGAAACCTGTCACAATTTGGGAAATTTGCTTTAATGGAGCCTGTGTCGGTACAGCACGTTGCAAACTGTAGCCTCACAGGATTGGAATTCACAGAAATTATGGCTGAGCATTGAAGAGCTTTGTGTGATTGTTGCATCACACGAGGACCACCACTTTTCATTAGTACAGAAATCCTCATTGTTCAGGAAGGCTCAAGAAAGTTGTATGCACATAAGATGCACATCAAAGTGCTACATTACACTTAAGTGGGTACCAAATCCTCATTCACAGGCAGACGCATTAATTTATGACAATGCAAAGGAGCTGTGCTGAGCTCCAGGTGGGGGAGGGGTGTGTAGGATTGCATGCACAAATGAGTCGGTGATGAGCAATGATGCCTATCGCTGTTGATAAAGATTTGGTACCCATTTATGGTTAGTGTGGCACTTATATGCTTTCAACCCCCTTGTGCCACATGATAAGGATTGCACCCTTGGTGATTAAGCATATATATGTGACTATTTTAAAATGTCATGGCTAAAGTGTTAAAATTGCGCCCTTTTCCACACTATCCTGTTGTACAAATGAATACCCAAAGAATATGATTGACTAGATCAAGGTGCACCAGTTTCAGGATTTGAGAAGGTCACAGCTGAAGGTCAAGGCAGGGACTGTGCACTTAGAATATGTCTCATTAATGATGGAGGACAAAAGCAAAGTCATGCAAAGCAAGAGAGGGTTCTACATCTGAGCATACCATCAAAGCCAATGGGTTTGGAGGTTAGATTAACGGAGAGGATTCCAGTGTCATGAACTAATCATTGTCTCTTGCATAGGGTAATGCAGTGCTGACCACACACACGCACCCCCAACTTAACTTTAACTTCCAAGTTAAAGTGGAAGAGTCAAAAGTGAGGATTTTAGGACACAGCACTTAGATAAGCTACATTATAGAAAAAGTTCTCAAGGATGTTTCAAAAAGTAAGACACGGTGGTCCCCATTTGGTTTGATTGTTTTAGCAGGGGAGAAAGAAGTAGAAATAAAAGACAGAATTTGAAATTTCATTAACACACAGTAAAGTAGCATAAATCAGAATTTATACTGCATTCCTCAACTTTTCAGGGTTTCTACTCTGCACCTGCAACCTGTATTTCTTGTGTCCTCTAAAATTTGCATATCTTGCCACTCTAAGAGACTTTGCCCTCTCCTCCTTACTAGTGCATATCTTTGGGTTGGTCAGTAGATTGGCATATATGCCAATCTCCAAATGACAAATTCACTCCAGTATGATGGCTTTTAAGTTCAACTTTAATGTGAGGTTTTAAATATGATAATCAAAAAGCACCTTGCACTTTTTTTAGTCCAATACAACACTCATTTAAGTTAATGGAAATTCTTCTGCTGAAATGAAAGGAAGTTTGGTCAAGCCTTATATAATTAAGGTACTTCTTACTTCATATGGATTCTTAGATAACACCCAAGATGGATGAGCACATTGTGCGGGAAGGCACATTGTGAAGGGAATTTTTGTATTTCCATCATGATAATAAACCAAAGAACCCCTTTAGAGTGAGGTCCCTTCAGTCTTGATGTTACTTTTGAAAAAAGCTCTTAGAAATCATGCTTCGCTTTGGCACTTCGAGTATTTCTTCAGGTGAAGTGGTGTGAGGGAAAGCAGCTGATGAGACATCAGAGCTGGCCTTGTGGGCTTGTGTTCACCCTGAGTTGTGTGTGGGCAGTCACTAGAGCTGATTGACAGCATAGTAGTGAATGACACAAAAGATCAAGCCAATGGACGATCCATGTGCCTTGAATTATCCCAGTGGTAGCGAATGTCCCCACAAAGTTAAAAACTGAAGAACTGGCATATGTTTTAGAAGGCAAGTCTCCTTGGTGTTGTGCACATGCACCCGTGGATATCAACTACATACATAGTTCGAACTATCAGCCAGTTGAAGCCAGTGCTGTTCATTTAAGTGCGAACAACAGAACACATCTACTCCCACCAAAGATCAATAGCTGGTCCACAGGCTGAGGAATTGACAGTTTTTCGTTAGATGGTGAGGGAGAAGCATGTGGTTAGGGTTATGGATTAGAAGAGAGTATGGAGTATCTCTTTTTTCATGCAGCAACTTGATGCTAGCCTAATGATCTATTTGTCTATAAATTGCATTCCTAGAGAGGCCATCTATTATTAGCACTCCTTTCTGATTAACAATCTCAGAAGGGTGCTAACAATAGATCTTAAAGATCATAGCATTTGTTGGTGCCTAAGCAGAATGGAAAAGATCAGCAACAACTGCACAGTGTAGTTGACTGCTGCCATCTGCTGCTAAGCCCTGGTGTTTAACTGTTTGTAGAAGGAAAAACACCACAACCATGTTTTGTCCTGATTCTTATGTTTTGCACAATCAAATCAGTCACGAAACTGTGCCCCAGAAACCCCAAACTTAAGCACTGGACCTTATTGAGAAATGGGGCTTCTTCTACAGCTGGTGGCATAGCAAGGTTTAATAGGGCCTTGGGGCAACCAGCTCCTGGCTCACTGGAAAGGTACAGTAGCTCCCACAGAGAAAAAGCAGGACTTTTCGATACTCCAAAATGTAAAATGTGGGTTAGATAAAAATAACATTAGGTAGATTTACAGCTGGTTAAAGAACTGTACTCAAAGAGCAGAGCGCTCATCAATAGCACCTCGTCAATCTGGAGGGAGGTGTCAGTCAGGGTGCTACAGGGCTCTCGAATGGGCCCAGTACTATGCAACATCTTTATTAATGACTTGGATGCGGGAGCAGAGAGAATGCTTATTAAATTTGCAGATGACACGAAATTGGGCGGGAAAGCTAACACCTTAAAAGGAGAAATAAAATCAAAATGATCTTGACAGGATGGAAAACTGGGCTGAAACTAACAAAATAAAGTTCAACAGAGATAAATGTAAAGTTCTCCATTTAGGAAAGAAAATAAAATGTACAACTACACGATTGGGTACCTGGCTTGGCAGCAATACATGTGAAAATTGCTGGAACACCTCTAGGTTGTAGCTTGATTTGATTATTTATTTATATCCCACTCTCTCCTAACGAATCCGCTCAAGGCGGCTTACAAATCAAACAGGCATAGGTCCTACACAGAGGACCCCACAACCCAGTACAAAATTAACATAAGTCCTACACAGAGAGAGGGCCACTCATCACAATATAATAATCAAACCCTCCCCCCTCCACTACCAAAAAATAATCTAGAGCACAAGCCTACGCAGAGGCATCCCAAATCATAATACATAATACAACCCCCCTATAATAAGATAATACAATATACTATTCAATAATCAGTAGCAACCCACACACATATTATCAATTTATATATTGCTGCTGGCCCAACAATCACGCCATTTCCCTGACACCCAGGGAACAGCCGCAAGTATCTTTTTCCTCCCTCACCTGCTGTGACCAGGTGAGGCCACTCAACTCCACCTCCTCCTCCCTCTCACTGAGGGGAAATGTTCTCACCACTTGTGCCAGCAACAACTTTACAACACCCCTCCAATACAATCCCCTCTCCACCTTCACCTCAGGGCCCCGCTGAAGCACTTGCCCCCGGCACGCACCTCTGGCCGCCCCCGGTGATATGGGGAGCGGTCCAGGCAAGTTCCTCCCCCAGCCCTGACCCCACCCCTGCAAGGGTGGGAGGGAAAACAAGCAGGGAATCCCGCGGCCCCCAACAGTCCACACTGGGACCCCTCTCCCCTCCAACTGCATACCAACACAGTCCATGGGGGAAGAGGGGGGAGCTGTTGGTCTTCGCTCCACCGCCGCTGCCGTCAGCTGTATTGCCCGGGTCACAAACTGAACATGAGTCAGCAGTGTGATGCAGCCTCAAAAAAGGCTAATTCAATTTAGAGCTGCATTAATGGAAGCATCATTTCAGAGTCATGAGGAGTAATTGTTCCACTCTATTCTGCGCTGGTCAGACCTCATCTGGAGTACAGTGTCCAGTTCTGGGCACCACACTTTAAGAAGGACATTGACAAACTGGAATGGGTTCAGAGGAGGGTGACAAAGATGGTCAAGGATGTGGAAACCAAGTGTCCTGAGGAAAGGTTGAAGGAGCTGGGTATGTTTAGCATAGAGATGAGGAGACTAAGGGGAGACATGATAGCAGTCTTCCATTACCTGAAGAAACTGTCACAGAGAGGATGGCAAAGACTTGTTCTCTCTTGCCCCTGAAGCCAAGACTAAAAATAATGGGCTAAAATGATAGGAAAGCAGATTTCAGTTAAACGTTAGGAAGAACTTCCTAATGGTAAGAGCTGTTTGACAGTGGAGGGAATTGCCTAAGGAGGTGGTGGGCTCTTCTTTGCTGGAGGTTTTTAAACAGAGACCGGGCAGCCATCTGTCAGGGATGATGTAGCTGCAGATTTCCTGGACTGAGTAGGGGGCTGGACTAGATGACCTCTGAGGTCCCTTCCAACTCTATGATTCTAATGGGACTTGCCCTACCACCACCACCCCTGAATGCCTGGGCCCTAGGGCAGTGGCCCAACCTTTAGCTGTGCCCCTGTTTAAAGATTAGTTCCTTCTCAGGATCTCTACATATGGCAACTCCTGTGATCTGTATTCCAAGCTGTTCAATATTAGCACTGAGTGTTTTTTTGCTTTTGCCCTTGAACAGGAAAAATACAGGTCCTTTGGGAGGAGCAGTTCCAATGAGACTGAAAAATCATTTCTGTGATTCCTTCCTCTTTTCCTGTAACCTGCAGCTCTTCCTTCTTAGTTCTGTTGTTTTTCTGAATGGTCAAAGTACATAAAATGAACTGAGCACATTGGTCTTGGCTTTGCTTTGGCTTATTTTGCTTGCTGACATCATTATCCAATATCCATGCAGATTTGGAGAGTTCTTGGTTAGCACTGATGGCTGCTGCTACAATGGGAATGTCCTGGATGTTTTCTGTCCACACTCTGGACCTTGCTTTTGGGCCGATATTGGAAATGTGGGTACTAGAGTCAAACATTTGTCATGGTCAGACCATAACCTTTTCCATTTCAGTGTCTCCCTTTCTTATTGATTGAATGAACCCATTTTTGTTCTGCTATTGGGAATAATTAATTGACCATACTGAAGATCACCCAGTTCAGCACTGGTGTGAAAATATAGGCAGTCACACTACAAATGTAGCACAGAAAGCATGTTTCATAGACTTATAAATGCAAAAAGTGGAGGTAAAATAGAAAGTCATCAGGAAAAAAGGAGAAGGATAAAAAAAGGGACTTCTAACGTATATCCCATTAAAATAGATTTGAATGTATGTGATTGCCATTGTAACTGTGGATGAACTACCATTTTGTAAAATCTTTAAGGGCAAGATGGCTTTTGTTTTAACTGAAACCCTTAGCTATAATCTAACCAGCACCAGGGCTTAGATTACATTCCTAAAAATGGTCAGCTTAAATCTTGCAAGCCTAATTTAGTTCATAGCCAGACAAAAATTCCATTGGGCCAGTAGCAAGACATTGGGGCCCTTTCAAATGAGAGAATGTCAGCATCTAAGAGCGCATTCCCACATACAGAAACACGCTGGTGTTTGTGAATGCAGGCAATTTAAAAATGCACCTACATTCATTCACACCAGCATGTCACTAACGCATTCAAGCTACTTTACAGAATGAGCTAGTGACATTCTGACTGACCTGCATCATGCGGGGAAGGCGGCAGCAGCGGCAGCTCCATGCGGGGAAGGAGGCAGCGGCGGCAGCTCCATAACCGGCTGCGGGGAAAACCGGAAGTGAAGAGAGGACTTCCGGCCACATGCGCAAGGGGAATGCAGCGCAGTGTTCTTACAGCAGGAGCCATGCGGGTCTTTGGACATGCGCTTCTGTAAAGGTAGATTTTCGCTGCCCTCTCATGCGTTTAATTAACAAACGCAATTACAGCAAATTAAGCAGATGGAGACTTTCCCACAGCATTAAATTATGCGGGGGAAAGAAACAAGCGCTGATTTGCTGTATGTGGGAATGTGCCCAAAGACTCTGTGGCAGGATGCTAAAAAACACTGTATGGTATATTCAAAAGAAATGAAGATGAGAGAAAACAGTTAGCAAAGCAAAGAAGAAGCCCAAGGTTCTAAGGAACTGACAGATTTCCCGGCCTCTGGAGAGCTCCACTTAGATTGTGTTGAGAGCAGCTTTGATTCAGAAAGAATGCATTATTCAGCAATACATGTATCTGTGCATTTTGAATTTACAGGTAGCACCTTGCCCCATCACTCTGTGCCTTTTCTCTTAGCTCAGACACTTCGGTTATTTATGAAGTTTCTCTTAGAGCATGTATATGTTAGCATTATGTTTTCCAATGGTTTGTAGATATTTTGATTTGCTTGATTACATCCCAATGTATGTTTGCTATTTATCATGAAATTTGTTCTTAGCAACTCAGTATGCAATTGCATACCTCTGCTGGCAAAATTTGTTTCTCAAAGATTGCACCTCTCAATTCCTGATGTTTTTGCCTTTACTAATGCAACGTAAGCTGGTATCCTCACTAAACAAATCCATATTGTGATAACAGATTTTGGCTGTTTAAACTGATGCCGAATCCCACTGTCCCTCCTTCACGGGCTCAAAGTCCCTCTTTCAGGAGAGACCAAAAAACATGTATTCAAGCCTGACACACCCCTTTCCTAGTTAGTACCTCCCAGGAAAATTTTATTTATTTATTTATTTACATTTTTATGCTGCCCCCTCCTGCTTACACATCTCAGGACGACAAACAGCATTATAAAAACAAATACCATCATAAAATATAAAACATTAAAATAACCCAAACAAAAAGAAAAACTCCAACCCACCCATCTCCCTCAGCAAAGGCCCGGTGGAACAGCCAGGTCTTACACTGTCTATGGAAAGAGGGGCGGTCTGAGGCCAGGCGGACCTCCAATGGGAGGGAATTCCACAGCCGTGGTGCGGCCACCGAGAACACCCTCCTCATAGTCGACCTCCGGGAAACCCCGGGGACCTCAAGAAGGCCATGCCTGGTGGCCAACCACAGAGGCCGATCCAGGATTCGGAGGGTGAGGTAGTCATGCAGATAAGTGGGGCCCAGGCTGTTCAGGGCTTTTAAGGTCAACACCAACACCTCGAATTGGGCCTGGAAGACTATCAGCAGCCAGCACTTGAAGGGACAATGGGGAGAAGGTGGAATGACAAGAGACTTGGACCACTTTCACACCTTCCCCCCGCGGATATTTTGGCTGTGGGAGGGAATGTGCAAGCCAGAATACGCTCAGTGTTCAGCCGGCCTGAAAGACACACACACACACACACACCCGGTGAGGCTTTGCCGGCAAACACACACAGAGATACAGAAGTGTGAAAGTGGTCTAAGTGGAATGATAAGCAGGAAAGCTTCTGTCCCTCTTTATATATTTGGAATCTTGGGAGAAGGTGCATATAAGAGCAGGAGGGGTGGAGCTTATTCTCTTTGAGGGTGAGATTTGTCTCCCTTTGGCCACTTGAAATATTGTGTGGAATGACAACTGTACTTTGTGGTATCCACACAACACTTATGGCTGAAGCCACATGAGACGCTAACCCACACTGGGCAGCGTTACCCCACATCTGGCAGCCTTAACATGTGATGCAGCACATGTATGGCCGGCAGCTGCCAGATGTTCACCTCACCCCAGGATGGGCTACTACATGCTGTGTCCAATGGAGGCGGCTAGGGGCATAGCAGCATTGCCCAATATGGGATAACGCTGCTCAGATTGGGTTAAACGGCTGTCACCTGTGTGGCCGGGCCTGTGCTGCCCTGCTGCGAGGTCTGCCACATGGCCTTGCGTAGCGGGTGCATTCGCCATCCCCTCATGGTTACAGCATGGCCAGGGGCAGGATGATGAGTGGTATGGGGAATGGTAGGTGGGGCGGGTTTGTGCAGCCGTTCATGTGGCTGGCTCCTCAGCCCACATGGCAGGACTTCTGACAGCTGCCCTCCCAGGTTGCCCACAGGGGTGGGTGGGGGGAGATTGTGTGGTCTGCTCCCTCACCTGTCCAAAGGGTGGGGCTGTGATTGCCTGCCCCAGGGCAGATGCGGGATCAGGCCAGCCCTAGCGTGTGTGGCTGCACCCTGTCTTTCCAATACTAACTCATTGGGGTCACAGTTGTAAGTACACTTTCTCATGAGTAAACTCCATAGAAATCAATGGTACTTACTTACAAGTAAGTGTGCTTAGGGTTGTTGCCTTGGCGTCTGTTGCATTAGTGCAAAACTAACCCTCTTCCAAGTGGGAAGTTAATCTACACAAAACCCAAACTGTTGTGTTCATGCTTCAAATGAACCTCCTATAGTCCGTTTTAAAAATTGATTAACTCCATCAGAAAGCCAAAGCCTTTGGTTAGATTGTCCCTTAGTAAAATGGCTGGTAGCAGTAGAAGAGGTGAAATGAATAGCAGATGCTTTTATATGCAGATGTGGTTTGCATTTTTGGAAAGTTGTACAAATATCTATCCATACCCAAAATGAAGCGTGTGTTGAATCTTTGGATATTTTTTTTCGGAAACTCCATTCCTCTCTTTGCCACTTATTATGGTCATTTTAGTTCGGATATCTGAAATGAACTGACCAAAATAACTGAAATAGCTACAGAAACACCACCAACAAAAAAAGCCCTGGAAAAATGTAACCAAAGTTCAAAACAGGTGAACGAAATAGAAACGAATAGTACTTTATGTCGCTTTACCAGACCGAATTCAAAGTGGGCAAATTTGGCGACCGTGGAATTCACTACAGATACTCATTTCAGGTCCAGTTAGTAGTTTGCTAGAATTGCCCCATTTAATATTCTGCATTTAAGAAACAAAAAGAAAATATGTCCCTGCATTAGTTTCATCTCAGCACAGAAATAACACTATTCCAGATGAGTTCAAATCAACTGGTTACTAGCTAGAACCTTGGTGGGAATTAGCACCTCATTCTCTTACGTGCTCTGAAAATCCCAGCTTCAGCGAAATTTGTCAAGTCTGGTTCTCTTGTCTGTGGCTTCCAGCAAATGTTCTTTAGCGGCAACCCCTTACCTACATACTCACTTTTGAAGTAGACTAGATAGAGGCCCTGATCCTGAAAACTCTTGTGTGTGTTCAGACCCAATGGGATTATGTGCATGATAAATGTTTTCAGGATTGAAGCCACATTCTTGAAAAACAATTCTTGTCCTCCATCTCTTTGATTCCCATGTATGAAACCTGGAATGTGTCAATTGCTTAGTGTCTATCTTAGACATGACAAATCTTTGCTTGGCATGTGTTATGTTACCATTGGTTACCAGAATGTGGTGGAAAATAAAATAACCTTTTATTTTTCTTGTAAAAATAGAAGGAAAAGAAAGATCACTGGACATACACTTTCTTTTGTATATAAATATAGGAATAGCACTTACTTCCATTTGCAGTTGCTCTGTAAGAGCAGATATCAAGAATAATAGTATGCTTAAATAGATACTGTTCTCTTGTGAAGTAAACAGGTTTTTAATTTTTGGATGTTTTAAAAATAAAATAAATACCCTAAACCACTGAATGGCTAAGTATCTTACCTTGAAAATGTAGCATGATAGCTACAGCAGTCCTTTAGGGTCAACACAATTAAGGAAGGGGGAAAACAAGAAGTCAAGATATTTGGGAACAGTTGCATAACTTAGTGTACATAATAAAGCCAGTAGACAACATTAAATAGAATAAATGTAATAGGAAAGATCATTCTGGACCACTTGTCTATGGAATTAACATCAGTCAAGTCTGGGATTTTGACTTTGAGTTGTGATGCCTTTCTCCGTAAGCGCCCCTTTTTATTAACCATATGCCTATCCAAAGTGCTCCTGCTGTAGCATTCTCTGGTGGAATATGTAGGTCTTCTGTACTGGATGCTGGCACTGTCATATGAATACATGGTGGCTCTTGGGTCACTAATTCTTGTGAGGACTTCTGAGCTATGGACTTCATTTCTTATTTCAAAGGTAGTAAGAAGTATGTTCCCGTGGGCATCAACCTGCGGTGAGAAGGAACACTCATTAGATAAAGTTTCCAATTAGCTGACATTATAAATATCAGCTTTTTCTCTTGCAAACTAGCACAGTAAAAAGAAAAGTATCATCATAGAATTATAAATTGAAGAATAGGAAGAGACCTCAAGGGACAGCTAGTTCAACCCCCTGCTTCAAGGCAGGATACTCCATATCTACAGTATCACAGACTGATGTTTGACCTGCTGGTTTTTGAAAACATTCAATGAAGGAGATTCCTCAGCCTCCTTAGACAATGGGTGTTTTCAGACGTGACGGGACGGCTTCGCCCCGTCCTGAAAACAACCCAGAGATTCCCCGCCGGGATCACCCAGGCACGGCAAACAGACATGCCAGGGATCCCAGCAGGGAATCGGGGAGGGGGCGTGGCTGCGCGGCGCAACGTGTGGCCGCACGGCCCCACCCCCTCCACGCTCCCTCGCCGCCCGCCCTCTGGGGAGATGGGCGGGTGGTGAGGCCAATACCGCCGCAGCGTCGGGCCGGTTTGACCATGGCCCGGAATCCAGCCGGGGATTCCGGGCCATGATGGCCGGCCAGACGTTACTTTTTTTTGGTTCTGGCCGGGAATCACTTTCACCACGCTTCTGGGGATTTTCGCGCCGGGAGCCCGCGAAGTGTGGTTGAGATTGACCCCATGTGGGCATTCAGCGTGGCGAACATCTGGCGGCCACCGAACAGACGTGCAGGGCACGGTGACCACATGTAGGTATTCAGCGTGGTTCACTGTGATCTCGTCACGTCTGAAAACACCCAGACAGAAAACATTTTGTTTCTCCTTTCCCTGCCTCCCACTTTCACACTGGAGATGGAAAGCTGTGCTAAATATCTCTAATTTTGAGACAATATCTTGGGTTTGGATATTGCTCCAGTTATTGTGAACTCTTGCTCCACTTGCTATAATTTTGCTGGCTTTACAAGGCCCAATCCTTGATTCAATAATGACAACCAGGTAGTAAGCAATGCCAAGTGACCTGAATGCTTTGTCAGCAGCTTCCCCTAATTTGACCAGACGGGCCTCTTCTTTTGTGTTACCACTGACCTTGACCTCAGCTGTGCCACTTTTGTGGCATTAGAGGACAGGCAGTCTCTCACACAAATTAAGCACTCTGTTCCTGTATTTCCAAACCAACACTTAAAACACCAACCAGAAAGTCAGGGCACAGCATGAATCAACAGTGGGAGATCACCTGCATAGCATACTGCCTTATTTTAGTTCAATGTCCACTTCCCAATAGGTAAGAAATAGCTTCAGGTAGAGTGTGTTACAGTAGTCTAATTTTGTAGTGACGTCAAAAGCAGGATGTTTTGTTCTAGCAGACTACGTATTTGAAGAATATTATTAGTATTATTGTTGTTGTTTATATAGTACCAGCAGTGTACCTGGTGACAATTTTTAATTATAGATAGGGTCCCTCCCCCAGCAGGCTTACAATTTAGGACAGATAACAAAGAGGCAGAGGGACATAGGGAGAGACAGGGGTACATTCATGAAGTTGAAAAATCACAGGTGCACATGCTTAGCTTAGATGCAGGGGAGAAGGGTACCCCGAGTAAATCAGGGAGCAGACTAAGCCAATGAGGAAGTAGGGAAAGCCTGACAGAATAAATAGGTTTTCAGGAGGGATTTGAAGGTTGGGAGCAGAATTTATGTTCAGGGAGAGAGTTCCAGGCAGGACCGGCCTTAGAAATTGCGGGGCCCAGGGTGAACACAAAATGCGGGGCCCCCTCAGCTCCATGCACTTTCCACAGCCCGTCCACTTTTCCATGGCTCCTCCCACTTTCCTGTGGCCCCTCCTGTTTTCCAAGGCCACGCCCACTTCCCTTTGACAATTAGAGAATTGTCATATAAGTTATTTTTAACTTCTCAGTACAATGTGCTCCAAACATTTAAATCTGGTTAAGATGAAAGGGAGCACAGGACACAGATATGGATAAAAGGCAAAGACTCTTATTTAAAACACAGGAGGGCATGCACACAACCAATAGGAACAGATTATCCATGGACTGAATCCTCTTCTCTTGAGCATATTCCTATTACACTCCCAACACAGGAGTTCAAACATAGATCCAGCTGATCAAACATAGATCAAACAACCCTCACATGGCCACAGCACGCTCCATGAAAGCAGCAATGAGGAACTGAACCTCAAGCCTAGAGCAGCCAAACACAGCTCTCAGCAAAACTTTGTCAGTGTGACCCCTTTCCAGTTATTGGATTTAAGGATCTCAAGCAGCAAAGCACTGAAAATCCAGTCAAACATATTAAACACGAAACAACTCCCCCACGATCACAGCACCCCCAGCCCCTTCCCAAACCACCCCCAGATGGCCCCACTCTACTCCCAAAGCCCCACGGACGTGTGTAGCAGCACAAATGAGTGATGATCTATAAAGCCCTACACGGTCTCGGCCCCTCATACCTTAGGGACCGCCTCGCCCTTCGTGCCCCAGAGCGGCTCCTGCGGTCTGCCGGGGGTGCCTTCTTGGAGGTCCCCCGTGTTAAGCGGGGGGCCACGATGGAGAGGGCATTCTCAGTGGTGGGACCGCGGCTGTGGAACTCCCTTCCGGAGGAAGCTCACCTGGCCCCTAGCCTTTTAACATTTCGGTGAAACTGTAAGACCTGGCTGTTTGCCCAGGCCTTTGGGAGGGAGGGTGGGTAGGGATTTTAATCCCCCACATATTGGTTTTGTGGCCCTGTTAATATTTTAAATATTTATGATTGTTTTAAATTGATTTTCTTGTATTTTTATCATTGTGTTCTTCTTCGAGGATCTCCGCGATTCTCACTCTTGGGATTCACTTCCTGCTCCGCAGGTACCGGAAAACCTCTAACTAGCAGTCTCCAGGCAGAATAGGCCTGGAAATAGATCTTAAGGAGAGGGCTCCGCCCCTCCCTCCCCCTCCCCTCCTGCGAAAAGAGCGGGAACGTAGTCTCGTGAGAGCAGGAATCTATATATAGGAGGGAGGAGCCCTCGCCGCCTCAGTTCCTTCCAACCGCGCTGCGTTGGAAGACCTCCACGTTTCTCAACGTGTTTTCAGCAGTCTAACGACTTCAATTCTTCTTCTGCTTCAGCTTTTACCTCAGAAGAAGACCAACTTCTGTGAATGGAGAGACAGTCGCCCCTTGCGGGCGCCCCTCAGGGGTTGCGCTGTTCTTTCTCCTCAGAGACGCAGTGCCCCT
>QEPC01013002.1:2835606-2871543 GCA_003113815.1 Sphenodon punctatus | reverse complement strand
AAAAAGAGGTTACTTACCAGTAACTCTGTTCTTCGAGAGAGCTCCGCGAATTCTCACTACCCGCCCACCTTCCCCTCTGTCTCGGAGGTCCCGTCACCGGGGTCTTCCTGGGACGGGTTTGGAAGGAACTGAGGCGGCGAGGGCTCCTCCCTCCTATATATAGATTCCTGCTCTCGCGAGACTACGTTCCCGCTCTTTTCGCAGGAGGGGAGGGGGAGGGAGGGGCGGAGCCCTCTCCTTAAGATCTATTTCCAGGCCTATTCTGCCTGGAGACTGCTAGTTAGAGGTTTTCCGGTACCTGCGGAGCAGGAAGTGAATCCCAAGAGTGAGAATTCGCGGAGCTCTCTCGAAGAACAGAGTTACTGGTAAGTAACCTCTTTTTTTTAATTGATGGAAGCCGCCCCGAGCTGCGTGGCAGGGTAAAAATTTATAAAATAATAATAATAATAATATCAAGAAAGAGGAGGAAGAGGTATTGCCCGGGTGGCCCTTACCTCAGCTGCTGCTGGGCCTGGGTCATCTGGGAGCCGGGCTGGAGGTCAATCCAAGGCTGGCAGGCTTAGGATGCTAAGCAGGAGGGGACAGCAGGAACGTTCTGCTAGGCCTCCCCTTGGGCAGGGGGGTGGCTCCCTTTCTCCCTCCAGGAGCCATGGGAGGATGGGGGAGTGGGGGCAGCCATCAGGGGGCGAGAGGGGGCAGCCATGGGAGAGGGAGTGGGGTAGAGGGAGCAACTCCCCTTCATGCACACACACTCACCCACCCTTCTCTTACACACCCTTCTCTTACACACATCTCTCACACATTTATTCTCTCATACACATTCATTCGCTCTCTCACACATGCTCTCACCTCTCTCTCTCTCTCTCTCTCTCTCTCTCTCTCTCTCTCTCTCTCTCTCACACACACACACACACACTCACTCTCACACACACTCTCTCCCCTCTCTCTCTCTCTCTCTCTCTCTCTCTCTCTCTCTCTCTCTGTCTCACACACACACACACACTCAAGCTCTCACACACGCTTTCACCTCTCTCTCTCTTTCACACAAACCCATTCAAGCTCACACACATCCTTTCACCACTCTCTCTCCACTCACACACGAATTCAAGCTCACACACACGCTTTCACCTTTCTCTCTCTTTCTCTTCACTCACACACCCATTCATACTCACACACATGCTCTCACCTCTCTCTCACAAACACACACCCATTTGAAACTAACCCCCCCCCATTTAAACAAACTATCACACACACTCATTTAAACAAACACACACACACACTGACTGTCTCGGCCAGACTGGTCTGGTTTACCTGCCCACACGCTGCACTGCCTCCTCCGTCCTGGGTCCCATCCCGACTCCAGCCACACCACCTCCGACTCAACTCCGCCACCACTCCCACCTCCTCCAGATCCCATGCCGCTGTCACAAGCCACTGCTGCTCTGTCTGGGCCTGGCTCCTTGTCCACCCGACTCTGCTCCACCATCGATGCAACCGCCCACGTCCCCCACCAGCCGGAAAGTGTTCCCGCGCCAGGAAGTTGCATAAAGCAACTTCCTGTGAGGGGAGGGGGGACGTGAAGGAGCGAGGAGGTGGAGCCAGGCAGGTGAGGAATGGCTGGGGTAAACCATGTGGGGCCCGGCCAGAGGTCGGGAGGGAGGACTCTAGAGCAGCATGGTGGGTGGGTGGGTCAAGTGGTGGCGGTGGCAGCGGGGCCCTGCGCGATGAGCATGCATGCTTCCCTCCCAACACAGCAGCTAGTAGTGCAGGCGGGGCAGCAGCCCCCTGAAAAAATTAATTAAAAAAAAATAATTAAAAAAAGCAACTCAGCTCAATTGCAGGGCCATTGCGGGGGGCCCCAAGAGGCCTGGGGTGGTCACCCCTAGCCACCCTGCAGTAAGGCTGGCCCTGGTTCCAGGAAGAGGGGATGGGGCAGACAGGGAGAAGGTGCAGATTTGTTTTGAGGATCAAGGGAGTCATGAGCACGTGAGAGTAGTGGCAGATGAGGAATGGAGTTCCCGGATAAGAGTGTAGCAGGAAGCAGAGAGAGAGAGAGGAGGGGCCAAGGCCATGAAAGACCTTGAAGATAAAGACAGAAGTTTGTTGAATGGCTGCCTTGGCTGTTGCTGTCTGTTACGTACTGTCGCTTTAAAAACAAGCGCTTGACTGCTCCTCATGTACTGCATTCACTCTAACAGGATTTCTTATTCCCTTTTTCTGTTGTTAGTGATTATCTCAGAACACTAATTGAACTCTCTCCAGGATGGCTCTGGCTTCCTGGCTCCTCTGTTCTAGCCTCATCATCTTTCCCAGGACATCGAGACATAACACTGACAGCTGATCCTCTATCAGTAATTGGAAATATAGCCCAAGTTCTAGTTTGCAAATGGAAATAAATACTGGACGGTCACTGTTAATCAGAGGGCCAGGTGTAGTCTCTCCCATATCTCATCCATTCTGGATTAAGCACCAGCCAATCTTTTCTCATGCTTGTCCCAGTCTTGGCTAGACACTGAGGTTTACACTCAACGTCCGCCAATTAAACTGGAAAAGATAAGGCCGTGCATTATCCTCCTACTGAAAACACTCCTGAGAATCCTAGGCAGTTTGCAAATGAAAGAAAAGGTACAGTCTCTGCCCCAAGAAGCTACCGAAAAGGCTATACACATAGGAGAAATGCATGCATGAATGCACAAATTGTGTAATAAAATGTCTCACAGGTGCTGGGAGAGTACAAAACACAGCATATATGATTTTTATTACTGTAAGTGTATAAATTAAAGAGTTTTGTTATATAGAATCACTTGGAATGATAGTGCAAGCATCATTAATTTATTCTATTATAGTTGCTCCTTGTAAAGAAAAATAAGTGACAAGTGCTTACAGTTTACTGATGATTCATGTTTGTGCCTCTTTTTAAATCAATAGATGCTCACAGTTTATTGCAAGTCAAGTGGCATATGAATTACTGCTTTAATTTAAGTGTTATGAATGATCCTGCTACATTTAGTTTTTAAATCCTATTAAGCCTGCTGATTTGTGTACAGCCCCTGAATTAAAGGTTTTACAATTCACAGCAAAGCGTTTAGGATGACCTCTAATGAATTTACAGTTCCCAAGAAGGAAGAGAGGAAAAGGTTTTTATATATGGATTACATTTTCAGGATAATGCGGTTTGGGGAAAGGGAGTCTCTAGAGGTGGGTGGGGAAATGCCGTTACAGCAATCCAGATGAGGAGAAGAAGGGGCTGATTGCCGGTACAGAGGACCAGTTCAGAAGCAGAAGGGGAGGAGCTACATGCTGGCAAGGATCTGATGGGAGAAGGTATCAGGAAGGGGCATACAGAAGCACATACGTGGCCAGCTGTGACGTTGGGGGAGTGTCCGTCATTAGATCTTAGGCAGGAGTCTGGAGGGCAATGATATCCCCTTTTCATTTTAACACTCTTTCTCACCCTTTTTCATTTCAACAATCTGGGCTGAGGAACTAGGAGCTGCTCCTTCATTTTAAAAAAGAATCTAAGGCCGCTTTTATACGAGGCGCTGAAAAGCGCCTCCTGAACCCCGCGTTGAGAGAAAAGCCGCGCGGGGAGTGTTTACATGCTCCCCGCGCTACTGGAAGTGACATGCTGACAATGGGGGAGCACGTCAGTTCCGGCAGCGCGGGGAGCATGTAAACACTTCCCGTGCGACTTTTCTTTCAACGTGGGACTCAGGAGGTGCTTTTCAGTGCCTCGTATAAAAGCGGCCTAACATAAGGGAGCCACTCAGGGAGCTGCTAGGACAGCTTGCTGGGGTCCCAGTTGGGTAGGGTGGCCAGATATGCAAATGTTAGAGGACACATAAGAAATACAGGTTGTCAAGCTGCATTGGCTTCAGTGCAGCCCAGCAACCTGTATTCCTCACAAGTGTCCTCTAACATTTGCATATCTGGCCACCCTACAGTTGAGTGAGCTGCTGAGAGAGCCAGCAGGGGGGGAACCCGTTCCTTCTTTTCACCTGAACCCATTTCCCATCTAGGTACACGTTTGAGCTGAAGTTAAGTGATTGAGGTGGTACAGATGTCAGTTAAACTGAATGTGATATCTCAAAATCATGAAAATAATTCACATATCCATTCATAACACTTAAACATATCTGAATTTAATTGACCTTTATTATCATTGCAAAATTTGCCTATTTCTTATTTTGGATACTTTGTTCAATTCAGTGGTACTATTCAGCAGGATTTCAGCAGTTGTATTCACCCTTGAAAATCCCCAGAATTACCAAGTAGTACTGCTGAAGTGTATGAAGTAGCAAATATTGATATTTCTACAGCACATCAGTACTGAAATAACCAAAATATACCCAATGCAAAAAATACTGAAACAAAGATATGAAAATCAAAACAAAGCAAATCCCATTTCATAATCCCTTCGTGAAAATGGATGCTAATGGATGGAATTAATCCAATCCGGTAGTCACTTAGAGACTCATTTCAGCCTGAGAAAATATGCCAGGATCAAAAGAAATTCTGAAAGGTGGCTTGAATTTTGGGAATAATTACTTTCCTTAGCCTGAGTTTTGAGAACAAATTTGTATCCAGAGTACCAAAAATGAAGTAAATCTAAGCTCCAGATTGGTAAGGTTTCTGCTGGTGCAAGATTAATTCAAAATGGCGGAGCTGCCTGTGTTCTTAACATTTAGTACCAGACTAAATGTGACCTTTCAACAGGTTCCCTTTAGGAAGCAGATTGTGGTACCCCTGAAGCTTCCGGATGGGGATTAGGGAGGCAAACGAACAAGATGATAGCTCCCTGGACTCGGGGTTTAGTTCGGGCAGCCCCCACTCACATGTTTAGCACATAGAGCCTAATCAACGGGCAGTCCACTGAGTGAATTTCTTCTGTTTTCGGGCACCCCCTACTCGCGGGTTTAGTACGACAAGCCTGAAACATGGACAGGCGTTCTTCCACATCACACTCTGCCCACCAATGCCCCAACTTCTCAGTATCCTACCCCCTATGATCATTCTCAGCTGCGATGAACTATGAGAAGAAGCAGCTGCACCAACTTTTTTCTTCTTCTGGGGTATGACTCCAGGAGGTTCCCACCTACCCGTGGAGGTTCATACCTGGGTTTATACTTGCGAGCACTTGGTGGCTGGACACAACCTTTTGCTATGCACATAATGCTGAGTTTACTGAGCAAATTGCATACTTTATTGAGTGCCTATAGTAAAGATTAAAAGTGAACGTAAAAATTGAAATCAAAAGCAATCAGCTGCATGTTGTGAACCCGGTTCCTCGCATCCATGGCTCACCATAATGAACTGGCAAGTAGACGCACATAGTTTTATGGGCGTCTTGCCCGCTTTGGTGTTGGAAATCCCTCTCAGCATAAAGCCCCCAGTCAAACATGCACCTCTTGTACCCCCTCTCTAGCACCTTCTGCTATACCATATAATGCATGGGGCGGAAAACATCCCCGCTTGCAAGTGGGGACTCTGCACTTCTCCGAGTGTCCAAATCTCATCTAGTACAACAAGCAGTCCTTTATTGATTCATATTCCCTGTAGCCTGAGTGACTTGTTTCTCTGAAGAGATTAATCTCTGCCATCTGATCAAGGCACTCCCGTTGACCCCATGGGTATCCTCTCTGTGTCATCAGGGCGCTGATGAGAAAAAGTGGCAAGGAGGGTCCAAACTCCATTACTGTCTTCTGGCAGTGTACACACGTCAAGAAAATTCTCAATCTCATTTGGATCCCAATCTCTCATTTTGTCTGGAGTTGACACCCTCCCATTCTGCTGAACTTAGACATGCGGCAAATGGAGTGTCTGGTCTGCACTTCATCACGCATACATGGTACCCCACTCTATGTATGTGCCACCCTATGTGTGCATAGGCTGCCTTGGAGGATGGGTCTGCCAGTTCTCTCTGTACACCAGGCCTCACCCAAATGTCAATAAAGGCCGGTATCCATCACCCCCCCATTATGGAGGGTGTCATTTTGGAGAATGCAAGTCATTATAGAGAATGCAACAGCTGGGAAAGAGCAATCGTCAGGCACATACTGCCAACCAGGAAGAGCTGGGAGAACATGCTTGAAAATGGCACGGTGGGCTTTTAAGGCAGTGTCAGACTCCCTGGCTGCCAAGGTGGTCGGGGGAGGGGGCCTCCGGGGCCCCACACCACGTCAACGGACCGCCCTCCCCGCTCGCGCTCTGACCGGGGCCCCGCCCGCGGCCGACGTAACTGCGGCAGTGCCAAAGGACACAGCGCAACAGCGGGTTGCCAAGGCAGTCAGAGTGCAGCCCGGCTCCACAGAAGTCCTCCCCTCCACATCAGCTGACACAGCAGTGCAGCACTCTGCACAGATATTAGCATGTAGGGGGGCGGGGCTAGAACTATAAAGCACCAGCGCTGTGGGGCACACAGCGCTGGTAATCAGAGCATTGAGAAGCTGGCCCCTGAAAAAGCTAAGTCTAAGTTGTGGTTGTCCCTTTTGAATCTAACCCTGCATGTTGTCTTGTCAAGTGTGGAACCTTGTGTGTCTTCCTAAGGGTGCTTGAGTGAACGTGTGGTGGAGGTGTGGAGTGCGAGTTCCCCCATCCTTCTCCTGGGTCTCTTTCCTTCTCCCCCCTGGACTGAAAGTCCTAGCCTTGCACCCCTCCCTGGACCTGGCTCCCCTACCCTGCACTTCCCACCACCTTCACGGTGCTGTCCCTTCTCTGTGGACTGTTATGTAACTGTAGGATCCCTGAGTGTTTGGGGGTAAGCTCCTGTGGAGCCTGCTCTGTGTCCAATGATGATAGCGGCCTGATCTCTTGGAGATCTAAAGGCCACCAAACTATTCTGATGGGCTTATTTTCCAGAGAGATCCATGCCGAGCGGGATGAGGAAGCTACCTTCCATGTGTGGGTGTCCCCGTGTGCTCCCGCTCCCCCCTTGGGCCCCATTATTCCCCCTCTCCCCCCCCCCCCGTGACAGGCAGACATTACTTGTGTGCCAGTGAGAGTGAGAGTGAAGGGGCCAGAAGTGGTCTTTCCTCAGGAAGCTCTAGGCTTTTCACCTACAACTCTATGGTGCTGGTGGGCCTGTAGGCTGCACAAAAGGAGTAGACTGCATTCAGGTCTATATGGCTTGGGCCCCATTTATCTGTGGGACCGCCTCATGCCTCGTGTCCTGGATTGGCCCCCTGCAGTCAGCTGGGGGCACCCTCTTGGAGGTCCCCTGGGTCCTGTGGGTTGCAATGTTCAAGAGGGTGTTTTCAGTGGCCATGCCGCAGCTGTGGAATTCCCTCCCGGAGGAGGTTCGGCTCTCTCTGGATCTCCCCTCCTTCTGTAGACAATGTAAGACCTGGCTGTTTTGCCAGGCATTTGGTGAGGGGGATGGGTGGTGGGTGGGTTTCTTTTGGGGTAATGGGATATTTCTCTTGGGCTTTTGTTGTTTTTTTGTTTTTAACTGGTATTTTATATTATATTTGTTATATATTTATATTATAGTATATGCTGTGCACCGCCCTGAGCTGCCATTGGGCAGGAGGGGGCAGTATATAAATGAAAATAAATAATAAATAAAATTCACCTACACGGTGGGCTCCGCATGCTCTGGGACCCTGGCATGCGTGGGTTGTGGCCACATGGCTGGTGGGGGTGAACACCTAGTAAATGGGCAGGTGGATGCTCACCTAGTGTGGACTACTGTCTTGCTTATTATCACCCAAAGATAAGGCTTTGCCCAGGTCCGCACTCACCCTCTTGAGACAGGGGCAGCATCTGGCTGCTTCCATCACTGCAGCACTGCTATGCTCTCTGAAATGTGGATAGAAGGTATGTAACATGTCAGTTTTTTCTAGAGTCAGGGGTAGAGTTGTTCCCTTTCTGGACTCTTTGACCTGGAAAGGGGCAGAATCAAGCTGAAAAGTGATGAAGTAAACAGTCTCTCCTCTCCTCTTTCTGAGTTAGCCATGCCCCTTTGGAGTATTATGATGTCACAATGTTCCAAAGGGGGCAGGGCAGTGGACTCTCCCACCCTTTTCCAACATGGTCATGCCTCCTTGGTGTGGTTCGAAGTCATGAGGCTGTGCAGGAGGTGGCTCCACAGCACAAAAGGAGTAGGACAGCCTCTTTGCACCACCCGCTCTCTGACACGGCCCTGCCCTTCACCTTGACCCCTGATAGCTTCGAGAAATCAGGCCTGAGCCTGGAGACCCTGGGTCAGACCCTGGAGTCTCCAATTCAAACCAGGAGGTGTTGGAGTTTCATTGGGTAAGGTCTCAGTGCTTCACTTCCCTCAAAGCGGGGGAGTTTCTGAAACACTTCTCTGACAGATAGTCAGATTAAGTTTATGTTTATGAAGGGCTGTAAGAGCTTTTGGCAAAACGTGCTACAGAAATGTCCAGTACTGCTACTCTGGCAGGCCGTTGTGTGAAGGTAAAATAAATGATATGTAAGGAAAATCATAAATGATGCTAGAGCTGGTATACTATCAGGCAAAAGGAATAAGCACTATCCTATTTTAAATAACCTTCCACTCTCAAATGAAGCATATTGTTTGCATTTCACTTCTTTATAATGAAAAGCACACTTTTCAAAGGAATTTGTTCTGCATTTGTAACTGCTTTAATATTGTCTGCATTCATTTAAAGCAAGCTTTGCTGAAGCTGCTTAAAAGTAAATGAAGAAGACAAACTACATCTGCGTAAATCTTCATCACTGATATTCTTTATTGTGATTGCACTCAAGAAAGACATTCGAAACTCAATCCAGGACTTTTATCTAGTGGATGAAGAATGTTGTTTCATGCTTCATGGCTCCTAAACAGCACTGAAAGACAGCCCGAAATAGTTTTGGCTGCAAGCAATACGCACATGCAAAACATATTGTTCGAATGTCTGGAAAGAGCAGTCAATCAACTGTATAGAGAAGGAACAGCCTAATGGGCTTCTCCTTCACTGCATTTCATTGACAGAAGATTAGCCTGGGGAATTTACAATAGTGTGTAGAATGAGGGATGAGTTTATCCACTTTATATACATAATGGGGAGATAAAGTAATAAATATATTCTGATTTCTGTATAACATGCTCTGTACTACTTTTAAGCTGTAGGGCCAGTTTATGAATGCTTCACCCACACTTGTGAGCGTGCACCATGGGCGCCAGGGAAACCCATGCTAGGGGATGTGGTTGTAACAACCGGCTGCTGCCCCTTCCAAGCATTGTGATGTCATGATGCTCAGAAAGGGGCGTGGCCACTTCAGAAGGGGGCAGGGTGAAGAAGCTTTCCTGCCTCCACCAACGTAATTCCGCTGGCACCCTTGCCCGTGGTGTAGTGGAGCAGGAACCCAGGGGAAACAGAGTTCCGGCACTTTTCCTGCGGTCCCCCCTGAGCAGCCTTGGAGGCTTTGTGCAGGCTCTCATGAAATATCCTGCACTTTTAAAATTACCACTACACCACTGGCCCTTGCACATGGGTAATCTCACTGAAATCAGTGAGACTAATAATACGGATAAGGGTCTTTAGGATGAAATCTTAGCCTTAAAGTCTGTGACAAAACTCTCATTGACGTCAGTGGAGGCTAGATTTCTCTTTAGTAACCCTCTCCCCCCAATCCAGGACTGTACAGAATGACGTTGAGAAGATTGCCTTAAAAGGAACACATCTTTTTCTTTCTTTTTTGATTACTATTCTTTAAATATAGCTATCTGTGAAAAGGAAACACAGACTTGTGTACAGGAACTTTCCTATCTTTAATTGGGAGGCTGAGGGTTAGGGAGCGTTTTTTTCTTGTTTTTGTGGTGCCCCATATTGTGGGTTTTATAATATTATTATTGTTAGTGTTTTATATTTTTATTGTATGTTGTATTTTTTGATTGGATTTGTTAGCCATCCTGAGTTGCTATTGGCAGGAGGGTGCGGGATAAAAATTGGATTAAATAAATAAATACATTTCTCTACTGTTTTTTCGCCACTCAGTGGTGTCATATTCCCCTGAACTTTGGGGGGATGCTGAGGGAATAGCAGGGGGGACAAGCTCCCCTTACTCACCAAGTCCTGGTGGGGCAATGTGGGAGTGTCTCAGGGCTCTCCTCCCAGTGGTGGGGACATCGGCTGAAGCTCTTTTCCAGGCGGGGTGACTGCTGAGGCCAGGGAGCATGTCTGTGAGGAGCCACTCACACACACACTCATGTTCTGCTGTGGGAGAGAATGAAGTTTTGCCCCGTCCTCCCTTCACAAGTGCAAAATTAGCAGGCGATGGCGCTACTGTCGCCGCCCCCCCCCCCCCATTAGTGTCCCTTACAGTAATTACATCCATGGTAACTTAAGTTATGAGTGTTTCCCCTTGAAAGTGACATGTTGGTTTGAGAAAAAAGAAAACAGGAAGATTAATAACTTTCAGTTCTTTATTTAGCAAAAATAGAATAAAGAACAGTAGGAAATGTAACAAAAATGCAGGGAGAGAATTCCTTCCCATTATGTTAAGAGAAAATGGCATATTGGTGTGCAGCAGTTGTGGCCGTCTTTTCCTTGTCCTTCAGGAAGACAAAAAAGAACACCACAACATAGGGTGGAAACAGACATGATGCTAACCACCCTTTAACCACCCTTGGTGGTCATTTATGCATGGGTGATTTCAGATGTGACGAGGCACCTATTGGCCCTGGCACGGAATCACCTTTCTGATTCCTGACTGGAATCAGAACGGCCCGTCAACAGACGAGCCGGCTGATTCCGGCGGGGAACCTGGGGAGGGAGTGGGACTGCACGGTTCAACGTGCGGCCGCACAGCCACCCCCACGCTCCCCCAGCAGCCCGCCCTCCTGGAGACAGGCGGGCGCAGCGGCCAATTTCATCCTGGGGTCTGGGCCACGGCCCGGAATCGGCGGCAGTAACAGATGTTACCGCAGATGACCCCGACCTCACCACAGAGAAGTGCAAATGGACACTGCCTGGCTCATCAAGAAGATATAGGGACTCCGGGAAAATCTGCCACATGCTATGGGAAAGACAGTTCTCAGCGGAAAAAGTCTCATAATTGGCAGGACTGTATTTCCTATCATGTTAATTGCAGTTTCTGTTGCCTTCTCTGTGGTGAGGTCGGGGTCAGTTCTGTTAATCAGGATCCCCTTGCTGAAGAAAAATTTCATCCTGATTTGGGTTAGAAATTAAATCCCAAACATCAGAATTTCCTGCAGGAGGGGAACCTATTTCTCAGCCAGCCATATTAGCCACATTTTGTGAAACCAAGAGTTGCTCCCTTCCCTACCAACCTTAGCTTCTTGTGTTTTGATACTGGGTGCAGCCGCATGAGACACCCAGGGAGGCTTGCCTCTCCCTGGGCTGCCTTGCCCTGCATTGGGCAAAGGAAAAACGGGATGCAGTGGCTCATGTGCGCAGGGGCTGCCAGATGTTCTGCTTGCTCCGTGACACATCTTTGGAAAAATCCCAAGGATGCATTGCAGAGCAGCCTTACCCCATGTTGGGTAAGGCTGCCTGGGGCGGAGCAAGCCTGTGTGGCCAGGTGTACTTGCCCTGCCACGCTCGGGGCAATCCTGTGAGCCATGAGCTATGGGCGCTAGTGCCTGTCACTCGCAACCATGTCACACCCAGGGTAGGAGTCTGGTCCACCGGGGCTGATGAGGGAGAGGGGGAGCCCAGAGGAGCTGCGTGCGTGCCCCTCTCCCCACCCCAACAAACAGCTGCTGGGAGGAGGGGGCCGAGAAGAGAGCCCCGATATCGAGGCTTTCCAAATATGGTTTCAAAGAGACAGCACAAGCCACGATTCGTATGGCAGCTGGCTACTTCCGGCCCATGCAGCTTTTCAGGAAGCATTTCCTTCAAGCCAGTAAGTATCAATTACATATATTTGTAAGTTTAATATTCTGCATAATTTTTTTCTATCTAATTTCATATGGCTCTTTTTAAATTTCAGGCTGGCTTTGGTTGATTGTGCTTGACAGCATACTCTTCCAGGGTTAGGTCTGATAGCTTGATCTTACACAGTGTGGTCAGAAACATTAGCAGAAGTTGTTTTGACTTTTTTCCCCTCAGTTTTAATAGCTGTGTTGCAGCATCACCTCTTCATCAACCTGGTAAAAACCTGCCAGCAGAACACCATGGCACTCTTGAATACAAAGATGAAGAAAACATTTTATCAGGGGGTGATTTTAGACGTGCCGGCCTCCCTTCTTGACACGGCGCGTGGTCAAATCTTCGTCCCCTTTCGGAATCAGATCGGCCGGTCAACAGATGTGCCGGCTGATTCCGATGGGGGATCGGGGGCGGGGCTGTGCGGCACAATGTGCGGCTGCACAGCCCCACCCCCCCATCCCCCGGCCGTCCACCCCCTGGGGTCTTGACCATGGCCCAGAATCGGTGGCGGTAACAGCCGGTACCGTCCACCGATTCCAGGCCGTGGGGTAGTAACAGACGTTACGATACCACGGTCAACCATGGTGAACCCCACCGTGGTGGCCGCGGTACTGTAACGTCTGTTGGGCCCAAAAGAGATTCCCGCCGGGTGTTCACCCCTGGCGGGAATCTCTTTGACCAGGCTTCCGGAGCTCTGAGCGGCCGGAGGGCCGAAAGTGTGGTCAAAGAGATTCCCGCCGGAGGTGAACATCTGGTGGTAATCTCTTTTGGGCCCAACAGACATTACGGTACCGCAGCCACCACGGGGGGTGGTGGTGTCACCATGGTTGACAGTGGTATCGTAACGTCTGAAATTACCCAGGATCACCATGTTACTTAAAGAGGACTCTTATGTTGGGCCTGATCCAAAGTCCACTAATTTACTTGGGCTTTGAATTAAACCATCTGTTCACAGACCCTCTGTTGAATTATACCCTGTTTTTTTCATAACTTTTCTAGTTTTCTAGTTCTTGTCCTCCTTGATCTCTCTGCTGCCTTCGATACTGTTGACCACTCATTCTTGCTGGATTTCCTTCACTCCCTTGGCTTTTGTGGCTCTGTCCATAACTGGTTCTCCTCCTAACTCTCTGACCGCTCCTTTAATGGGTCTCTCTCCAACTCCGCCTCCTCCTCCTTCCCCCTCTCAGTTGGTGTTCCTCAAGGCTCTGTTCTTGGCCCTCTCCTCTTCTCGATCTATACCTCATCCTTAGGCAAACTCATTGCCTCCCATGGCTTCCAATACAACCTCTATGCTGATGACACTCAACTCTATCTCTCTACTCCCTCTCTCTCTCCCTCTGTTCAAGCTCGTCTCATCAACTGTCTCTCAGACATCTCTACCTGGATGTCTCAACGTCAACTCAAACTCAACATGGCTAAAACTGAACTTCTTATCTTCCCCCCTCAGCCTTTCCTCTCCTTCCTCACTGTCAATAACTATTGATGGAGTCACCATCCTGCCTGTCCCCCAAGCCTGTAGCCTAGGCTTTATCTTTGACTCACCCCTTTCTTTTAAATCCTACATTGACACTGTTGCTAAATCCTGCCGCTTCTCCCTCAATAACATTACTAAGATTCGCCCTTTTCTCTCTGTCTCGTCTGCCAAAACTCTTGTTCATGCTCTGGTCATCTCTCGTCTCGATTACTGTAACCTCCTTCTCACTGGCCTTCCCCGGTCTCACCTTTCTCCCCTCATCTCTGTCCAAAACTCTGCTGCCAGGGTCATCTACCTCGCCAGTCGCTTCGACCATGTGCAGCCCCTCCTCTCTTCGCTTCACTGACTTCCCCTTCCTGAACAAATCCTGCACAAGCTCCTAGTCTTCACCTATAAAGCTCTTCACAACCTTGCTCCCCCCTACCTCTCTGCATTTATCGCCCTCCATACTCCAGCACGTGCACTTCGCTCCTCCTCTGTCCCTTCTCTCACCCTTCCACGCCTTCCCTGCTCCCCTAAGCGCCTTCGTCCCTTCTCACTTGCTGCCCCCCATGCCTGGAACTCCCTCCCTGTCCACATCCGCCTTGCCCCCTCCCTTCATACCTTCAAATCTCTCCTTAAAACTCACCTCTTTCGCTCTGCTCTGTCTGACTCTTTATCCTGATGAGCCACTATTCCTATACCTATGATCGGTTTACCCTTATCCTTGCAACATGGACCTGCCTGCTGTCATTCTCATCGTAACCAAGCCAAGTACGTGCACTTGAGACCTCGCATCTTCATGAATGTTAGACCCCTTGTCTCTCCCTCTGTTCCCCTTCCTAAGTTTCTCCCCTAGCTCCTGTCTCTCAGATTGTAAGCCCTAGGGGCAGGGACCGTGTCTATTTTATTACTTTGTAAAGTGCCAGGTACACTGCTGGCGCTATATAAATGTTTGTTAATAATAATAATAATTAATAATAGTTTTAAATGCATGCATATTTTTAAAGCCTTTCAAGAACTGTTCTAAATGAAAAATGTTACATACATTTAAAGTTAACATTATTACTGTTACTTAGAGATGAGAGAGATAGTAGATTTACTATTCATGGGAATTGTCTGCATGTTTAGGTAGTCCTCTGAATATTACTCATGACCAAAACAGGTATTTACATATACATTTTGTGAGGTATTCTGAAATACCAAACTCTCTGAACCCCCAAACAGTTCCAAATAACCAAAATGGATACCCAATGGAACAAAAATAGATAATAGTTATTATCCACTTTCCCATTTTCAGTTTGGGTAGAGCTAATTCAATGGGTTTGGGTTTTTTAATTATTTTTTTTTTTAACATTTCAGCTCTATTGTTAATACCTTACACCACCTTTTGGAGATCTTGTTGTCATAATTTAAATATGACATGCATCTATATTTGTACTTAAATATTTAAGTCTTATATTTATTATATAACAACTTTTTTTTAACTTGATACAAAGAGAACTTAGACATCTCTTATATATCATACATGCGTTCCATATTAGCTTTGCCTAGGATCCAGTTTGCAACATCCAGTCTGCCCTTTCATTATCTATATACGCCCCCCTCCCCACAAGCTTTTATGTAGTTATTTAGCATAGTATTGTTCATAAATACAAAAAGGTGCCTCTAGTACTAGCTTTTAGTTGAAGACAGGACACATACACTGCTGTAACTCTTACTATGCGCTACTTTCTTTGGAAGATTCTCATTCTTACTTTCTTACATATGGGCTTCTGGATCATCCTCTCTCCATCCGCACCTTCTTGTCTTGATGCAACTAGAAACTAAACGACTAGTAAGTTTAACTCAGTTACCTGCACTTTGTTCATCCCCAGTTTCTCCTTCTCACTGGTAGCCTTTTTAGCTGCCTTCTTTTGCCGCTGAGGGCCTTTTCCAAAGAAGATGTAGTTTACAACAGCATACTCCAGCAAGGCCAGGAAAACAAACACAAAGCATCCCATGAGATAGATATCGATTGCCTTGACGTAGGCAATCTTGGGCAGTGTCTCCCTGAGATGAGTACTGATTGTGGTCATGGTCAACACAGTTGTGATCCCTGTGAAGCAAAAAAAAGATTTTGGCTAAGGCGACTCTGATATGCCTTTCTTCACTCTGAAAGGCATTACAGCGGTACTATTGGTTTAATTAGACAAAGGGCTTAGTCATTCTTAACAATTAAAGAAATGCATTTGTTATAAGATGAAACAACCCATTAGTGGTAGTCACTTGTCTTATACATCAAGTGTAAAACATAGTCTTCCCCACCCCAACACAAAATAGCTGTTTTACCACACCTAGGTCACAAGCCACTTACCCCCAGAATAGTCCTATGCAGCACATTATCTAGCTCTCTTAATTACTTATATGTCACCCCCCCTCCATTACTGTAGTATTCCAGTGACTCACAATCATGAATGCATTTATCCTTCCAACACTGCTGTGCTGAGAGATAGGGAAGTATCCTTCCTGTTTACAGATATGAAACCTGATGGATAGCGTGGCTGAGGGGCACACAGAAAGTCTGTGAAACAGTGTGGAATTAACCTGGTGCTTCTTCAACCCCATTAGCTTGCATAATAGTGATGTTGGGTATTTTCACATATGAGGACGCTAGTCGCTGCCATGCTTAGATCCTACCCAGGGTGAGAGCCCTCATCCCAGGCAGGATCTGGCCCAACTGCTGAAGAAACGTGATGGTAGAGGGGGTAGGGAGAGGGTGGGGGTGTGCGGATATGGTCCGCATGTCCCCCATCCCCCAGCGCTGCTCAGCACAGCACGACCCCTCCCTGACAGGAGGGTACAACAGTCTGAGGCCACCGTGCCTACCAGGAAAAGCCGACCACTGGACAGTTAGGTAGAGCATGCCATAAGACATGACGGCCTGCTCTACTACAGTCTGAGGGGGGCTACCCCGGACTGTGGCAGATCTAACTCCAGGATGTACGCTGGTAGGGAGCTCAGTGCACAACCCGAGTTAATCCTGCCATGGTCTGGGGTATGTTTGTTCCCGTCCGCAGCAAATATCTAGCTGGTGGGAACAAACATGACACCACCATGGGTGGTCATGCTGGGCCACAGGTCTCAAACCTGGGTCTACAAGGCCCCAAAGTGCTCTGACCACTCTGCTACTAGGGGGTTGTTCATGGAACCAGGCCAAACCTCATTTGTGCTTGCTTCACCTCTGAATTCTGGTTGGATGACCTAGCCCTGTCTTGTCATTGACTGTTAAGGATTATATGAGAGTGGGAAAGGAAGCAGGATGCTTGTCCAAGCAATGCAGAAGGTACTTGGACCTTGTTATGAATTTCCAGCTTCTTGGCTCTCAACCTGACACAGTTGTCTGGCTGCAGCCGCAGTGTTCCTTGGCTTTGTGCATCTCTGATTCCCTGACTCTCTCCTGACACTGATTCTTAACCATGTCCCTGGTTTAACCTCTGACTCTTGTAGTAGGACACCTTCAAGACCATACTTACTGACCATACCTCAGTACATGACCTTGTCTACAGACCAACATAGGTACCCGACACCTTGTATTTATGGGTACAACATTGCACTGAATAGGAACTGGGAGCCAGTGGAGTGGAGAGTGAGAGAATCAGGTAATGGAAGGATCCTGATCTAAGTGATATATCATATTGCAAGACTGGCAGGCCACATATCCAATGCCTTTCTCTTGTGGAGAAGAGTAACCATACATTCTCCTCCTTAAGGATGGAAACATTCAAGGCAAAGCTACATATTAATGATGTAAGTAATCATGAGTGAAAAAACAAGAAGGGTGGAGGGCATTGTGATGGAGTATGTTCTGGCCCATAAAAGGTGGCTTGTCCATCACGCTTGGTGCCAGCCCCTACTTGTGCTATCAGGCTCACAGATCCAGGAGTCTGGGCAGCGTACTACAGGATGTGGGATGGCACCTCTTGCAACCCAGGCTCATACAGGGATCTGTCCTTAGATTGGAAGGAGGAGCCAAAAGTGGTAGCTTCAAACTTGGAACAGCACTAATTTCCTCTAGATAGCAAGAGAGGAAGTGCTGAGAAGGTACTTGGAAGATACTGCATTGCTGGGGCAAGCGTTTATCAGTTAATGGGACATATCACTTCACTCCTCAATTTTGGTCCCCACAACACCTGCAGAGGCAAACCATATCATTGCCAAAGGGGGGAGGGGGCTGAAATTAACAGGTACTGTTCCTTGCATTATTCTGCTCCCCTGGCATTTGAATTTCCCCAGAACTGAATGAGTAGATGGAGACACTGTCATTTTAATATATTTATTTACATTTCTTACCCTGCCCTTTCTGCCAAAGGTAGCTCAGGGCAACTTACAATATTAAAATGCAAAAACATGTTGATGGAGTCAAGAAAAGGGATTTAGGAGGATTAAGGGGGAGGATCTGTCCCCTTCTCACTTTGTACTTTCTCACTTTATTCTCAATCTCTTAGGAGATGAAGTAGCTCAATTCATGATGAAAACAAATGAAGTGTCCCCATGCATGCAGAGATGAATACTAACTAACCTCCATGGGTGCAAACTCCAAACCTTAAATATTTTCTTTAGCAATATCTCCCTGCTAGGTCTTCTTACTAAATTATCCCAAATTCACTTTCCATTGCTATTAAGGAGTTTCCTATGGTGGATATTTTGGGGCTGCCATGTGACCTTTGGGTCACATCAGGAAACTGAGTGTATTAAGAATGGGAGCCACTTGATTTTGTCAGGAGAGGGCTGTTTTTAGTATTTGTAGGTGATCAGTGTATAAATGAATTTGAAGTACCTAGTATTGTTTAGAGTGGGGCAAAGTTGGATACCCCTTCGTCAGAGAGATATATCACAGTACTAGCTTTTCTTGGGAGAATGGAGGAGAGGGGAAAGTTCAGGAGACAAAGGGCAATGGCATAGCGACCACAGATTACCTTTCCTTAATTTTCAAGGGCCCCTCTTAATTCTCCGAGGTGAAACTTTCGCACTTCACAGGTATGCAATTTTTCAATGACAGTATGATTAATGTTTTTATTCTCTGAGAATGAAACCTTTTTCTATTCTGTTCCACTCACAGGTTGTTAATTACCTCTAAACTCATTTAAGCATAATCTGTATATAAAGGTGGTTGTGGTAAACATGATTGACCATGGTCAGCATTTGAAGACATTATTTAGTATCTAAAATAGACAGCCCCTATAAACTCTATATGCAGCCTGGTAACAAGCTGAGCACTTCCTTTCAGATTCCCCAAATAAAACTGTAGAAAAAACCCCAAACAGCAGGGATATAAATGAAACGCAGGGCCCATTTTTCAACTGGTGTACACTGAGTTAGTTTGCTAATTTAACACAGTCAAGCATATGTCTCATTTAAAAGACTATCACTTTCAATTACAATGAAATATTTGTAATATGAATTTCCATGTTTCATTTCAAGAGCCAATCACTAACTGTTTGGTCCAAAAATATATTTGGTCAATGTGGATCAGGCCCTAACTGCCTGGAATTAGCAAAACCTCTGCAGGTTAATTGTCCATGACATGATTTTGATATTTTCATCTAATATTGGCCATTATCAGGAGATGGTACCAAATGAGACGGGTCAGTGGTCTGCTCTAGTATGGCATTTCCTGTTTTTCCAAGCCTGACTACACTGAAGTCTATGCCTAAATTTCCATTGACTTGAATGGAGTCAGAATTTCACTCACTGGTTCTAGACAAGCTATTTAGAAGGCTACATTAGAAAATGTTCTTGTGCAAATACAAAACAAAGTTTTTTCCAAACAAAGTCTGCAGGCTTCAATGGGATTATTCTGGAGTAAGTGGATTCACTTTGGCCCAAGTGTGTGAGAACAAATTAAGTTCAACCATGTTTGGTTGACATGACTTATTCCAATTCATGTCTATTAGAGAACACTAGGCGTAAAAGACGTACATTATACACAAATACTGTCATTTAAAAAAATCTTAGTATGTTTAAGCAAATCTAAGAAATCTTAGTATGTTTTAAACAGCTCACATGCTGCGTATACTGGTCTATGTTTAGCCTTACATTAGCCTCTTGCATTTTCGATTACAGCCAGCTTAAATCAAATGTTTCCAGGGCTTTAGCTACTTAGTTTTGAAAGGAAATTACCTAGGGCAACTCTCGCAGCGGATGCATCGTAATTGATCCAGAATGATACCCAGGAAAGAATTGTAATCAAGGTGGAAGGCATGTAGGTTTGCAAAATGAAGTACCCAATATCTCGTTTAAGCCGAAAGCTAAGTGATAACCGAGGATACGCCCCTGTAAAAATGAAAAAGGGACATCATTAACAATCTGTCCACTAATGCTTCTGTTTCCAGCACATGAATGGGGATAATCAGTGCTTATTGCTTACCTGTGGTAAACACCACTCTTTTTGATACCATCTTGTAATCAATAATTGAGAACTGAGGCAGCTCAATATTAGTAACTCCTGTCACTGCAGATTCCCCTCCGTTCCAGTAAAACTCAATATCATCGGTTGTGTATCCATCTACAAAAATACACAATGCAATAAGGGGAACAACACAAACCGCAGTAGCACAAAACCAGAACTAACAAAAAAACTACTGCATCGACAACTAAAAATGTATGAAAAATGTATATTTATTAATGACACAAATGTATGTCTCTGTCCTATCTATATTTGATGTGATATCTCCATACAATATAAAAACAACAATGTGTACAAACTCATACATTAATAAAAATTATATATATATATGAAAACGTCATATCTAGTATGTACACACTTTAATACCAATGTTCTTATATAAGAACAATTGCCAAACCCTACTCATTTTGGGTTATGCACCCTTCCTCAGTGGTATCATGTAATTACGTAATGGTATCTCATTCAAAACAAACTCTATGTGAGCTGCTTCTTCACGAAGAAGCAGCTCACATAGAGTGCCCTTCTGAAAGAAATCCCCAAGACTGTATGCAACTCCTAATTTGTAAACCTTGCAGATTTTTTTTGAATGAACTTTTATTAATGTATGAGTTTTTACACATTGCTGTTTTTATATTGTATGGAGATATCACATCATATATAAATAGGACAGAGACATACATACATTTGTGTCATTAATAAATACATTTTTCATACATTTTTAGCTGTGGATGCAGTAGCTTTTTTGTTAGAAGTCCATCTACAAAAATGCCAACAAAATGACACATGCTGAATATTGATTATGCCATCTGGTTTTCTAAACATTGCTTATTAAAGACCAGGAAGCCATCATCATCTGTTTTACTTTGAATTGTGGGTATTTTACTCTTAAAAACAGAGAAACCTCAGACAAGAGTTCAGTTTGCTTTTCTAGGAATTCCAGGTATCTTATTTGAAAGAGAATAATAGCAGAATCACAGAATGTCAGAGTTGGATGGGGACCTCAAGGAGGGTCATCTAGTCTAATCCCCTGCTTGGATAGAGGAGGGCGACACCTACAACATCCCCAACCGATAGTTCTCTGACTCCAGCCTCTTTTTGAAAACCTCCGAAGAGGGAGAACATGTATCTCTGAAAATGGTTATTTAAAATATTACAAAGCTTAAAATCAAAGTTTCTTTTAAGTAACAGAGAAGCAAAGAAAGTCTTGTGGATAAAGGCATTTGTTAAATTCAACAGTGATCGATGGATGCGAGAAAGGGATTCTCTTTGCATTAGACTAAGATGTGGCAAATCAAGTTCAGTTTCTGTCTCTTCCCCAGATTTCCTGTGTGACTTCTGGAAAGTTGCTTACGCTTAGGGTTCAATCCTCCATCATTAAAATCAATGGAGTTTTACAATGGCTACAATAGGTAGAGCAGGGGTGGGGAACCTCTCCCCCCCCCCGCTCCCGCCCCCCGGGGTCACTTTGAAAATGAGTACAAGCTCTGACGTCTGCATAGAAATTGGGGATGGGGATGCTTAAGGCATTCTCTCAGGAAAAGGAGGGCCCAGATCTTGGGTCTGTGCCATGGATATAGTCCCTCTCCTTGTGTGCATGCCCTCATCTCTGCTCCCTTACCGTGAACTCAGGTTTTCAGTGGTTGGAGGTAGGAACTGGGTTGAAGGACCAGATCCAGGAACTGAAGAGAGGCCACACAAAAACTTGCCGCAGGCTATATTTGACCCCTGAAGCGCCCCACCCTGGGGGAGAGCCTGGATATTCACTCCTAGCCTTTTAGAGAAATGAGTGATTCTATTTTGCGAGTAAGTTTCTACTTGTCCTGTACAATAGTGACAGAATCTAGCCTCAAACGTTAATGTGGGCCTCTTTGATTTTAGTCAATGCCTACTTTGATACATTGTTGGTGTCAGCGAATTATATACCATCCCGTGCAAGATCCAGCTAGCCCCTTCTGTCTTTTCTGTACCTTTCCACAATAGAAATGATTAATTTCTCTCTCTAATTAGATCACTTTCTGCCATAGAAAATACAAAGTGTTATCCAACACAGGGCACAATCCTCTGCCATTAAAGTCAACGGAAGTTCTGCCATTGACTTAGATGTTTTGTTAAAATGTCGCAGAGCAGAAAATTTTGGCAAGCTACATTTGAATCAGAATTAGAACTGTGGCTGGAGCAAGTGACTGCGGCTGCAAAATGTATTTAAATTATATTGCAGCAAGACACAATATGACCATTTCCGATTTATTTATTTTTTAACAAAATAAACCCCATTCAGGCTTAATTTACAGCAGAGTTTGTCTTTAAATTCAGCGTTTTAATATACAGTTAACTGCAGCTTTACCATGGCAGATACTTTAGCCTCAAACACACCATGGAGAGGTTAAAATGCAAACTCTTACTTATATCAGCAATATGCTTCCTTTGTAGAGAAATCACATTTTGCTTTTTCTCACTGATCCTATGTCTTAGTCTAGTCTAGTCTCTCAGAGAGGCTGAATACATACTTGACACGGCTAGAGAGATGGAGAGAACAGTTTCCCTAGCAACAACAACCACAAAGAGGCTCAGAACCTGCTCTCTGACTCATGGGACTGCCTAGCAGTTCTGAGTTACAGAATAAATACATTTGATGCAAATGCATTGTGATGGGTTTAACAAAGGCAAATGCCAGAGCTAAGCTATTTTTGAACTACTGAGCGAGCGCCACCATTGGCTAACCCTCTGAATCACTTCTAGGTAGTTTACTATAGTTAGGGCTCTTTTAGACGAGCGGGTCGCCATTGCGTCACCTGCTCACGCGATATTTCAAAATCCCGCAACGCGGGACTACACGAGATGGAAGTAGGGGACCATGCGCATGAAAGGCGGTCGCGCATTATTTGCTGACAGCAAATTAAATACCTCACACATCAAGGAAAACACACATGGAACTAAATTGTCCTGACCCTTATATGGTTTTGCTGAGAGTATCGTCTATGTTAATTCTCTGCTTCGAGGATAGGGAACCTCAGGCCCAGGGGCCAAATGAGACCTGTGGTTAGTTATTTGGCCACTTTCCACTTCCTGGATCTGGCTCCAGTGGGGAAAATGCTGTGAATATGGATCCATAGGCAACTTGTGGGGGGCTGGGACTATGGGGGCATGTGCCCCATAGATTTTCAGAAGCCCTATAGAACCCCTGCCCAGCCCCCATTTCTGTAGCCCCCACTACTGACTGTTACCAGTTGCCTATGCACAGGTCCAAGTCTATGATTTGGACTCCCTTCCTGAGCACACCCCTTAAGCACCCCTGCCCCCAACTTCTAGGTGCCCCTTGGGGCTTGTATTAACTTTCAGTGTGGCTCCTGGGAAGGGAAAGACTCCCCACCCCTGCTCTACTTAGTCCTGTTTAGCTTCTGACTGTAGCCTCAAGAGTGACTTGTCTGCCTCACCACACTGCAAGCCAAGCCAAGCAAAGCCATATGGGAAGTTGAAAGAGCCCTGTATTGTCTTTCCTCTTGTTGGCCAGTGTTAACTGGCTGGCCTTTGTATAATAAAGGAGGGAAAAGGTAGTTGGGAGGGGAGAAATGTCCCTGTAAAAGGCTGTAAGGTTAGGGTGGCCAGATATGCAAATTCTAGAGGACACTTAGGAAAAATACAGGTTGCAGGGCTGCATTGTGGTTCCAATGCAGCCCTGCAATCTGTATTTCTTCTAAGTGTCCTCTACAATTTGCATATCTGGCCACTCTGTGTAAGGTATGAGGAGGAGTGCTGCCTGTGGGAATCCATGTATTTGCTATCTGGCTCTTAGCCTCAGCAAACAGCTGCAGCAGCTGAGCAATTTAGGCAGGTGCTGATTGCTGGGAGCTGGATATAACAGGAACAATAGGCAGTGAGCAACGGGAGAGCCACAGAGAAAAGTGGAGAAATACAGGTGGGTGGAAACAGATGTGCACTTTAACTTGGCTTTCATGCTTCTTATGCATGCTGCAGGGTTGCATGGACTGCCAATAAGCAGGGTTATGTGTGTGTCTGTTTTCACCCAGGGTGAGCAACCAGAGAGAGAGGCTGGCTGGTGTGCCAAACCTTAGGAACTTGCAGGTGGGGGAAGCCCAGAAGGAGCTAAAGCACAGGATTATGGTGGGAGGCTTGCTATGAAATGTACTGTAAGTGAATGACATCCAGAAAGACTGTGATATGGTATCTGTATATATGGGAATGACACTGTGGGAACTGGTGGGTGAAGATGAATGAATAAGCACAGCTGGGTGACTGGCAGAGGCTGAAGGATTGTAATATCATGGCACTCCTGTGGGAATGACCCTGCAAAGACTTCCTGGGAGGGCAGGGGCAGTGACTCATAAGGCAGAAAAGGATGGTGTCCTCCCTGAGCTCCCCAGCCCTTGCTGCTGCTGCCGACGCCGCCCTGCGTTAAATTATAAGAGCAGGCACATTCCTGCTTCTGCCTTCTGTGCATGTGCCTGCCTTCTGTGGGGATGGCAGTAGGAATGGGTGGAGGAAGCCTCCCCTGAGCTGAGCTGTGCAGGTGGGGCTGGTGGGGCTCCAGGAAAATCACTTCCAGCATGGCACCACAGTTCAGAGCAGGGTAGACACTGGAAGGGGGGGCTCGGGAACTCCTTGTAGTTCTCTATGGAGCTGATCAGCTTGACTAGAGAGGACAATGGAGCTAGCACCCCCCAACTAATCACAGCAAAGAAGAGCAGCAAGAGCGGCTGCTGAAGCCATGCCTCCCTTCTCCCCCAGAGCCTAGCCAAGCACAACTGAAGAAAATGGCAGCTGGAACTCCAACCAGATGAATCTCCGTATCCTCCTCCACCCTCCCTGTTCCTGCTTGGGCTTCTCTTCCCCAGGTTTGGTCACCTTTTCCTGGTGATGGGTGTGCTTGGGAAGGGGAAGGTCCAGCTCATGGCTCTGTGCCATGGATCTGTCCCCTATCCATGTGTACATGCCCCCATTACTTCTCCCTTAACCTGAATTCATTCTTCCAGTGTGACCTGTGGCTAGTTTTTATTTTGGTCCTTCTCCCTTTTCTGCATCTGGATCCTACTCCAACCCTTAAGGACTGAACAGAGATGAGGGCATGCATGCAAGGATTGGGGACAGAGCTATGAACCGGACACTTTTTTTTTCCTGAAAGCAACTCTCGAGCCTCAAGCACCTCCAGCCTGCGAGCCACTTTGAAAATGAGTACGAGTTCTGAGGGCTACGTAGACACTGGGGGGTGGGGTGCTTAAGGGGCATGCTGCAAGGGAGGGTCATGGATCTGTCCCCTTTTCTTATGCACATGCCTTCATCCCTGCTCGCTTGTCCCGAGTCCAGTTTTTCAGTGCTTTGGGGAAGGAACTGGAGTGGATACAGGAAGCAGATCCAGGAACTAGAAAGGGGCCACATAAAAACTTGCCGCGGGTTGCGTTTGGCCCCAGGGCCTGAGGTTCCCCACCCCTGTTCTGTGTGAAACCTAGACCTTGTACTTCTCAAAGAGGCCCCCACAATGGAAGAGGTTCTGCACCCCCAGTCCTATAACAATGGGCCCGGTCTGCTGGAAACCAGGATTTCAGACTGTCTGAGACCTCCCTTGTGTGCGCTGCACTCGTGCTCCGTCCCATTCCTAGAGTCTCAAATAGAGACTCTAAAATTCATTCTGGCAACATAGCTGCGGAATGCACCTTTGCAAATAGACAGCAGGAGTTTAAAGCGGCTCAGACAGTTCCTGTGAGATCTTCTCCAGATCTGTATTGAAGACCTGCTCCTGTATTGAAGACACTTTATTGAAGACTATTGACACTATTGAAGACCTGTATTGAAGACGCTTTGATGTCTGTCTGGGCTCAGTAACCATTCGTATATGGGGATCCCTCCACCATGCCTTAGGCGGGTGGGCAATTAGGCCTTTGCTGTGCTGGGTCCCTCGGTGTGGAGCTAGCTCCTTTCAGATGTGTATGTCTTGGTTCCTTCCTCCTTGCCTTTAAAATACTTTTTTTAAAAAATTCTCCGTCCAAGTGATCCGACGCTTTAAAATTTTTGCTGAACCCTGAATGATGATTAAATTGGTTGGAATATCTTCTAGACTCACTTAGTGTAGTGTGGAAAAATGCAGGCAGAACGGAGGTTTTCCAAAGGATGTTACATTCAATCTTCTGCTGCAGTGTGAACTTAAATAGCTGGCTGCTTTGCACACAGCGTTGTGTCGTTCTGTAGTGTTTCTGAAAGGGGAACATTGTTACTCTTTTTTGTGCTAGCCCTGTTGACTAACGGGAGGGTGGGGAAAGAGGAGATAAGAAGAGGGCAATCAGCCAGTAGGACACAACAATAGGGTTAAGAGGCTGGAGAAAAAGTAAGAATTTCCCCCTCCTTTCTCCAGTTGCACACTAGCAGCCTGAGGAGGGAGTTTGCTGCTCCGGGTGCCACACTGCTCTCCCAATTTGCTTGCTTGCTTGCTTGCAGTGGGCCGAGGACTTTGAGGAGTCTGCACAGGCCTACCAAGGCACTGGGCAGCAGGACATGAGGGATCATCAGGGTAGGTAAATCTTCTTGACTTTGGGGTGACTTTGAAAGGTGCCCTTGTTGGGTGTGGGTGGGCCCATGGGGGCTGGATGGTGGTGTTGGTTGGCCCTTTACTTCCCTATTACCTTCTCCTGGGTTTGCTGTTTTCTGGCCTGCTTGGTCCTCTGTCTTGTGGTGGTGGTATGCGTTTGAACCTATTTTATGTTTGGGGTTTTTTTACTGGGGTTTTCAAAGCCCCCCCCCCCCTGTTTTTTTATATGATGGAGGAATTGGCTGGTTCTTCTGGTTTCCTACCCCCTCCCCCCAGGCTGGTTCTGTTGTGGGGTTGCTGTTTGCTACTTTTGGGGTGGGGGGTCCAGCTTTATTGGGTCCTTTTTGTGCATTGGGGACTCAGAGAGAATGGAGATTGGTTCCCCTTTCTGCTCTGACTTCTTGGCCCCTGGTCTCTGCCCTGGTCCCCTGTCAGTGCTCTGGGTACTTTGGGCTGCTGCCTTTGTCTTTTGGGGTGGTGCAAGAAGAGGTGCAGTGGGCAATGGGAGGGTGGAACCTCTTCTTGGGGGCAGGCTGCCCTCTCTTCATGAACTGTTGAGAGTGGAGCAAGTAGGCAACAGCCTGGCAGGAAGGAAGGATTTGCCTTTTAAGGAAGAGTTGGACCGCTATGAGAGAGACCGCAGTCCCCAGTACAGCAGAGCAGACACAGCCAGTTCTGAGGCGTTGGACAACAAGGAGTCATCTTCCCCTGTTTCACACTGAAACCAATTTTTCCTTTCCCCCTTCCCTCCTATTCCACCTCTGTCCTATCCTCCTCCCTTTCGTCTTTTCTGATTCAGCTTGTCGCAGGACAGCAGGAGCTAACTCAGTCCTCCCTGCAGTTCTCCAAGCCAGAAGGAAGGTTTGTCCCAAAGCCTACCTTCAGAAGACTAGAGGGGGCTCAGGAGGGCACGGAAATCAAGGAATCTGAGCTTCAGGATAAATGCAAGTGTGGTCTACTTCACGCTCTGCTCCCACATGCAGCCAGCAGCAACCCAACATGCATTTCCCCCTCTCTCGCTCGTTCTCCATCTCTTGCTAGACTCTTCTATAATGGCCCATTCGTTCTAGGATTGTGGCTTAGAATGAATGGCCCAATGAAATGAATAGGTTGTTGCTCCCCTTTATAAAGTCCTGACCCCAGTAACCTATTTCAAGGTTTACTTATTCACGTGGCCTTACTCACATGCGCGAGTGGCCTTTACTAAGTTCAGACTGAATGCTTACCCCTCAGCTACTCTTGAGGGGCGTTATTGAGGTATTCCGAGTGGGGAAAGAGTTGTTGATTGTGTGACTTGGGTCAACTGGAGACCAGTGAACATATTTTTTTTTTCCACTGTTCGACTTTTGAATTCCCTAGATCCTGCTTTTTGTTTGGGTGTAGTGAGAAGGATAACTTACCAGACCGGGTGGCTCTGGCGAAACTCCTTAGCCCAGTGGATTCATTGAAAACAAGGAAGGTTGTGTGTTTTTGTAGCCGTGCCATTCAGATACTTGTCTCATTATATGAGTACGGCTAGTATTGACCCAGGTAATGAATGAGGTGTAAAGAATATGCTTACTGTGGAATTAGTCTGAAGGATGGGTCTGATTTTGATTTAAAATTATATTTGTGTGGGAGTAGTGGTGTCTGGGAAGTGGATTATGCACTATTTTGTTATTTGTTTAAAGTTATTACGAATTAATTGTGTTTATTGTCTATTTTGATTTAAATTTACAGTTCGTTATTTGTATGTATATATATACAGTGGTTTGAATTTGTAAGTTTATCTTGGTTTATTCTGTATTGTGGATTGTTGATAACCTACGGGTTAAACAATAAATACAAATCTACAAATGAATAGGTTCAATTTCCCATTGACTTCAATGGGAAATTTTCCTACTGAAATCAGGGGGGGAAATACGAACCGAATCCAAACTGAATCGCATATGAACAAGTTGAATCTGAATCTGCATTCCCATCCCTTGTAAAGACAAGGAGACTGTACTGAATAGGGCTGTGCATTTGGGTTTTGATAAAAGCCAAATAAGCATGAAAAAGCCATTTTTGGCTTCCATATTTGAAAGTTAAATACTAGGTCTGTGTATTCAGGTTCCAAGTGAATCCAACACTTGCCAAAAAATGTATTCTCTGAGATCTTGAACAGGATCCCAAAAACTGCAGTGCACATCCAGTTTGGAGCTGAGCTGCTTTGCTTTCTGACTTTCGGTTTAGCTACCTGCTTGGGGAGCCTGTAATGAGTCTTCTCCACCTGCAGGGGCTGCCACTGTCTCTTAGAACTGCAGTCTCCAGCAGTGCAGCCAGGCCAGGTCCGGCTCAGCCCAGCCCAGGAGAAATGGTAAGTCCCAGGCAGCCTCATTCTCACCCTCCTCCCCAAGCCAGTGACTCGCCTGAATCAACCTCATACTCAATTTTCACCTAGGAATTCCACTTTTCACAAGCCAATGACTCCCCTCTGAGCCAGAAGCCACTCCCGACCCAGTCCCGTCCCTGCTAAGCCAGATGCATGTCCATTCCCCCATCCCCACACAAGCCAGCAACTCTCCACATGAGCCAGCCCCATATTTCATTCTCCTCTCTCCCAAGCTAACTGCATGATTTGCTCTCCCTCAAACCAGTGATTCCCCCTGAGCCAGACCCATGCCCTGTTACACTCTTCCCCAAGCTAACAACCTCCCCACCAAGCTAGCTGTTTCAGGAGGGGCAGGGTATAAATGCGAATAAATACATAAATTCTTCCCCCTCCCCCAAATCAGTGCTCCCCTTCTTACATTGGTAGCAGACTTAGCAACAGTTTTGACTGCATTTTCCTTATAGGTCTGTTAACTGACATGTCTGTAATGTGGCCAAACTGCAGCTCACCACATGCAGCTCAAATGTTGCTCCTGAGGAATAACTCATTTGACTATTGTGCCTAGCACACTGGCTATCCCCAGCCCAGTACTTGGTGTGCCTCCTATGGCAGTATCATTTGTGAGGCTGGGCTGTTCCCAGTAGTCCCTGCCTAGGCCCCCAAAGTGAAAGGGCATAGTAGACATCACTTCTGGGGGCACTTCCTAGGGCATGTTGGATGCAGGGCAAGATCCCTGGAGCTGGAGAATCCAGACTTCTGGCCAATTCTCAGAGGGCCTGTGTGTCTTTGCCTGTGAGAGCATAGCCTGTGAGATCACAGTCTGGTGCAGGGTGTGCCAAAGTCCAGCACTGGGTCCCCAGGGACTGACAGGCAGAGTCCTAAAGCTGGAGGACCCAGGAAGCAGGAGAGCTGGGAAGTGGTAGGAGAACCAAGGAGCTGGGCTGTCAGAACTTGGACACAGGAGAGCATTTCCTTCCTCAGGCTGGTATTTGCTCATGTTGTGGAGACACGTCTTGTGGGGGCTTTATATAGACCAGGGCAGCTGGAAGGGTCACAGGGATGAGGGGGTGTCTCTGGAATGTGAGGTTTGGGTTGCAGGATCAGAATCGGGGCTGGGAACAAGGCAGGAAGGGGAACAAGGGAGCATGTCTGGAGGGAACCAGGGAGCAAGGCAGAGGAAAACAAGGCCAGATGGGAACAAGACAAGAACCAGGACTGAGAACAAGAGGGGTACGTGGAAGGGAAAAGGAGGAACCAGATAAGAACTAATGCCGAGGCTGCTTGCCCACGTTACTGCGCCAGGGGAATCTAAAGAAAAGCAAACTCCTGGCGGGGAATTTAAGGTGAGGCTTTGAACATGGGTGTGTAGTTAAAAGTGTCACTTAACACATATCCCGTTGTGTTCAATCACGAAAGGCAGTGAATTTTGCACCCTACCTTTCATGATTGAAAATAATGGGAGATTCTTTAAATGACGCTTTTAACCACGTGCCCATGTTCAAAGCCTTGAGTTAATTTCCCCACTGTGAGTTTGCTCCTTTTTAGATTCCCCAGCACGGTAACATGGAGCATCCTAAAAGAGGAGGGGGGTATTGTGCTACCAGTGTGCCTCTTCTCTGTACCTAGAAAAGGTGTAGAGAAGGGCAACAAAAATAATCAAGGTTATGGAACGGCTCCCGTATGAGGAGAGGCTGGATAGGTTGGGGCTCTTCAGCTTGGAGAAGAGATGACTGAGAGGGGATATGATAGAAGTTTTTAAATCATGAGTGACGTGGAATGAATTCATAGGGAGTGGTTATTTACCCTCTCTAAGAGTACTAGAACAAGGGGACACCCCATGAAAATAACTGGTTGCAGATTCAAAACAAAAAAGAGAAAGTATTTTTTTACTCAGCGCACAATTAACCTGTGGAACTTACTGCCAGAGACAGTAGTCACGGCCGGTAGGGCAGCTAGTTTTAAAAAGGGATTGGATAAGTTCTTGGAGGATAGGTCCATTAATGGCTATTAGCCAAGTAGGTTTTGGGAACGTAACCTCCCACTGTTGGGGGCTGGAACAACAAGGAATGGATTCCCCATTGTGATCTGTGGGGTACTTCTCCCAAGAGAAAGAGACTGGCCGCTGTCGGAGATGGGATACTGGGCTTGATGGACCATTGGTCTGACTGTATGGCACTTCTTATGTTATGTCTCGTATGCTGCCAACCAGGAAGCTGGGGCAAGTGCTGGAGACAGGCATAAGGAGTGTGGTTCAGTCAAGGCAGGGAGGTATCTTCAGAGGAGTGGCTGGGCCAGAGACAGGCTGAGGTGGTGGTGCCCGTGGTTGCCCACCACTCCAGGAACCCTGCTGGTGGGGGAGTTCAAGGCTAGGGCCTGACAGAAGCCAATGGGGAGACTACTGGATCTCAGCCAAATGGGAAGAGTGGGGGGTGATGACTGAATTATGGGGCTCTAGGAGAACACCCAGTTGTCCTGGTAGCTGAATGGGCAAAGTGCCTGCTTGGAGGTCCTGTGTTCCTCCACTCCTGCCAGAGCCTGAGCCCTCGCAAATCCCAGACTCTGCTCCACATCCCACCAGAAGGCACAGGACTGGCCTTACCTGGGGTGACTGCCCTGGGCCCTGCTCTTTCCAGGGGCCCTGAAAAGACCCCTGTCTTCACTAGAGCATTGGCTAGAGGATTCTAAGACCAACCCTGAGTGGCACCCTGCCTGAGGCATCAGCACGGCCCTTGCCAAGTACAGTCCAATGTGGCCCAGAGAGATGAGAACTCTGCCTGGAGGCTGGGGACTTTCCCATGTTTGCCTGTAGTTATCCCAACAATGCCAGCATGAGGGGATCTCTCTCTCTCTCTCTCTCTCTCTCTCTGTAATACATGTGCAAAATATTTCTTCAGGTTGTCACACATGCAGATTTTGGCAACCCCTACTCTATGGTGTGATTTATTTTATGCTTTTTAAAAGTAATAAATAATTTCCCTCCCTGCACATGTATCCATGTCACTGGACTTATTATGGCTCAATTTTCTGTTTTAGTGACAAGTCCCCTCCGCGTTCATCGTGGCGGGGGTTTGGTGGCACCCCCTCCCCCCGTGGGAAGAAGAAGGCGAGGATGGGGGGTAGTAAGGCCGCCGGGCTGCGGGGAGTTCTGAGAGGGTCGGAGCGGTTGCCTCGCAACCGATGACGGGCGCCCGGGACTCTCACGAGAGCTGGGACTCCTAGGCGCCATCTTAGGTTCCCTGCTCATGCGCCTCACTTGTGGCTGGGCGCGGAGCAGGGAAGGACGTGCACTCACCCACCCACCCCTTTCCATGGCACCACTCTGAGTAATACTGGTCGCCAATTAGGACCGGAAAGGAATTTTCCCTGAGCCCAATCGGCTTAATAGTGGTGAGGGGTTTTTCGCCTTTCCCGGAGTGACTTTGCTAATTTGACCTAAGGGGTGAGGGCGCTAATTGCTGGTGGTAGGCTGTAATTGTCGCACTCTTTGGCAGTGGGCTGAATTAAGGCCAATTGTTTAAATTGTTTAATACATTTAAGTAGATAGCATAGCATGATTAGGAACATCTCCTTAAGAGATGGGCAAGGCCAGGCATAACTGCACAGTGTGGCCCACTGTATGGTCAGCCCAAGGGTGAGAGGCGAACGACCGAACCCACTGGGCAGACCATGTGCCAAACAGGCGGTTACGGTGTTCTCACCCTTGTTGGTTAACCCCCCCCCCCATCCCCCAAGGAGTAGGGAGTAGGTACGAACAACCCGCTCCAGCCCAGGGAAACCCACTGATTGGGGCAGGGTGTAAGTTAAAGAAGTTTACAAGGTAGGGCACAGGAGGATTCTCCTCGGGCTTAACCTGAGAACATGGGGAAGAAGGGCGCCGGATGGACAGGGCAGTGCCCGGTAGGGGGTGGCGGTAACCTCCTATGGTTGGGAAAACAGGGACAGTTAGAAAAGGGAGGACCCCAGTTCAAAGGGGGAAGTGGGAGGGGTACCCCTTCCCCCTTTTCGAAACAATTAATAAAGAGTGCGGCCGTTAAAACCCACGGATGTGTCCTCATCTTCGTTGATGTCCTTTCTACATTTTAAAGCAATATATTTCAATTGCTAGCAAGAGTGATTACATTCAAGTTGGACTGACAAGGTGGTATCGTAACTACAGCATATACCAATTTATTGTATTACATAAAATAGAAAGAATATGTAAAGCTTGAAAATTTAGCATTAATTGCACCATAATTATTCAATTAGTATATTGGCACATGCAACTCTGAGTACAAATCTTCCCCATCTCAGTTCCACCGTATTTTTCAAGAAGTAAAGAATAAGTGTAAATGTTTTCCTGGGTAAGCATTACAAAAAAAAATGTCTATTTTAAAAAATGTTAAACCGAATACTTGCAAATACAGAACAGATTTATACCTCTTATTTCATCATCACCTTAATTTTCCTTCACACTGCAGTCTATCATTAACAGACTAAATATTGATGAAGAGCTGTAGGGGGCGCTCAAGACCTACACAGCATTCATCTTGGGTCTCTGCAGGTCCTAGCAGGTTGCATTCAGGCAATTCTTACAGATTTATGTTTTAGTTTATTCATCATACTTAGACAATTCATCCTATATGTGCATTTAGGATCGCTAGACATCAGAGTTTGCCTCTTTAAAGGATTACGCATGCTGGCTAATCTTACACAATAGCAATTAATATACATTTGCAGAAAGTTGGATTACAGGATGACAATGTGTGTTAAGTAGCTTAATGCATACAGTGGTAATTAAGCCCAAATGAATCCTCTATAGGTAGCCTAGTATTTAAAGTTCATAGCTATTTGGAACAAATGCTCTTTTCCAGTGATATTTCTGATAGCATCCTGGGGTACCCAAACTGATCCTCCACGCGTCCCCAGTCTTGTTATGTTTGTTTCCATAGAGCAGAGGTGGTGCACCTTTTTTCCTTCCCATGGGCCACTTTGAAAATTAGTACAATTTCTTTCCTGTGGGCCAAAAGGGAATTTGGGTGGGGGTGCTTAAGGGGGTGCGCCCAGGGTGGGAGAAGGAGGGCCCAGAGCATGGATCCAAGCGATGGATTGATCTCTGTTCCTTGAATGCATGCCCACATCTCTGCTCCCTTCCCCTGAACTCTCACTTTCAGTGCTTAATGGTAGAGACTGGATTCACAAGCCAGATCCAGGAATTGGAAAGGAGCTGGATTTGTCCCATGGACCAGAAGTTCTCCACCCTGTCAGAGCATTAGGCACTTTTTTTTTTTTAAAAAGGTGCTAAAAAATGTGCTACAAAAATGTACTGAAATTTCCTATCTCACTTAGGTTTCCTTGTTGGAAATTGCTTTTTTTAAAAACAAACAAACAAACCTACAGCATCTTTACAGAGACGGTAGGTTTATATATACTCTGGTTTTTATTGAATCAGTAGGGATGAGTCTTTCTTTAACTCCGAGCTAGACGCTACTACAACTTTTCACTCTTAGTTCCGTACCCACAGAAGGGCACAGACACAACTTTTGTACCAAGAGGTGAGGGGTTCTTGCTATTTCAGAATTGTCAGTGAAGGACATCTGCTGTCTGTCATTTTTGTCCTTGTGCTGCACTTGCCATTTTAAGCAGCAAATTTTGAGGGACCGTGTCAAATGCTTTTTGAAAATACAAATATACTGCAGGGGCAGCCCATCGCTTTGGCGCTGGGGGTGGTGACCTACAAGTCCCCAGCTGGCCCAGCACCAGTCCGGATGCACACGGGCCGGCGCTGGGGGCTTGTAGGGCCGCTGCCAGCACCAATCCGGATGTGCTCCCTCGCAGCTCTTCTGTATTTGAGTCCCCGTGTCTCTTCTGTGCATGCGCACCAGCCGGGGAGAGACTTTCCTCCTCGGGCTGGTGCGCATGTGCAGAAGAGATGCGGGAACTCAAATGCAGAAGAGCTGCGCCTACGTGTGACTGGAGACGCTCCGCAGGTGCAGGCGTGGGTTCTGGTAGGTAGGCACTGCCGCCGACCTAACAGAACACGCTGCATGTGCAGTTTTCAGGGGTGTGGCCAGCTTGGGCAATGAGCTCTCATGGAACCCATTCCATTGCCCAGCTATTTTAATGGCCTGGAGGGGCAGCTTTGAAGCAGCCTCTCCAGGCTGAACCGTGACTGCGCCAGGCTTGCAGGTGGACGGGGTCTCTCAGACCTTGCTGACTTGCTCCCAGCCGTCCCAGCGGTGATGCCGACAGTCTGGACCTGCTGTCTCTGAGGATCAGGTAGGGACCCAGCCGGGTTTTTTGCTGGGGGACTTGGGGACAGTGGGGGAGCGTGGGGGGCGGTTAATTGGGGAGTGGGGGCACATGGGAACATGGTGGGGGCAGGGCCGGCCCCAGGCATGTGCCACATGTGCAACTCACACTTGCATGGCTGGGCAGCAGGCTGCAACCAGTTTCTCCCCTAATAAGTTCTTCTTCCTTCCTTCCCTGGCTCCAGACCCCATCCCTCACCTGCCTCTCCCTCCTAGTAGCTGCAGCTGCAGTAGCAGCAGGGACACCCGAAATAATGCTGTTTGTTTACAAACAACTCCTCCCCATGTGCTGATCAGAAGGTTGTAGCCTTGTAAAGAAGGTTCTTTGAGATGGCGCTTAACATTCTCACAACTGGGTTGTGCATGATCACCCTATTCAAATAATAGACCACATGATGGTCTCGAGCTCCTCTAGTATAGAAAGTGCTCTCCCCCTCGGAATGACAGTTCCTTTCAACCCTTTCTAGAAATATAAGAAAAGAATTCCATGCGGGGCTGGAAGGGTGGGTGTTGTGAGAATGTTCGGAGCCATCTCAAGAAACCTTGTTTGCAAGGCAGCAACCTTCTGTTCGTCTTCAAGTGGCTCCTCACATGATATTTTTACAAGGCTCTGCTGGGTGGGGGGTCCATGGGCGCGCCAGTGCATGGATGGGTCATGCACACGGCTGCACACGCATCCCCACTCACCCACCACTCATCCACACCCACGTAGTAACCACCATTTCCCCCGGTTGCTCCTTGTGGGGGGGTGAGTGGGGATGCGTGTTAGGCAGGCGTGCACGTACCCCCACTCACCATGGGCTCATGCACCACTTTGTTCACATGGGGCTCCCCCACCCATGAACACACAGAAATCTGCATGTTCATGGCTGGGAGAGGCCCATGTAAAAAGGGCCACATTCTCACAACTGTCTTACTTATACTATCTTAGGTAGGAATTTAGGATGTAAAGCAATATCTATTCTGTCTTGGAAAATAAATCTGCAAATATGGTTCTGAG
>QEPC01013002.1:2808445-2834881 GCA_003113815.1 Sphenodon punctatus | reverse complement strand
CCCCCCCCCCCCCCCCCCCCCGGCACCAAGACTTCGCACATGGCCTCACAAACCCTGGGGCCGGCCCTGGGTGGAGGGAGTGGGGGCACATGGGGACATGATGGGGGGGTGTCACTGGATGCCTTTGGGGGCTTGTGGGAATGGTTTGGTTTTCATGTGGTTTTCTGGTTTTTATATAGGTTTTGTTCACTTGATGATGTGGAGTGTTTTGCTGCTACCTTTGGGGATCACTGGATGCCTTTGGGGGCTTGTGGGAATGGTTTAAATCTGCAGCTTTGCTGAAACTGACATTTTAACATGTGACTATAACCTGCCTAAATTAAGGTGCGTAATTGTAGTTTGGTTGGTTTCTGGTTTACGTGTGGTTTTCTGGTTTTTATATATCTGTGCATGATGATAGGGCCCTGGGAATAAACCTGCGCAGATTGGGGAAAAGCTTTGTGTCCTGTGGATCTTAGCTAAAACTGCTTGTAGGTGAGGTTTAAGGTTGTCTGCCTGCTGTTAAACCTGGCAGATGCAGGAGGTGAATATAGGTGTCTCAATGAAATTGCTGGATACGCTGCACTTGTTCACAGGTGTGACTTCTATCTATTTCTTTGGGCAGGCATTGGCTCCGCCTACCGTTGCCCTGGCTCTGCCCCTAGTCTAGGCTCTGCCCCTATGCTCGTCGGCCTGGGTGATACACCAACCTCAAAACCCACCAGCCGCCACTGATATATTTTATCAGCATGATGAACCTTATTCACATGCTTGTTGACTTTGGGTGTTTTCACATGGCCAGCACCCACACCTCTGCTCTGCTGTGGGTGGCCATTAGGGATGGGCAAACGCGGTTCGGAAGTTCGAACTGAGCTTGGTCTGTTCGGTCGACCGAACCAAACTTCCGAACTGAACTCGAATTTCAAACCTAACCAAATTTCCGAACTTGAATTTGAAACTGAACCGAATTTCCAAACTCCGTTCTGTTCGCCCATCCCTAGTGACCATACCTCCCCTTTAAAAGAGGACGCTTATGAAAAATACATGGTGCAAGGTTGTACTGGAACCACTGGAGCCCTGCAACATGCATTTTTCATAAGTGTCCACTTTTAAAGGGGAGGTATGGCCACCCTAGTTCTGCCTCACCCACAGGTGGGCTGTCCATTTAAAGGTGGCATGTCAGATGTGCCCGCGGAGCAGAGGTGGGACAGGCTGTCCCTATTCTGGGGCAGTCTCACCGGCGGTGGTGTTTAACACCCAGGAGTACCACCAGCAGAGCAGGCAGCCCAACCTTTGGGCACTGGCTGGAGGTGGGGCTGCTGTCTGTCTGTCTGCTCTGTGGACAGCCACTGCAGCTCTGCTTTTGCCCATGGATTGCCCTGAGCAACACTATGGTGTTGCAGCTGGCAGCCCAGAGCATCAGGCAATCCAGATGCAACTCTATGGTGTGGGGGAGAGGGAGCTTGCATGGGCGGGCTGTGGCAACTGCCGGGGCCAATTAAAACAGACCTAGACGGGGTTGCAAGTGGGCAGATGTTGGGGTGCACTCCCGGAGTTGCTCCACAGTTGAGCACACCTGTGTCCATGTGAAAACAGCTCTTCTAATAAAATTCTAATAAATTAGTGAGGCATGACTTCAGCCATGCTGATATTTACCTGTCAAATCCATGCTATCGCTAGTCCTTGCTTCTCAAGATTGTCCTTCTCTGTATATTGAGGGTAGGCAAAGCTCCCAATCCCAAGAGCTGTATCGTCACAGGACTGAGAGGCAGAAGATGTGCACACATGCATGCAACCCCCTGAAGCACCTTCCAGTGTGTGAGCCTCACCTCTCCCGTGCTTTGTGATTGGGTGGGAAAGCTGGTACACTCTGGTCCCGACTGCTGAGGTTCTAAGGAATGGCTGCAACCCAGCTGCTGAGACTTGGGTGCAAGAAATAAGACCATTAAGGTAGTTAAGGGTAAGGACTCGCCTTTGCTGAGAGCTGCATGTGACTTCTGCCTATAAATTTGGTACTAATTGCTATTTGCCCTTTCTGTGTATATTTTCTCCCTTGTTCTGGAATGCTGGGTTTTCTTTAAGTTTATAATGTGTTGATACTCTACGTTTATGTCAGTGCTGGGCTATGAATGGGAAGTATTTTAATGGTTTGCAAACTCACTGAATGCTAGGCATCTGGGCCTCTTGTCAATGAATTTAGTTTAGTCAACACTGCATGCTGAGTATTTTTGTCTGTCAGTGTTCAACAATAAAATGTTTTCACAATATGAGCAAACATGTCTTTGGACTAATTAAGGTCTACTTCTAAGTGCTGCCATCTTCTTCCCAAGAAGATTCCCCCAAACTTAGAGACAGCTGTCTTTATCTTTATGAAACAGGCACTGGGATTGCAGGTCCATCTGCGCAGAGCTCTCTGCTATTTACACTCAAAACCTAGTCCAGTTAAAGCCAATGAAAGTTTTACTTTGCCTTCAGTGGGAACAGGATTATTTGATCAATACACAGCAAAGTGTTTTTTTTATTCATTTCAAAATACAAAACACATCTTCACAACATAGTTACATGTAGTGTCAGATTTTGGGGATGGGGAAACCCTCAGCATGTGGGCAAAATGTCCTCTGGCTGGTTATATTTGGCCCCATTCCAGTTTCTGGCTCTGGCCCATGAGTGCTGAAAGAAAATGCTTGGAGGAAGGCAGAAGAGATGAGAGTATCACTTAAGAGTATTAGAGGTCTGGATCCATGATCTGGACCCTACCATCCATGAACACTACACATTATCATGCATAGTCTCAGAATGCCTTCCTTACCTTGCCTCCCTTTACTGTACTCACAGGACATCTAATTTTTTTTCTGCAATTCACGGTGGCCCCATTTGTGTATCCTGCAATTTTTTTTCTCCTTGCTGTCTTGGTTAATATTGCCATTTTTCACTGAAGTAACCAAGACTGTATGGATCAAACAAGTAGACCTAATATGATGATTTAGGGTAACACAGATCAACTTCTCTGTTGGTGGGACCCACCGGTAACTTTTAAATTGTCAATGTGGACCCTAGACATAAATGTCCTAATCTTTGTTAAATTACTCAGACTTTTATGGTAGAAAACCCACTTCAGTTTTAAACTATTAATTCAGGTGCCTACCTGTGAGTTGTATTTTGAGCACAAATACTACCTCAAAAGTGGTGTTATAACAATAAGAATTAATAATAGTGAAGATGCCCTGTCAGTTGTTGACTCAAGAAACCAGCAATCTTGAGCTCTGGTCACATTAGAGTCTAGGGCTGTTTGTACATAATCGTTATACCAGTATTCACCCCTCTAAATCTAGATTTATGTGATCATCTGAACTGCCATGCTGGATTAATTTACTTCTGCTTACTGGTTTTTAACTCCTGTTTCCTTACTTTATTCTGGATTAGTTCAACATGATTTTCAAGGATTTATTTACTCCGGAATAAAATACTGGAATACTAATCATGTAAACACTTATTCTGTCTATGACTGCTTCCCTACGTTACAGGAGGAACTGTGTTACCGGGGAATTTATGTGAGACAAATTCATGACTGGGAAACTCATGTGAAGCTCTACTTGTGGGCATGGGGAGTAAAAGTGTTGCCAGGCAATTCTTGCATTGATTTCACTTGCGGATGACAGGAGCCGTCTGTGAGTGAAATCAACACAAGAATTGCTGGATGATGCTTTTATGCCCCCATGCCCATGAGCAGAGCTTCACGTGAGTTTCCCTGCCATGAATTTGCCTCATACAAGTCCCCCCGCCACTCCTGTAATGTGGGCAAGCAGCCTATGTGGTTGAATCTCCTGTTTTGTCTCGGCTCTCTACACAAATACGATCCTCTGTAAACTTACATCCCGGTCAATTAATGACCAGACCAATGCGCTAGCAGAGGCATTCGCCTCTTGGTCAGAGTTTCCCAAGGCGCTATAATTCAACTGCGCTGCACCATGGGATTGATTGCAGTCCTCCTTGTGATCACTTTACCAGCATAACTGGTCGCCACTACCATACTGGATTAAGGCTTTATGCTGGATCAAGTGCACATTCGTGCCTGCCAGCCCACACAGATTTTGGCCCTGGGAGAAAATCTGGAAGCCAAAACATGCATGGGGTTTGGCTGGTGTAAAAACCTCCCTCCCGCCCCCTGGCACAACTTTGCTGGCAATTACCTGGAAAAGTACAGTGCTGGATTTCCCTGCTCTGTATTCTTCTGGGTGATCACTGGCAAAGCCGTGTGGGGGAGGAGGGATTCGCACCGGCCAAGCCCCATGCATGTTTTGGCTTCCGGATTCTCGCCCAGACTGGCAGGTGCTAAAGTGGTCTAAATCTGATAGTCTACCAGAATGTAATGCTGGCATTACAGCTAATACTGGCATTACTGCAGTCACGTAAAAACAGCCTAGGGCTTGTTTGCCTTTCTGTGGCTGTTAATGTCAGGACTTCTATTATACAAGACTGCTTGGAGCTTTTAGGTACATACCTTCCTTACCTGGAAAAGCTCTGTGATTCATTCATATTCAGGCGTTTGTTACCCTTTTCAGTGTCATCTAGCAATTAAGCATCCTTGGGGCAAATTCAGCTCTGAGATGGACTGGTTACATGAGCGGGCACCTTCTGTGACAAAGGGTATTTATAAACAAGACAAATAGCCTGTCGAGTCCATGTTTGGTCCATGCAGCTCCCACTCACATATTTTAGCATGTAGCACTAATAAACGGGCAGCCCCCTGCCCCGCAATTAATGTGCTGGTGGTAGCCCCCCCCCCCCCCGCCACAGGTGGCGCCACTCGGCGCTTTCCCTCTCCTTGGCCCTGGCTCCTCTGGAAAGGGCGATCACAGTCAGAGAAGACTTCTTCCCTAGCCATGACTCCCCTTTCCATTGTGCGCTCCTGTTGGATCAGTGCTTATGCGCCTGTAAGAGAAGAAGGTCCTTCCTGCACCCCTGTTCTCTTCTCCTCTTGCAGCTGCTTCACAGCTAATCACACTCTATTGATATCGGCTCATCTCTAGCAGGGACCTTGGCAGCATGTCCTGGCAAAGAGGCCTGACGGAAGACCTCCAAGAGCCCGGGGGAAGGGGGCCTGCCAGTGCTGGGAGGGCTCCAGTAGCAGCAGCAGCTGGATGGCAGCAGGGGACCTTCACCTCCATTCTCTGAGACTGGTAGGTACATGCCAGCTGGAGGGTAGGGGGAAAGAAGGTCCCAGGGAAGGAGGGTGTTAGGAATCCAGAACCTCATCCCCAACCTCCGAGGCTGGTAGTGGGCCCTGGAGAATGGGGGTGGAGGAGGTTGGACCCCCTGTCCCAGGGGGTGGCAGTGGTTAGGGATGGGTTGGTCCCGGACCTGGATGGTTCACTTTGGTTCGTTCCCCTTCCCACTGAAGATTTCCCATTGACTTCAATGGGAAAGATACGAAACTGAAAAATCGAACCATAACAGGCCCAATTTTCAGTTGTTTGGTTTTATTTATTTATTTAAAAGATTTGTTACCCCACCCCTCCTGCCACAGGCAGCTCAGGGCAGCTTACTGTCATTGAAACCTCGCAATAAAACATCATAAAAGGAGGCAGTAGCACATCCCACCCCCCCACCCACCCCAGTTTTAAACTGAAATAGCCATTTTTGGACTGTTTCAGACAAAACCAAAACCAAAGTCCCATCCCTAGTAAGGAAGGAATGATGTGTTAGCTGGTGAAGGTAGGGAATTGGATGAAACTAAGAGTATTGCTTGCAGTTGCTGAATGAAGTTGGTGAGAGTCTGACAGGATTTATAACTGTTAATGCCTGCAGAGGTTGTCCCCCCGCCCGCTCTCAAATTAACAAACCGTGTGAGGATAGAGATTTGCCTGCTGCTCTTGCTTGTAGATTACTTCAGCAAAACTGAGTTTAAAAAGTCAGCAAATTGGAATTTAATTTTTGATCTGCTTTAGCCATAGTCCAAAGTGTGTGTGTGGTGGGGAAGAACCTTGGCCCATTACATAAAAATGTGGATGGGATGCACATCCTCCAGAGCCTGGGATGCAGGGAAGAGTACCTTTGTTAATACTGGGGGCATGAGGGGCCAAAATTAGGCATTCACACTTAAGGGTACTCTAGCTATCTTCCTGCTTAGTGCTCCCACCAGAGCAGCCACACCAGTACATCTTCCTTGCCCCCCATCTACAGTCCTAGTGCTGTCTGGCCCCCACCATTTCTGCAATGGCTTTGATCTCAGATCTACTTCCCTGAAACCTGGGTCATTTCTTGGACCTTGACCCAAGAATTTCTTGTTCCTTCCTTGGGGCCCCTAGAGTGATGTTCTAATTAGGACCCCTGGGTCTGAGCCCAGCAGTGCTTCTCCCTGCTCCTCTAAAGCCCTTCCTTCTACTGAACAGGCAAACATGCCCTATGACTGGGTCCCAACATGACCCTGTCTTTGCTTCTACAAGATGACCTCCCCTGGTTTTTCACTCCTTGGGCTAATCTACTAGTTCCCCTGCCTGCCCTCCTATTTGGCTTGATATTGGTCCATCTTAGCAGGCGCCCCAGGATTTCCCTGGCTTGTGCACACCTCCCAGGATAGCTAGCTGCTCCAGGAAGTTTCATCCACACTGCATCTGCTCCTGGTGGCCTGCCATTCCCATTCCCTGACAGATCGCTCGCCTACCTGGAAGCTCCACCCTTTTATCTACAGTTTCTGTCATCTGACTAACCTGGAGCTAAATACTTCTTAAAAAGATGCAGGTGAGCAGTGGCAGGGGGACCGGTTAGCTAAGGGACCAGTCCTGCAAGGAATTTCCCACAGCACCCTGCCCAGTGGCATAGCAAGGCTGTGGTGGGCCCAGGTTAATATATATTTAATTTATTTATTATTTCTATCCCACCCCTCCCTTCAGGGTGACTTACAACAGTTATGCTCCCCCTAAGGGGGTGGGGTCTCCAGGATGGGAGGTAGGGCTCAGTACTGGGCTCATGGGTGCCCCGGCTCCCAGCGCCCCCATGCCAAAGCAGCAATAGCCCTTCCAGGAAGGAAGTCTTAAGAGTGGGTGGTGGTGGGACCAGCACTCCACCCACACTCACTCTGAAAACTTCCTTCTTGACAGGGTCCTTTGTAAGCAGCCCAAGCAGTGCTAGGAAATTTTCAGATAAGGTGGGGGCTGTGGCCAGAGAGCTGGCTTTGCTCCCTCCCCCTCTGAATATTTTCCAATGGAATTCGGGTCACTTGCAAAAGTCTGGGGCCCAGGCTCAACTGAGTCCCCTCGCTCCATGGTAGTTATGTCCCTGATCTGTCACAGGGGCCAGGTAAACAGCTGGTGCGGAACAGTGTTCTTATCTAGAAAGGTGCACCACTTTGTCTTTAAAACAACTGTGCTGAACTTCAGTGTGTGTGTGTGTGTGTGTGTGTGTGTGTGTGTGTGAGAGAGAAAACAGACATGACGCTAACTCCACTTTAACAGTTTAAACATTTCCTATGCATGTTGCAGGGCTGTGTTGGTGTCCTATGCAACCTTGCAACATGCATACAAAAATGTTAGAGTGGAGTTAGCATCATGACTCATGTCTGCTTTCTCTCTCCCACACACACGCTGCTGCTGAATTTCAACACATTTGTTTTAAACACAGTTGTCTGTGGGGGAAATATCAGACAAAATGAAGAGGTAGTAGTGTCCCAAACTGTTGGTATATGCAACATCCATAAGTTAATGCCTGCTGTATTGAGAACAGTAATTGACTATAGAGCCACCAGATGGTGCTGCTAAGTTTGTGTACATGGAAGGGAGATGGGGTTTTACAGTTGAATTCCTTTGTGTAACCACTCCTTCTTCCCATCTCTCTCATTGTCTGTCTCCATTTTGTCTTACTACTAGTTAGATGCAACTAAGGATCTGTGCCTGAGAAAGCTCAAGTAAAGTTCTGTTTTTAAACCTTCAGCTGCATTTGTCCTTACTGATTGCGAATCAGTTATTACTCTGCAACAGGTTATGGGCCCAGACCTCTTCAGAACAGCCCAGAACAACTCTAAAGACTGGAAGTGAGCTGAAAGGAAAAGAGGCCCAAAGGAAACTCCCAGAGGAGGCCTACTAACAGTAAGTGAGCAGAAGAACCAGAATCCCAATCTGAGGGGAGGGAAGCAAGCATGGCCAGCAGCTCTGAATTAAAGCTTTCAGTCTGCAAGCTGAATAACACAAACTACCAGTTGTGGAAATTCAAAATAGAAATGCTCCTATCCAAAGATGACCAGTGGGAGGTGATCACCACAGACAGACCTGCAGCAAACCCTGAGGTGTGGGACAGGAAGAACAGACAGGCAAAGGCAACTATAAGCCTGCTAGTAGAAGATGACCAGTTAATCCACATAAGAGAGGAGGCTACAGGAAAGGGCATGTGGAATGCACTGCAGAAGCTACATTAAAGGACCAGCTTGAACAGTAAGCTGTTTCTCCTAAGGAAACTGTACCAGATGAGACTTGGTAAAGGGAAGGAGATGCAGGATCACATAAATTCAATGCTGGAAGTGGTAGCACAACTGCGAGGAATAGGTGAAGAGATAAAAAGACAACCACGTGGCAGCCTTACTTCTCTGCAGCCTGCCTGAATCATACAGCACCCTCATAAACGCCCTAGAGACAAGGCCTGAGGCAGATCTAACACTGGAATTTGTAAAAGGGAGACTCATGGATGAATTCCAGTGCAGGAAAGAAATCATGCAAGATAATCAGGACTAGGACAAGGTAACTGCCCATAGAACTGCAGACAACAGATTGCACAAGAAGGAATGGAAACAAGGACATGTTTTCGGTGCAAGAAAAGGACACCTAAAGAAAGACTGCTCCATATGGAAGGCAGAACAACTAAAGCAATCTCCACAAATGTCTAAGCAAAAGGCCAAGGCAACAACCAGTGACACAACTACAGAACAGTGGAGAGGATGTTTTTAGAGCAACACAGACCAACTCATCTCAGGACTGGCATGTCGACTCTGGAGCCACAAGTCACATGACCAGCAACAAGAGCTTTTTCATGGTACTGGACCCAAGCAACAAAGAAGAGATATACCTCGCTGATGGAAGCAGCAACACTGCAGAAGGTATTGGCGAAGGAATTCTAAGTTGCAACAAGCCACACGGAAGCACACTAGCAATACAGTAAAGGATGTGCTGTATGTACCTGGCTTAGAGGGAGGACTCCTATCCATTAAACACCTAACAGAGAAAGGTCTCACCCTAAAGTTCTGAGGTAATGAATGCATAATCCAGAGGGGAGAAGAGTCCTAGCCAGAGCCTATGCAGATGAGCACCTGTATCGCTTGAGTGCAACCAAGGAACAAGCAAAACTCACTGCGCATGAGCAACAGAAGGACTGCATTCATCTGTGGCATCGATGCCTGGGTCACAGGCACCCGGAAAGTATAAAGGAACTGCAAAGACAGCAGCTGACAAAAGACCTGATAGTAACAGCATGTCCCTTGACCATGAGATGTGAATGCTGTATCAAAGCTAGAGCCACCAGAGCAATGCTTCCCAAGGTAAGTCAAACTAGAACCTCCAAGCCACTTGACCTCATACACAGCGATGTGTGTGGCCCCATGAAAGTACCCACACCTGGCGGGAACAGATACATAGTGACATTCATAGACAACTACTCAAGATACAGTCACATATCTCAAGAAGCAAAAGGATGAAGTACTGGAAAAATTAAGGGACTACATAACCATGACAAGCAACAGATTCCAACGTAAGCCACTCGTACTTCAAACCGACAACGGAGGCGAATACACGGGAACAAAAGTTGAAGACTTCCTCAAAGCCCATGGGATAGATCACCAGAAGACGGTACCATACAAGCCCAAGCAAAATGGGGTACCTGAAAGAAAGAACAGAACCTTAACAGAAATGATCAGGTGCATGTTGAGTGACTCCGGACTGCCAGAAAAATATTGGGGTGAGGCAGTAGTTATGGCGACATATCTACAGAACTGACTCTACTCAAGAACAGCAAGTAAAACTCCATACGAACTCTGGTATGGAGAGAAGCCTAGTGTGGGACACATCAAAGTGTTTGGATGCGAGGCATACATGTACATTCCGGAAGAGAAACGCACCAGACTACAAAATCGAGCTGTGGAAGGAATTCTTGTTGGATACAGTGAACACTCCAAAGGATACAGAATCCTCAACCCACACACAAAGTAACTATCAGCAACAGCGTGACTTTCAAAGAAAACCAAAGCAACAGTGTAATGTCCTTACAAGAATCAGGAGAAGCATGTCCTGAATCAGGAGGAGAAGAGCATCCTGAACAAATAGTTGAGATCAGTATAAGCTCAACTGAGATGCAGGAACAAACCCGATCACCTGCAGATGTTGAAATCAGAAGATCTACCAGGGAAAATAAAGGCAAACCACCCACCCACCTGTCCTACAAAGCAAGTACTGACAGACTATCTGAGCCATTGACATGGGAAGACATCTTAAAAATGTCAGAAGGGGAACGCAACAAATGGACAAAGGCAGCTACAGAAGACATGGTAGCAGATACCCTGACAAAACCTTTAGCAGGAGAGCGCCACTGAAAGCTACTAAGTAAAATGGCCATAGTAGGTTAACTTCTGTCTGTTGAGAAGGTATATGCAACATCCATAAGTTAATGCCTGCTGTATTGAGAACAGTAATTGACTATAGAGCCACCAGATGGCGCTGCTAAGTTTGTGTGTACATGGAAGGGAGATGGGGTTTTTTACAGTTGAATTCCTTTTGTGTAACCACTCCTTCTTCCCTTCTCTCTCATTGTCTCAGTCTCCATTTTGTCTTACTACTAGTTAGATGTAACTAAGGATTTGTGCCTGGAAAGTCTTAAGTAAAGTTCTGTTTTTAAACCTTCGGCTGCATTTGTCCTTACTGATTGCGAATCAGTTATTACTCTGCAACACGAACTAGAACAGATGTTTCAGAGGGAGAGGAATCAAGGTAGCATGGTAGAAGCTTTTTGAGTGGTGGTGAGGGTTTGGCTTAAAGCGTAGGCAAACATTGGAGTAAACAAACAAAAAAACCTTATTCTCGTCTCCCAAGCAGGGCATTTACTTTAAGTGCATGAACAGTAGGTAACATAACAATGCAAACACTCCAGCAAACAAAGCCTCGCTGTGCAGCTGCAACCCCCTCTTGTGCACTGAGAAAGCTGCTTTTCATCCTAGAAGCTCTATTCTCATTGGTTCCCCTTTAAAAAGTCATGTGACAGCTACCAGGGTTTGTAACCCAATAAGAGGAGTGAAAAGCAAAGGTAACAAGCATAGAACATCTACATATTAAACAGAGGTGCACACAGACCACCAGGACCAACTTCCATTCTCTATTTGTATCCCACTTACTTCACATGCTCTCTCTAACATAACACTCGGGCAGAATATATGCTGGGGTAGGGGAGGGAAGGAGGGGAAAAAGCAAGGAAAAGGGTGGTTACACCTTGTCATAGCCAGCATGTCGCTTTAACATCTTACTAAAAATTTGAGTGTCTGCCCCTTATCCATCCTGCTCCTTCTGCCTAGAACTCACTTCCCATACACACACCAACTGCTCTCTCCCAAGCTTCACACCACTTCTAAAAACCCACCTCTTCCATCCAGCTTTCCTCGCCCCATAGATTGGTCACTGATGGTTTTTCCTATTCTACTTTCTCTCTAAGGATTTCTCACATCCCCTTTTAACAAAGCTAAGCGTCTTCACCTTCTCAACCTCGTAAATGCATTCCTGTTTCTCTCTGTGTTCTGCTTTCCTATGTCCATCCTAGATTATAAGCCCCTGGGGGCAGGAACCTGTCTCGAGTCATGACGGTTAAGCACCAGGCACATTGGTGTTTTATTATTATTATTATTATTATTATTATTAGTTTTTTAAATATAATATAATATAATATAATTTAATGTAATAGTTTTTTAATAATATGTAATTAATAATAGTTTTTGTGAAAATGTTATAAAATTCTGTTATCGGCTTGTGTGTCCAAATAGGGAGGTATTTCCATGATGCCATTATTCAAAATCTTGCTTGTGTCCCCCTATTGAGACTTGTTTACAATTCCATCGACCTCAAATAACAACAAAACATCAAAGTATATAAAATAGCTAGTCAGGATTGCAATCCTATCTGCTGATAGTATGACCCTACTTGGAGTCCTGATCCACAGCTTGGAAACTGCTGGGCTAAGCTACAAAGTGTGTTGTCCTACTGTACTTTCATTATACAAAAGTTTCATGGTTGCAGTGTCATTCAGGAAGACAACTCAAACGTATTTCCAAACTACGTAGGCTTCAACACTGAGTAAAAGCCACACGTGATGGTGGTGTGCTGATGTCATAACCCGGCCTGGGCCGCAAATCCATGACAGACATGGTCTGGGCCATGTCAGGACACGAACATGGCAGCTCACACCCCACATGACCCAGGAAGGATGACTGCTGCAGATGTTCAGGCAGCACAGCCGGTGACCAACAGCCATGGTGGCTAATGATGACTAGCTAGGATGACTGGCCATGGTGGGGCGTGGGCTGGGTTATAGCGGGTCACGACATATGTGGTAGCCTGCTGTGGCCTGTTCTGGCCCACTTTGGCCTCGGTGCAGCAGGCCTTAGCCCAGGCTGTAACTTTGGGGATTTCCCGAGGTCAGAACCTCGGCTAACTGCCGACACTGTCTGGGACAATCCCAGGCGAACAGCTGGAGGTGCAAACACATGTGCGTGTGGCCAGTAGCCTCAGTAGGGCAAAGGGTGTCACTATCATGTCTATTTTTACCCATTGATCCATGTTGTCATGGTATGTAGCAGACTATCATTTTGTAACCAGATCTCTCAAGATAGTAGGGCTGAACAGGTCCCTCCCCAAAACGTACTCCTAAGGCAGCTAAACAGAACCTAGTGGGAGGAATGGAAAATAATGCTTTGTGAGGTCAGGTATATTTCCACCAGAAGAAGGGGGAGAGCCTTTCTCTGTGGTTTTCTCTGCGAAATAGAAATACTGCTAAATATAGGTAATGCTTCAATGGAACAGCAGCCAAATTAAAGTGATATTGTACTGAAGAATCAATATTCCACTGGCATCCTTAGTTAATTTGTTGCCAGGAAAAATAACAACTATGTTCATAGCTGAACCTTCGTTGCTACCTATATGGGCATAAATGTCTGACAGAATGAGTTTCGAACAGATTTATTACAGCTCCCAGCTCTAGACAAGACTGCATTGATCTGGAACATGATTACATTTCAACTTCCAGGGATGTAGGAACTATTAGGAATATGGGCAGTACCGTTAGTTCCGAACTGCTTAGGCTGACCACACATTGTGTTAGGTATGGGAACTGGTTTGGGGCAGTTCTGTTAGAGCTGGAAATGCAGGCACAAGTCTTTCTGGGACTCTGGCTGATATAGACCCCCAGCTCCAATAGTCTTAAGTCCCATCTGTTATTTTATAATCTTTTTCACTGGAATCCACTAGGTTGACAGGTTTCTAAGTACCAGGGTAACCTGGAAAAATCAGGGCTTCAGGTGAGCAGTGGTGGGAGGGATCATGTCAGAAAGGGGGTGGGGTGGAGCAAAGGGATTATCCCATCCCTTTTTGACATGGGCCTGCTCCCTGCAAGGTATTGCAATGTCATGACACACTATTTGTTATCAAGGAGTGGTTCAAGGCAAAAGCAAAGCAATCCCCACAGAATACCCTTCTAACTCCCCCCCCCTTAGCCTAGGAGGGGTGCTAGCATTAAGACCTAGGCTTTACCCCTCCTTGTCTACAATATCTGGTTTTCTTTGGTCATTAGTTCCACCTTGCCCTCATACAGAATCTGGCTTCCGACTTGTACCCTGAGCATTGTTTCCTTCTTGGAGCGTTTCTCTTTTACCAGGCTGTATGGCACTATGTTGGCTGATTTTATGTACTTAATATATTTCCTTGCTCTACGGCTGGTTTTAATTTGTTTTAAATTTAAGACACTATTTGTCTTGTTCTTGTTCCTTTTTTGATTTTGTTTTCTATGTATGTTTCTATGTTGGGTCATGATGTGAGTCCGTACCCGTAAATAAATGAATGAAGTAGACACGCTATTTGGGATGTGGCTATGTTGAAAAGGAAGCTGGAGGTCCATTTCTCTCCCCCTCCACTTTAAAAAAAAAACAAAAAAAACACAGCACATGGTCCCATCCCTTTTGGAGCATTATGATATGATGATGATATAAGGGGATGTTGCTATAATGGCAATGGGCAGGAGAGTATATTTGCTCTTCCCCCTTTGGGCCAAAGCCTGGGGGAAGGTGTTGGCCCTAGAACTTGCAGGAGCCTATGCCTTGGAGACGTTTTTCCTTTCAAAATGAAGAGCTTCCTCAGGCGCGGTGCTACCTATAGGGAGGATGGGGCAATGCCTCTCCTGGCCCCTGCTGCCCCCCCCCCTCACGTGCCCAGTATGGTACCTTACTTACCTTAACATCCTGTCCCCGGTGCTGGCCGCATGTTCAGAGGCCGGCGTGGCAGTTTCAAGCCACTCCGGCACTCTGAACTTCTTGTTTAGACCATGCTGAAGCAAGCTGGAGAACTGCGCATGCGTAAGTGAGCTCCTAGGCTCTGTGCATGAGCAAACCGTGGGGGAGGGTCACCTGAAGGTCAGGACTTTCAAGGGAGCCTGCCTGGGAGGGGACTTGGAGAGCCAGAGGCTCTCATTGAAGGAGTCATCAGGATTGTGGAGACCTGTAAGGGTCAAAACTCGACCTCCGTGCCTCAGAGCAATCCCTGCGGTCCACCGGGGGCACCTTTTTGGAGGTCGCCCATGTAAAGCGGGGGGCCACAATAGAGAGGGCGTTCTCGGTGGCCGGGTCGAAGCTCTGGAATTCCCTCCCGGAGGAAGCCCGTCTGGCCCCAGGTCTGTTGGCATTTCGGCGAGCCTGCAAGACCTGGCTGCTCGCCCAGGCCTTCGGAGGGGAGGGGGGATTGTATTTTTAAAACATCGTTTTAATGAATTTTATTGTCTTTTTTATGCTGTGAGCCGCCCCGAGATACCGTAGGCATGAGGGGGCGGCTAACAAATATTTATAAATAAAATGCACTTTGGGTGGCTAGGGAGTGCCGTCCACTGCGTGTTCATAGGAAAGAGCAATGTGTTGCCAGGCTTGCTTGGGGCAGTATTTCATGGAGCTCTATGGAGAGGTAACTGGCAGCAACAGTAACATTATATGGGCTGTAGCCCATGGCACCCTGTGGGCAGGAGGGGGACGGGGGAGCAGTGTGTGTGTGTGTGTGTGTGTGTGAGTGACTGTTGTGACGTGTGTGTGTGTGTGTGTGTGTGTGCGCGCGCTATTGGCCAGTGGAACNGTTGTGACGTGTGTGTGTGTGTGTGTGTGTGTGCGCGCGCTATTGGCCAGTGGAACAGCAACTTCAGGGGGTGGAGTGGAGAGAGCCCGTGGTTTTTTGTGCAACTATTTTATTCAGTGTCTTACTCAGTGCGGGCTTTTTCTCTCACGTGGTGTGAGGGTGGGGGCTGCCTGCTGTTCCAGAGACCAGAGCATATATCAAGGTGACTCTGCACAGGCACCATTTTATCTCTTTCAGTTCTTAAGAGAGCGAGAGAGAGAGTTTGCAGTTGGCCAGCCAGCTTGTGGTCAGTCTGAATCTTTTTCATTCAAATTACGGATCACTGTTAGATTATATTTATTTATATATAATATTTTAGTAATAATAATCTCAAGGAAGCAAGTTAGGTAGTGCCAAGTCAGACCAAGGGTCCATCATTAAGCCCAGCATCCAGTCCTCCAGTGGGGAGGAGACGCTTCCGAGCTCAGCCTGCTCTGTCTGGGCTCGGGCTTGCTGGGTGAGTACATTGGGGACCTGGCTGGGGCTTGGCCTTGCCTTTTTGGGGGGCACCCGGGGGCTGAGGGACTTGTCTTGGGAGGAGGGGGGACTTCATAATAAATAGTGATTATTATGGGATGATATCACATATGATTATTACATACAGATTGGTTCTGCCCTTTTAGTATATTTTTAGGATATTTTTAATTAATTTCTAAATTGTGAGTAATAGTATGTTTTAATTATGAATTGTAATTGTTGATTGTGTGTGTTGTAAGCTGCCCCAAGTTGCTCTGTGAGCAGGAGGGTGTGGGATAAAATTGAAATAAATATTGTGCTCAGCTGCCTCAAGAAAGACATTAATTCTTAATTTTTAATTGAATAAAGTTGAACTTGCTGCTGTGTGGTGTATTCTAACTTGAAGAAATAGACTTAAAAACAACAACTACTTCTGCTACTAGTAGCTTTTCAGCCATTTCAATTAGGTAATGCAATAGTGGTTTCCAAGTGCTAAAAATATCCTATGTTCACACTAGTAGTAGTATCTCTGCACTACAATAACCTTTAATAAAGTAAAGGCTATTGTTGCAGAGACAGATACTGCTACTAGTGTGAACAACTTGGGTTTTTCTTTCTCACTTGGAAACCACTATTGCATTTTCCTAATTAAGATTGATGTGTCTTGTGTCTAAGGGTTGGTTGAAGCCAAATATTGAACTACTGACCTAGAATATCAAGGTGAGGTGAGCACTGCATATTTGGCCTCTAGCTTGGTATGATCGGTGCTAGTTGCAATGCATGCTGCAAGGGATGTACTGCTGGTTTCCCTCCTCTTTTGCACATGCTTTGGGCTTGGGAGAGCAAAGACAGTGGCTATTTTTTGGAACTGGAGCCCTCACAAAATGACTTGTTGAAATCAGTGGTGCTCCCTTTCTTTGCTGTTTTCCAGCCTAAACGGTCTGCTTTCTCTGTGTTCGGTGGGGGTTGGGATCTAGGGGCTTTGATGGAAAAGATTTCCAATCTTTGCTGCAACATTTGAAAATGGCCCTGCCCTGCCCTTTTGAAATCTGGGCATGGGATGTTGCAGGCTTGTCTGTGAGAAGGCCATGCCACAGGTTGGTTCACTAATTAGTAGGGGTGGGACATCAGGGCAAATACCGGGTACCGGTTTTACTGGTTCTTGAATTTTAAAAAAAACGGTTTACCGGATTAATACTGGTTTACCGGTACCGGATCTTTTACATTGATTTCAATGGGGAACTGTCCCCATTGAAATCAATGGAAAAAAACAAAAGCCTCCCCCCTCCCCCTCCCAGACTGTGCGGGTGGAAGGGGGGACACCCACACACCCAGCCTGGATTTTAAAAAAATTCCCCTAAGTCCCCTAGTGCGCGGGGCTCCGGGCCGCCGCCGGCGACCCAGAGCCAGCACCAGCCAGCAGCAGGTAAGTAGTACCGGTACTGTACTGATCCCTGGGGTGGGGGGTAGTTCCCTGGGGTGGGGGGTAGTTCCCTGGAAGGCCTAGTAGCATGCTGAAGCCGGCATCCACAGCCAGCGCTGAAGCCGCTGGACTGCCGCCGCCACCCGGAGCTCAAGGTAGGCGATCCCTAGGTGGGGAGGTAGGGTGATCCCTGGGGTGGGGTGTGTGTTAAGCCACTCCCCACCCCAGGGATCAGTACAGTACCGGTACTACTTACCTGCTGCTGGCTGGTGCTGGCTCTGGGTCGCCGGCGGCGGCCCAGAGCCCGGCGCACTAGGGGACTTGGGGAACTTTTTTTAAAAATCCAGGGAGGGTGGGGGCTGTCCCCCCTTCCACCTGCGCAGCCTGGACTCGGGGAGGGAAAGTGTTTGGGGGTTTTTGTGTGTTTTTTTACATTGCGGCCATTCATTTGAATGGCCGCAATGTAAAAAAATCCAGCACGGGGCAGGATCCAGTACCAGACCCAAAATACCGGAATAATCCGATACTGCCGGTACACCAAAATACCGGCAGTATCAGATACCAGATGATCCGGTAGTCCCACCCCTACTCATTAGTAGTCCTTGCAGGAAGGTTCGTTGTAGCAGCTAAGACACCTTTTACATTGCAAGAGAACTGTGTGTAGCATTTTTTCTGTTTTGGGACAAGTGGAACTCCATGCTGCTGTTTTCATGATGTGCAGTGCTAAGGACTTCACATAATACTGTAGGGTCAATGGCCTAAGGATTTCTGGTTTGTTTTGCTTGCTCTGTGCTTGCATGATTCACTGCTTCTTTCCTTCTTCTCCCAAGCATGAGTGTAGAGGCCATTTTGTGAACTTGTGGGTCCACTGGTAATGACTACTCTTGTTTAAAATGGTTCCTTTGCTGTTTCACTGCTGCCCCCTGCTGGAAAGTAGTTTCTTGCCTCTCTGCTTGTGACTGCTTTTGAGAATCTTGCTTGCCAGTTTTGTGGAGAAACAGAAATGCATAGTTTTGAATTTGGTTTATTCAACCCTACGTGTTTGGTTGCTATACAGCCCTGCAACTGGCCAGACTTTTTAAAAAGGGCCTGTTTGCTTGGACAGGTGTTTGGCTGTCTGGGGACTGGGAGCCTACCCTAGAAAACTACAGGCAGCCAAGGAGAGCATGAAAATGAAGAGGGTTCCGGATAATGGTAAGTGATGGCATGGGGATTGGGAGGGTCTTGGACCTCTTCTTTGAGGGAGAGGTCCACAAAGAAGCAAAATTAAAAATGTCATTCAAAATGCAAACATCTAAAGTAAATTGCTTCTTTTTTTCTCTCCAGTTTTTGAGATCTGGCATGATTCCACACCTCACCTTGCTTTCCTTGTGAACAGAGGAGGAAGTAGGTAGGAGGATGACAGAAGACAAGACTGCAGACAACAAGGAAACCCTTCCCCCCTGTTCCCCACTGAACCCATCTCTTCCCCCTTCCTCTTCTCATGCTCCAAAACCAAACCCTTTCCCTCCTACTTCTCCTCTGTACTGTCCTTCTCTTCCCTTTCATTCTCCTCTGATTCAGCTTGTCGTAGGACAGGGAGCTAACTCAGTCCTTCCAGTTCTCCAAGCCAGAAGGAAGGTTTGTCCCAAAGCCTACACCTTCAGAAGACTACAGGTGGTCAAGAATGCCATGAAAATCAAGGATTCGAGAGTTCAGGATAAAGGTAGGTGATGGCAACATGATCTATTTTTTTAACCTACTATGCTTAATTTGGACCCGGTGGGAAAGAGAGTGGACGGGACCCCAGTAAGAGGGCTCTCTATCCCCCGGTGGCAGTGCTTCACACAGCAGCGTTTTCAGCGTTAAGTAATGTAATGTCCATTCAATGTTAACCCTGAGAACTCCTTGGTGCTGGGTTACGCCACGCCACTGGCCTACTGTTGCCCTGGCTCTTCCTACTGTTGCCCTGGCTCCGAAGATTCAACCCACCCACTGCCCCACCAACCTCCAAATCCACCAGCCGCCACTGAGCTGCCTTAAACTGAAGCTTTCCTATACCAAAGTCTAGAAATATAGTATTTGAATTCCAAACCATCAACAATCTAATCTAAACTAAGCAGGGACCTGGTACAAGTCTCCACTAAATAAAGCACAGCCAGGTGCAGTCAGGTACATGTTCTCAGTGCATTGTTTCCAAGGCCCTGCTTTCTCAGGATCCAAGAGTGCACCCTATAGAGAGAAACAGAATTAGACAGATGAGCTTTCAGCCATGCCTACATGGTTGTAATACAGGATACAGGTCCCTTTTTAAGGAATGGCAGATGCCAAGGAACTAGAGCAGACTCAGAACTGTAGTTCCAAGAGGGCATCCTGGGAGCTGGAGTTCTGGTAGACATGTGACCAGGGTTTTATAACTAGACTTGTGGTTGCCTACTTGCCTGAAGAAGGATGCTGTGAGGTCCAAAAGCATGCATGTTTTCACCAACAACAGCTAGTCCAATAAAAGATATCATTCAAACTACTTTGTCTCCATCTCCATATAAGGAGACAGAGTCAAAATAAAAGGGGGCAGGGTATGGCATGGCACATAAAGCCACTGGAGATGGAACTGCTGCCCTTATTATTATTATTATTATTATAATTATATTTTATTATAAGCATTTGTGTAGCACCAGCTGTGTACCTGGCGCTTTACAGAACAATAAGAATGATGTGGTCCCGGTCTACGGCTTACAATCTAATAGACATGGAGGGGGGGACTAGGAGAGGGGACATAGGGAGAGACAAGGGATAAATAACATTCAAGCGGATGCGAGGTCTCAGGTGCACGTGCTTGGCTTGGTTGCAGTTAGGCAGGAGTCTGCGGGGAGGGCAGACAGTAAAAATTGAAAGGAAAGTTCTAACAGACATCGGGAAAGGTGGTGAGGAAGAGGTGGGTTATGAGGAGGAATTTGAAGGTCCGGAGGGAGGGGACAAGATGGATGTGGACAGGGAGTGAGTTCCAGGCATGGGGGGCAGCTAGGGAGAAGGAACCAAGGCAGTTAGGGGAGCAGGGGAGACAAGGGAGGAGGCAGAGGAGGAGTGGAAGGTGAGTGCAGGAGTGTACAAGGAGATTAGGGCTGAGAGGTAAGGGGGAGCCAGGTTGTGAAGGCATTTATAAGTGAATACCAGGAGTTTGTGAAGGATGCATTTGGGAAGGGGCAGCCAGTGAGGAGAGGAGAGGTTGCACGTGGTCGAAGCGACGGGCTGAGTGGATGACCCTAGCAGCGGAGTTTTGGATGGAGATAAAGGGGGTGGGAGGACAGGTAAGAGCGAGGGAGGCCAGTAAGGAGGAGGTTCCAGTAATCAAGGTGAGAGATGACCATGACGTGAACAAGGGTTTTGGCTGAGGAGACAGAGAGAAAGGGGCGAATCTGAGCAATGTTGTGGAGGGCGAAGCGACAGGACTTGGCAATGTAAGGTTTAAAGGAAAGGTGAGTATCGAAGATGAAGCCCAAGCTACGGGCTTGGGGAACAGGGCAGATGGTGACCCTGTCAATAAGGATGGACAGGGAAGGGTAGGGAGGAAACATAAGGAGCTCAGTCTTAGCCATGTTGAGCTTGAGCTGGTGTCGGGACATCCAGGTGAGATATCAGAGAGAACTGATGAGGTGAGCTTGGACAGAGGGGGAGAGAGAGGGGGTGGAGAGAGAGTTGAGTGTCGTCAGCATAGAGGGGATATTGGAAGCCGTGGGAGGCAATGAGTTTGCCAAGGGACAGGGTGTAGATAGAGTAGAGGAGAGGGCCCAGGACAGAGCCTTGGGGAATCCCAACTGAGAGGGGGAAGGAGGAGAAGTTGGAGCACTATCAGTCACAGACAGCAGTTATGTAGATTCCTCATTTAAAGACTGTCCCCGTTGTGCACTAAGGGACAAATTCACTTGGAGGGATTTGCAGTTTCTAATACTTTTATGGAGGTTCTCTCTGGTGGATTCTCCAATAGCTATTAAGGTGTGAGCTTCGACTATTAAAGGCTGAGCTCCAAGTGAAGCTTTTCCCACTCTTGTAGTACTTGTAGTAGCACAAACCAGGTTGACAACAGTGGCCAACAAAAAATGAATTTGAGACAGGTGCCTTACACTAACAAAACTGCATTCATTACTCATGATTGGGTAACAAATCTTTATATTAGAATTTTTTTTAAAAAGAAACTTGAAACCAGAATAGGCAAAGATTGAACGGCTCAATTTCTGTGTCAGTGCCTTTGTTTCTCTCAGAATAATTGTCCTGATTCATGTCCATAGCATATTGCATTACTTAATAGAAAGTCCTAATAAGCTGGTACTCTGCATTTATGTAACACTTAACCTATTCAGTCTGTTGTAACTAGCACAATGCCCATGTGACAAATGAGTCACTGGCCCTGTCTGCATTGATGCATTATATGTTCATTTCTTTGCACAGCCTAGGAACAAGTTGCAAATTGTGCAGTGAGATTTCTTATTCCTGTGTAGAATAAGCCTTCTGGGTCTTTTGACCGATAAGGGAAGCGATGCATATGTCTGCAGTTTACTTTGCCAGGAGCAAGACTCTGTTGCTATGGTACAGGCATATACTAGATTTAACACAAAATAATGGGTACACTGGGAGGACTCCAATTTAGGAAAGAAAAGTGCTTCCCAATTTTTTCAGGCGTTCAGGGTTACGCCATTTGTTGTGTACCACCTCTTAGGACAGCAATTTCCACATTTTTTGACTTAACTATATAATCCTGTAATCCTAGACAGTAGCAAAGACATTCAAAGCAAATTAAATATAATTTAGGATTGAAGTGTTGTGACTCCCCAATGTTTTGAAGAGAGCATGGCCCTCCTTTACAATGTGGCCATGCCCTCTTTGGAGCATTATGACATCACAACACTTGGCAGGGGGTAGGGCCACTTTAGGAAGGGTACAAGAGCCTCTTTCCAACATAGTTTTGCTTCACCCTGAAACACATTCTTCAGGTACTACTAGATAACTAAAAGTAGGGGCTTCACCCTCAGACAAGCTATGATGGCTCCAAAACCAGAGTCAAGTCCCCACTCAGAAATCCATAAAGAAGTGCAAGTGTGTAACAATCAAAGGGAAGGTAGTGTTTCTGCATTTTTCCAACTTGTGCACATACTCGCTGGCCAGCCATAATTTGGATAATTACAAAGAAGCATGCTATCCTGAGTCCTAACCCTGGTGAAGTCAGTGGAATTTTTCCCGTTGACTGGCATGATGCTAGGCTCAAAGCCTCAGTTATTGGCTGAGACAAGAGAAAGTAAATCAGGAGGAAATTGTTCTTAAAAAATAAATAGTGACAATGGAATACAATGTGTAATCATGGTCTGAGCACGAGTCATTTACAGTGTGGTTGCCACGTTGGTCCCAAGTATGAAAGAGACAAAGGATGAAAACGGACAATACTGGGTGAAAACAGACATGACGCTAACCACCCTTTAACCACCCTTGGTGGTTATTTATGCATGTTGCAGGACTCTATTGGTGCCCTATGCAGCCCTGAAACATGCATAAATGTCAAAATGACCAGAAAGGGTGGTTAACGTCATGTCTGTTTTCACCCACTAACTCCAGTTTAACACCGGTTTAATATTTCTTATGCATGTTGCAGAGCTGTATTGGTGCCCCATGCAGCTCTGCAACATGCATAAGAAATGTTAAAGTGGAGTTAGCGTTATGTCTGTTTTCACCCAAAGTAGCTAAGATGATCCCTTTTACCTTTTTGATCTTTGAGCTTATGCAGTCACCTACAGAAGATGAATTATCCGAATTATCTTAAATACTTTGCCTCTCATGAGCATCTGTTTTCTGCTGGCAGCAGTCAGAGTATTGCAAAATCTTTAAGGAACTATCCAGCAGCCCTAACATACCTGAGGATGAGGCTAGCATGGAAAAACAATGAATCATTCATGAAGTCTGCATTTCCTTCTCTTCTGTACCACTGTAAGTAGCATGTGTGAGGAGCAGATGCTATTTTTAGAGCAATGCATATCTGAAATAATGATCCTGCATTCAGCTGTTAGAAAAGCAGACTCCCAGGCTTTAGTTAGTTCAGTGATTGAAGCTATGTGCACACATGCCTCTCATAGAATGTAATCTACAAATGAATTAGCTGACCTGTTGCTTGCACACACCCTTGAAAAAGAATATATTTTACTCATGTATTACGCATGCATCCCATAAAACAGGATTCGGTTTCCTTTAAAATTCTTCATTGTCATGCAAGTTTTGGATAGGTCAGATTTGGAACCACAGATCCTCTGTGGCTATAAGACTATTCACGACCATTCACACCACCAAAGCTTCAACTGTCTTAAAGTTCAAAAACAGTGAATATTATGGAGAGGTATAACAATAATACTGGTCATTTATAGAAAAGTCGTCTGCTAGGGGTGTGAGCAATCCATATTGAAACCTCACTTATAATTCTTCTAATGGTTCACCAGCAGATTGTTATACTCTTTGTTCAGCTCTAATCATTACACTAATATCACTGGACTTGATTACCCAAGTGATCTCACACCAAGAGTTGTTAACTTTATCTATGATATATTGTCTAATAGGTACAGACAATCTCAAGAGTGGGGAAAGGTTACTGCAGATAGCATGCGACACACATTATTTGAGTGTCAAGGGATGAATTGTTCTAATGTACCATCTACAGGGCTGTTTAATGACAAGCCAGGAGATAAGCCCGCAGGAAGCATTAATAAGACACTACAGTACTTTTTACCTGGAAGCTGGGACTGTAAAGTCTGAGAAGTAGCATGCATCAAGAAAAAAGCTACACTATGATGCACAACATTTTTAGGTTACAAAAAAGATCCAGCAAAAGTAACATATTGGGGGTACTCTGTGGGATTTTTGTAACATTGCAGACATGGTGTCCATTGTAGAAAGTACTGGGGTGAATTACCTGGAGATGGATATTAGTAGACAATGGAGTAATACAGGTATTCTTCAAATGGTCTTAGATTTAGCAAGCATTTGCAGTCCTGCTGAGTCTATATACTATGGACTGGTACATATACTGTGATAGTTAACTAGAATGTTCACTATTCTAGTGACTTTGCAACACTGAAAAAATAAGAACATTAGTAGTGCCATACTGGGTCAGACCAATGGTCCATCAAGCCCAGCATCCTGTCTCTGACAGTGGCCAATCTTGGTTGCTTGGGAGAAGTACCCAACAAGTTCCAATGGGCAATCCATTCCGTTGTTCAGTTCCAGCTCCCGACAGTAAGACGTTACATCCCCTAAACCTAATTTGCTAATAGGCATAAATGGACCTACTCTCCAATAACTTATCCAATCCCCCTTTTAAACCCAGTTATACTACTGGCCTTGACCACAGCCACAAAGTAACAAATTCCACAAACTAATTGTGCGTTGAATAAAAAAAATACTATTATTTGTTTTAAATCTGCTGCCAGTTTTCTGGAGAGTCCCCTAGTCCTAGTATTATTTGAGAGGGTAAATAACAATTTTCCATTTACTTGTTCCATACCACTCATGATTTTATAAACTTCTGTCGTATCTGAAGAGTCCTAACCTATCAAGCCTCTCTTCATAAGGCAGCTGTTCCATAACCGTTATCATTTTTGTTGCCCTTTGTACCTTTTCTACTTCTATCTTTTTTGGGATAGGTGATCAGAACTGCATACAATATTCAAGGTGCAGTTACACCATAGACTTATATACCGGGATTATGATATTTTCAGTTTTATTCTCTATCCCTTTCCAAGAAATTCCCAACGTTGTTTGCCTTTTTGGCTGCCACTGCATGTTGAGCTGAGGATTTCAATATATTGTCCACAATGACTCCCAAGATACTTTTCCTGAGTGGTAACCCCCTAATTTAGAACCCAGCATTGTGTGTTGAGATGGAGACAGTACTTGAATTACTAGTTAGGTAACAATAAGATTGTGGTATACTGTGACTTTAAAAGGTGTATGTTGTTACCAATGCCTCCTAGTCATGCTAGAAGGATCAAGACAGAAGGCAGTGCTTTACCAGAAATGAGAGCTAAGACCTCTTCTTAGTCTTCCTAAAGGACTAGGCCAACAGCCTTATGTTAATAAATGTTCTTGTTATTTAACCTACAAGTCTCCTGATTCAGAATCTGGAAGATCAACACATTGTGTACATACAGTTCTGATTATTTTCTCTTTGTGCATCACTTTGCACTTGTCCGCTTTAAATTTCATCTGCCATTTAGATGCCCAGTCACCCAGACTCGCAAGAACCCTCCTGTAATTCTTCGTAGTCTGCTTGGGTTTTAACTACCTTGAATAACCTTGTAACATTCAGTTTAAGAGCCATAATATTTTCTAGTGCAGAGAGCTGCATAATCTCTGCCACAAGTGCCAAACGTATAAATATCGCTAGTCCACCGTAGGTCTACCTTTTTTTACTGCTCTTGGAGGCTGGAATCACCCAGCTCCTATAGCCTGGGAAGAATAATTCTCTTTCCATGGACCAGGTCTCCTGGATACAAAAAAATATATTTTCTTAACATCTCTCTTGAGTCCAGAAAAGTGATAGAACTTTGGCAGCCATCTCCCTGCTCTAGATTGGATTGTCATAGATTTTTATGACTAGTCTGAGGGGATAGAGGCCCCATTAACTGTTTCCAAACCTGCAGAATGAAACACTCCTCCATTTGCACTCCCTAGCTGTTGAGGAGGAACAACTAGATGAAAACTTAACTTCTAATTGATGTTCCTTGATAGTTCAATACCAGGGAGATATTTTACACATTAATTGCCTCCATATCATTTTGTTTAGCTATGCCAGCAAGATGAATTGCCACCATAGTCCTAGCCTTACCTGTGGTAAAGTTTGAAGAAACAGCAAAGAAAGTCCCATTCCATTCAGCAGCTTATTTAAATTCATTATCCATGCTGTTTTAGTATCAGAATGGGTCATATCAAGCCAACAAAGCTTAGGGAGTCTATTGGAAAATATTAGGGGCGGGAAAACCGGTAAATCCGGTATCCGATAATGCCGGTACCGGGCGTACCGGCATTATCGGATTCGACCCGGTAATCCGGTCCGGGTACCGGATTCCGGGTACCGGATTTTTTTACATTGCAGCCATTTAAAAATGGCTGCAATGTAAAAAACTTAAAGCCCCAGCAAAAAAGTTTTAAAAAACAAACCCTCCCCGAGTCCAGGCTGCG
>QEPC01013002.1:2746240-2807862 GCA_003113815.1 Sphenodon punctatus | reverse complement strand
GGGAGGGAATTAATTTATTTCATTGATTTCAATGGGGACACAGCGCCCCATTGAAATCAATGAAATAAATCCGGTACCGGTATACCGGATTTAATCCGGGAATCCGGTTTTCAGAGAACCGGTAACCGGTAAATCCGGTAGCCGGTAATGGGCCCGTGGTCCCACCTCTAGAAAATATAGAGCGTAACTAATATAAGATAGGTCTCAATAATGCTCTAGACTCTGCAGAAATCACTCCAGTTTCAGCCCTGAGCATGCTGATGGGCGTACAAGTTGGAACTCCTAACAGTACTCTTAATGATTTTGAGGGGGCTACAGGGCTGATAATGCAGATAATCCCCACATTTCTGCCCCATATAGAGCCTGAGGTAACAACTTGAACTCCAGAAGCTTTAAAGCCGGCTGTCAAGCCTCCCACCAGCCACTCTCCAGAATCTTATTATTCCGTTGAGTTGTTTAGAAAGTTTTAATTTAAGTTTTAACGTCTCAAAGTGATCTACCCAGGTACCATTAAAGGAGAAAACAAGCCCTAAGTTCTTGTAAGTTTTGACTTGCTCCAAACATGTTGAATCTATTGACCGGTTTTTCTTTCTTTCTTATTTATTAAAAGCATTTAGTATCCTGCCCCTCCTGCCACAGGCAGCTCGGGGTGGCTCACAAGAGTGTACCTCAACAATTAAAATCATAAAACTATAAAACGTACTATTACACCCTTCTCCCTCTCCTTCTCCCCCCCCTCGTAGTGAAAAGATTGTGAGAAGACTCCAGAAGACTCGGGGGACCACAAGGAGGGCATCCCCCAATGACTGCAGGGGCCGGTCCAGTATTCGGGGGGTGAGGTGGTCTCGCAGATAGGCAGGGCCCAGACCGTTTAGGGCTTCATAGGTTAAAACCAACACCTTGAATCGGGCTCAGAAGACTATCGGCAGCCAGTGCAGAGAATGGAGCACTAGTGTAACGTGCTCCTGGTGGCCCATAGCCTCGGCATATGCTCGTAAACTGGCTTTATGCCGAAATCTGTCGACTTCAGTATGATAATGATACCACCGTCTCTCCAACTGCTGCCCTTCTCGCTTCAGCACTTGCAGCTCCTCCGAAAACCACAGAGGTCTGTGGTGCTGTCGCCTGGGCAGTGGACATCTAGGAGCCATATGATCAATGGCCTCAGTCAGCAAAGTGTTCCATATTGTGATGAGGGCATCGATGAGATGGTCGTCGAGGTCAGAGGGTAATTCCCCGAGGGCCCACCAGAACCATTCCAGTTCCATTAGCCTCTGGGGGCGAACCATTCAAATTGGCTCCACACCCTTCTGGGGGCAGACATGTGCTGACAGAGAGGTCTGTAGGAGATAATGATCCGACCATGACAAGGCCACCGTTGATACCTTCCCCCAATAGCGGAGCACATGTCTCAAGGCCAGTGTAAAACATGAGATCAAGGGTATGACCCCCTGGTGTGTTGGGCCACTGAACATCTGGGACAGGCCCATGGTGGCCATGAATCCTGCTCCACCCCCCGGATCAGCGTCGGCATGAATGTTGAGATCCCCACAGACTAATGCCTTTGGGGACTGCAACACCACTCCCACCACCGCCTCTGCCAGAGCATGTACAGAAGCTGTCGTACAGGTAGGTGCACAGTATATGAGCAGCACCCCCAAACTGTCCCCCGCCAAATCGAAGACCAGGTGAAGAGTCTCAATCCCTACCATGGTTTGCACCGGATATCTCGTAACCGACCACCGCTCTCTAAAAATCATAGCTACACCACCCGGTCCCTCCGACCGTGGCTGATCCAGCATGGAATACCCAGCTGGAACAAGGTCAGCCAAGACAGACCCCGACTCAAGGTCCAGCCAGGTTTCTGTAATGTCCATGAGATTGGCGGCACAGTTCAAGACCAGTTCCTGGATAGTTGTTGCTTTACTGACCACCGATCTCGTGTTCAACAGCTGAAGTGAAGGGTCGGGGGCCTTCTGATCTTGATTCCCCTGTCCCAGCCACTAAGGGGTGAGTGAGTGGGACCTGCAACAGGCAGCTGCCCCACTTCACTGATCTTATACCATGCCATTTGGACCCATATCTCCCCCGTCCTATCATGACCCCAATGGCTGCAGCCATACCCCTCCCGGCGCAGCCCCCCAGCCTCGGGCCAGCCTCCCTCTGGCTGCTCTGTCCTGTCAGCAGGGGAGACCACACCCCCTGCCCCCCTCTTCCACAGAGGAACATCCCCCCTTCCCCAAGGACTTCATCCTTGCCCCCCTAACCCAGACCCCTTGCCCCTCCCCCATCAAACAAATATTTCATCCCCCCCTTACGCCTCTGTCCCACTCCAAATTATAAAAACGTAAAAACACAACAACCGTTGCCCACCCGGACACCGATGTGCTGCCTGTGGTGCATGCCTGCAGTGCGGCTGGGTAGCAGGCAGCTTTTGGCCCAGCTGGGCTGGAAATCCATCACTGAGCTGAGTGCTGGACCCGCCCCCTTCCTCCAACGGGGGGGGGGGCAGATGTCACCTGAGCTGGGCAGATCAAATCCTGTTGGGGGCCAAAGCCCCTTCTCGGTGGTGGCAGTGGAAGCCGCAGCAGCAAGGTGAGGTCCTGGGGGTATGGAATATGCTCCCCAGCCAGGCAGAAGGTGGTTTTTGGCCCCGCTGGGCTGGAAGTCTGGCGCTGAGTCAAGCCCTGCCCCCTTCTTCCAACAGGGGGAAGGGCCAGATGTCACCTGGGCCAGGCAGCTCGGATCCTGTTGGGGGCCAAAGCCCCTTCGCTGTGGTGGCGGTGGAAGCCACAGCGGCAGTGAGATGAGGCCCTGGGGGGATGGAATCCGCTCCCCATGCCGGGCAGCAGGTGGCTTTTGGCCCTGCCCAGCTGGAAGTCCGTCACTGAGCTGAGTGCTGGCCCTGTCCCCTCCTCCAACTGGGGGAGGGGGCGGATGTCACTTAGACAGGACAGCTCGGCTCCTTTCGGGGGTCAAAGCCCCTTCTCAGTGGCGGTGGTGGAAGCTGTAGTAATGGTAGTGGCAGCAGCGGCAGCAAGGTGAGGCCCTGGGGGGATGGAGTCCGCTCCCCAGGCCAGGCAGCAGGCGGTTTTTGGCTCCGCCGGACCAGAGGTTCATCACCAAGCCAAGTGCAGACTCCATCCCCTCCTCCAACATCCCCCCTCCTCTTATCCATCTCTTTGCAAAAATCACCACCTTAATTTTGTCATAATTGATCGTCAGATGATTTTCCTTACAATAATCACCCAAAGTAGTTAAGATGGACATAATAAGCTTGTTTAGCAAGGGCAATAGCTGAATTGAAGGAGGTGAGCATGAATTTGAAGTGCTGGAAGTCAGCACAGGAGTGGGATTCTAGCCAGACACACTCTGCAGAGCAGGCACAAGTATGTAGGAAGCAAACTTGGGTGGTAAGCCAAGACTGGGGTCTAAGAAGCTTGACAGAGGATGGGGGAGAGATGGAGCAAGAGTATCTAAAGCAGAAGAGAGTTCATTATTGTAGCAGCATTGTATTATTCCTAACCTTTAACCGGTTACTGATTCACAATAGGATACTGCCTCTTATCCCACGACTACTTAATTTCCTCAAGAGTCTCTCATGGGGGACCTTATCAAATGCCTTCTGAAAATTCAGATATACTATATTGAATGGTTTACCCATATCCACATGCTTATTTTTACCCTGAAAAAAATCCAATAGGTTAGTGAGACAAGACTTCCCTTTGCTAAATCCAGGTTAATTTACTAGGATTTTACTGGGGTGTTGTGCCCTCCCCCTCCCCAATCCCTGGTGAGAATCAGGCCAGTACGTCTAAAGGACTGCCGGCCTGATTCCTGATGATCCCGGTCCATGGTTCAGTGTGGCGGGCCTCCGGGCCCGGTACATCTGAAATTACCCTGAATGTGCAATTTCCGCAATATTGTAAGAGGATCTAGATAACTGTCCCTCCACATGCATTACATTTGATTTCTAAGATATTTACTCTGCAATGACCAAACCCCTGCATCTTAAAAATAAGATGTAAGTTCAGTCTCTTAAGGAAATACACACAGATCTTGTTCAGAACATGTTCTCTCAATGCAATTCCCATTTATCCTGTTTTTACTTGATTGAAACCTTTTGTTTGCAGACTGAACACCTTATTGTTCATTTTTCTTGACTGACTATTGTATTTGTTTTTTAAATCACTCCTCAGTCTCCACATACAGAGGCATTTCAGGGAAACTAGTAAGAGAAAATCATTCTGGGAGAAACATTTCAACTTTCTTACCAATCGACTGATCAGTCTTCATTGATTTTTGTTAAGTCCTGCGTTGATCAGACACATAATACGATAACAAGCAGAGGGATCCCGCAGAGGTAAGGGCCGCACGACTGGACCCAGGGAACCCCATCAGAACACTCGTAGTGGTACCGGGGGGTTGATTTGTTTTGACGACACAGCTGACTGGTGCACGGCTGGGATCCGCGCACAGCGTCCTGGACGCCGCTGAACTTCCGGGACAGTTTAAAGGGCAGTGCCTGCCCATAGCAGTGCTGTGGGTGTGCAAGGGCAGCACACCTAGGCGCCGGCAGGGCGCAGGAGGGCCCATTTACTTACGTAAGCCTTTTCGGGGACGCACTGGTTATTGAACCCCATGAAGGGATAGGAGCTTTTCATTCAGATGGTTTAAATCTCTTTTAGTAAACTCCATCTGGGGTTGGTTTTTAAATTATCTTTTTTGGTATGTATTTTGTGAGATAAATCTAAATGTATCCCAAAATCAGTCCTTTCTAGAGGAGGGAGCAGGAGTTAATGTGCTGTCCTAAGGACGTTGATTTCTTGCAAATTATTGCCTTGTCTTCCACCGATATACTTATTGAACAGATGGTTATGTAGTACTGTTAATTCACTTGTCAAGAGTATTTGTGTTGGGATTTCTTTGACTCATAAGCCTCCTAGATGATTTGAAATTCTTCTTAGGAGTCCTAGCTCCTATTTGGTGCTTCTAGAATCTTTAGATTCTTGCCTGAGACATAAGAACTGGCTACTGGCTGGGAGGTTTTGTAATTTGTTTTTTGTAATCTGGTGACTAAACCCTTGATAAAGGTAGTATTGATACAATTGCTAACCATCCAATATGACCTGCAAAAGAAGAAGACAGGGACAGGCCCTACAGGGAGATTTATTACAATCAAAACAACCAAAGCTAGATCCCTGTATGCTCGCCTTCATAAATAAGGGGAAAGAAGGGAGTAAAAATGCCCAGACCAATCCATCCCCATCTTCTGGCGCCATCAGTAAACTGATGGGTGGGAAATTTGACAGTAATACACTTGAGTCATCAATTTCCGATGGACTAGAGGGGTCACTAAATGAGAGTATACGGATATCTGATAAATCTGAGATAGACTCGTATGACCTCCTAGGTAATCAATGCTTCTTAGTAGGTGACTTGATTAAAAAGCTTATTAGGCAGTTGACTGGAGTTTTGGACCTACCGGAAGCTCAGAAATCCTGATTTCACTCTTGTTGCAGACAGCAGAGAGGGCAAGTTGACTCATATCTCTCCACCAACTAAGAACCAAGATGGTAAAAATTTAAACCCAACAAAAGTTACAGTCAAAGTAACCCCAGATCAGATCCCATCAGGACATATCTTAAATACAGATCTGGATAGGAAGCAAAACCGGCTAGGGACCACTGGGAATGCTAATCTAGAAATACAAATTTCATGATAAATCCAGGAGCTATTTCCCTCTGAATTTCTCCCCTACCAAATGGTACTTTCCCAGTGTGGAAAACCAAATTTGATATCCAAAAACACCTACAAGACAGATTTAGAATTCACATACTTTTCTGACAGATACATTATTTTCAAAAGTTACCATCTGCTTACAACTTGCAGTGTCTAGTCATACATGTTCGTAACTCCAAGCTGGTAACCAATATCCTTGATCAATTCAACTTATTCCAGTCATGGGGAGTTATAGTGGGCAAAGTATTCACTGATCCTGTTAAACACCCGCTAACTCCAGTGAATTCCAGTCATAGGTTAATGGATATCACCTGGGAGCCAGTGTAAAAACAACCGTCCCAAAGAATCCACACAGCAGGGGAGGAGAACTTTCCTGCCCCCACAGAACTAGTCAGGAAAAAAGCCCCTTTTGAAATCAATTAATTCCCATCTCCTGGATATTGCTATGCCAGAGGACTTATCTATGGATTTTCAGGCCACAATTTCCACCATAATAGAAACATCTGAGACAAACTCTGGCAAGGATTTGCCACCTGTTACTCCTGGAAATCAATGTCATGGACACAGAAGTTCCAATTCAGGTAAATTCAATTCTTTCCCCATCTAACTGTACAGGAGTGATGACTCACCCCCAAACACCCCAAGATACTGGAAGGCCTCAGGACAGACAACATAGGGGGAAACTAGGACTAGATCCAAAGGGATGCCCAGATCAGAGAGACCAATTGCTCCCTATAAAGGAAGCATTAGAGAACTCACATGCAAGTTTAGCAGATTGAGGAAATAGGTACTGTGATCCAGCTTTAATATCGATCTGTTCCTGGAATATTGCAGGATGGGAAACACATAAGGATGATGATTTATTCATTGAATACATCAATAAATTTACAATAGTTCTGTTGCAAGAAACGTGGGCTACAACCCCAGTGGGAAAAGAAGGGTTTAAACCCTGCTCCTTACCCGCAATATCATATAGGAGGAAAGGCCGACCTAGTGGAGGAATTACTTGTCTAATATCTAACACCTTAGATAATTCAGTTGTGATGGAGCTAAAATTAATGCCAATTGCCCAGGGTGTGGTCCTGAGTATTGAATCACTTACCTTAATTCTTTCACTTTACATACCCCCTATGAATGCTATTTCATTTGACAGGGGGTTCTGGGAAAAACTCGAAGCCTATATTGTAAATTTGCAGATAGGCTATCCAGATGGAATTATTCTGATAGCTGGTGACCTAAATGCGAGACTTGGCTGGGACGATGAGATACTGGCTAAATATCCCTATTTAAACATATCCCCTGAAAGGTCCTGCCCATTCAATTTAAGTTTAAAGGATAGGTTATCAAAGGACTCAGGTGTAAATGCCTCAGGACTCAGATTTAAGGAACTTGCTATTTCATTTAATTTAACTATACTGAATGGAATATGGCCTAGTGACAACCCAGCTGAATTTACTTTCCTCGGTCCACAGGGTTCTAGCGTGGCAGACTATGCCATAATAAATAATGAAGCCCTTCCATATCTCATTGACTTTTATATAGGAAGCTACCAACTTAGTGATCACTTACCTTTAATAATATATCTAAATATTAAAGCTGACTTGTCCGTGATTACACTTCCCTTATACAAGCAGAAGGGAAATTTTGAATACCTAGATAGATGTTTACCTAAAAAATGGGACCAAATTATGGAGCAACAGCTGTCACTAGCACTAAGTGCTGAACCATTTCCTACAATGAGATCTACAGCATTATCCTTGGGCCCTGCGACCTTAATTATAGAAGAGCACGAGAAATGGGTAAAATTCTTGCTACCTTAGCTAACAGAAGAGCCCGGAATGTTAAAGAACCAGAACACTAAGAATCCGAAATGGTTTGATGCTGAGTCAAGCAGGCTAAACAATCCTTTACTTCTATTTACTATACTTACCGTAAAGAACAAGCAAAGGAGCTACCAGACCAATATTTTGACTTTAAAAAACAATATAGACACTTAATAAAGAATAAAAAGGAGTATGCCGAAAGAACATGGAAAGCTCTCTTTGAAGCTGGGAAAGGTAAAAATTCAAGGAAATTCTGGTCCATAGTGAATGGCACAATAATGGCAGGAAGGAAACCATGGGTTTTCCTAGTCCCACAACAATCCTGGGAAGAGCATTTTAGAGTTCTTTTTCAAGATAATCTGAAATCCAGTGGGCCAGAAATAGACCTAGAAGAAATGCCTTGCCTTTGGCTCCCAGTATCTGAAATTGAGGTCATGGTGGCTATCTACTCCTTTAGAAATAATAAGGCCCCCGGTGCAGATTTGATAAGAATTGAATGTATAAAAGCAACAAGAGATTGGTGGATACCATACCTAGCTGCCGTATTCACAGCTATCAATAACACGGGGGTTATTCCTGAAGGCTGGGGGGAGGCGGTAGTGATACCAATTTATAAAAAGGGCCATAGAGTAGAACCCGCCAACTACCGACCAATTAGTTTATTAAGGGTAACCAGTAAATTATACTCTAAAACCCTTTTGACAGGGCTCACAACATGGTCTACTAGCTTTAATATAATTCACCCTGAGCAGGCTGGATTCCAGAAAGGGAAAACCACCTTGGATCAATGCCTGATCCTCTATCATTTAATATGCAAATACACTAAAGTGAATAAAAGACTGTTTGTGGCCTTTTTAGATCTACGTTCGGCATTTGATTCAGTTAATAGAGACATTCTTTGGAACAAACCAAGAGCTCTCTCAATAGACACTTGCCTGCTTCTATTAATACAAAATATGCACAAGGAGGCTAGCATTACTGTCAAGTTGGACAGCCAGGGCCACTTATCCAACAAAATAGACATATTAAGAGGGGTTAGACAGGGCTGCCTGTTAGCTCCTGCCTTGTTTAACATATATATCAACGATGTGGTTCCACTTCTGACAGACCAAAAATTTCATTCCCCAAAAATATCAACAAGACTACTAGGCTGCCTTCTATATGCGGATGATTTGGCATTATTATCCCAGACGAGGGTAGAACTCCAACACAATTAGTAGTCTTTGCCCAACACTGCCAGACAAACCTATTACAAATAAACTATGATAACTCTAAGGTTCTAGTCTTCACAAAGGAAAGAAAGGAATATCCCTGGTTTATAAATGGACATTGGATCCAACAAGTTAAAATGTTTAAATATTTAGGGATCACCTTCTAACAAAATGGCAAATGGACGACTCGCTATCAGTCGGCCAAATTGGCTATAGGTGGAGCTCCATTAGCCATAGCAAACCTTTTTGAATACTTTGGGAGAACTGAATTAGTGTGGGCTCTGTGAGTGCACAATGCAAAGGTGAGGTCCAAATTCCTATATGGGGCAGAACTATGGGCTATCCCTCTTCCCAGGGATATGAATAGCTTACAAAATAAAGTCTTCCAGCTGCTATTGACAACTCCATGTGGAATCCCTATGGCAGCTGTAAGACTAGAGATGGGGCAGGTTCGCTGGGAAACCGTGGTGAAAAGGGAAGCTCTGATTTTCAGGCTAAACGTTTATTATTCATCAAATCCCTTGTTAAGAGCGCTTAAGGAAGATGCATTTCTGAAGCCGTGGATGAAACACATGGAAAGTTATCTTGCTCAGACAGGATTCTCAAAAGATTATATGGTAACCAGGGAAGTGACTCAAATTAGATCTGAACTAGCCCAAAGATTAATTGATATAGACAGGCAGCAGGCCATAGCTAAAATAAGGGAAACTCCCTTTCTCCATGATTATTTCTATTTAATCCCTGCGCAGAGATGTATGGCTTCATATTTAACCCAGATATTACCATTTAGAGCTAGATATCTATTTTTGTGTGCACGCCTAAATTAATTACCCTCTAGAATAGTAGAGGGTTGTATATTAAAAATTGATTATGCTTCCCGATTATGCCCATTTGACCAACTAACAGCTGAATCAGCGGAGCATATTCTGCTTGACTGTCATTTATACGATAAGTTGAGAACTCAACACCTTGCCTCTTATCTAATTCAATATCCAGGGAGAACTGGCCACACTCTAAGGAGAATTATGCTGGAAGATGAGGACTCAAATCTTACCCGATCAGTAGCGGGGTTTCTGAATGCAGCCTTTACCATTAGAAATAAATTCCTACATTTTGAGTACATGGAAAAGGATCACGGTACCTAACACTAATAACTCTAATATCTAACTTTAATTTTAGTCTTTAATTCTGTATAATACTTACAGACTAATTTACTAACTAACAGTTCTTTTGATCAGTTACCATATTGATTTCTGGTATTTTATTGTTCTGTTATATCTATAATATTTGAACTTAATTTAAGGCTAAATTTAGTGACATAATACATTTAAATCTATTTGATATTTTGTATGATACGCATTAATATAGTCTGGCATTATTCCCTTTTTGCGGTAACCATGTGGTTAAGTTATAAATAAAGATTGATTTGATTGACACATAATATAACAAAACAGGATACTTTAAAACTGAGGGTTATTTGAAGTGTAATCTCTATTTAAGTGTTTAAAATTATCAGGGCTGTAGCTCGGTTGGAATGGGCCCAGGTGCAAGAAATGAACTTGGGGGGGGGCTACCTGTCACCATTGTTCCCCCAGCCTCCCTGCCCCCACCCAGCCCTCATACAGACCCACAGATTGCCTGCCTCCACCCAGCCTCCCTGCTCCTGCCCCCCATCTCCCCCAGCGGCACGAGGGAAGCAGCACAGTTTCGGGCTCGGTGCAGCAAGTGGAGCTGCGGAGGAGTCAGGAGAGGTGCTGCAGTGGTGTCTGAGCTGGTGAGAGCAGAGGGCAGAGTGATGGAGGCCAGCGGTCTGGAGCAGTTCGACAGACTGCAGTGTGCACCGCCACTCACTGATCACCCCTGCTGCAGCCTCTCAAACTCCTCCAGATAGCTGCCTGCTGCCACTCTACCCTCTGCTCTGACCACCTCCGACACAACTGGAGTGCCTCTCCTGACTCCTCTTCAGCTCTGCTTGCTGCGCTGAGCCAGAGCCACTTGCTCTGTTTCACATTCTGCAGGGCACCGCTTCCGCTTCTGGTGCTACTCCTATTCTCTGCTCAGTCTCTGCGTGCCGCAACAGGATAGGGGGGATGATTTGTGACATAGGCATAGCTACCATGCTATAGAGACGGGAGGAATCATTTGTATGTTGTTTGTAGTTCTTAAGAACACCACCAGCAGTGACTATAGTGTCTGTACGTAGTAATACTTACAATATTCTTGAACAATGTACAGGAGGGTTCATCTATGAGTCTTGGGCAGAGTGCTTCCTTCTGACAGCTCTGCACACCGAGTTCTGGTTACCAGTTCTCTCAGTACACACTCTGCCTGCTTGCAGGAGCCCAAGGATATATTGGGTAACAACCTCTTAAAGTGATAATATCCCACAATTTGTGGCCCCCAGCTTGGGCCCTGGGACAAATGTCTCTCTTGTCCCTATGGTAGCTACGTCACTGAAAATGACCAGGGTATCAAGCTGAAAACTTTTTCCTCTCCAAGGGCTGTGCCTGGAGGGGGAGGGGAGCACTTTGCAAGCAACCTGAGTACTATCCCCCCCACCCCCGAGTTCATTCTTTCAGTGCTTGAGGATAGAAACTAAATCCATGGGCCAGATTCTGGAATTAGCAAGGGGTCAAATAAAAACCAAGTTTTTACCATGGACTGGAGGTTCCCCCACCCCATGACTATGGATAATTACTATTCCACAGATATCTGATGTTAATTGTCACTTCTTCAGGGAAGACGTGTGAACATTACGGCAATACATAATTCCTGTCCTATCAGGCTCAACAATGGTAATCTGCATCGTATATCTGTGAGGTAGCTTTGCTGTCTCCATTTGACTTTTAAAAAACAGTGAAGTGACTTGTTCAAGGTTCTATGGTAAGCTAGTGGCACTGAGCTGGAACAGTTCTCAGTTTTTTGTTCTAACTATTGGGTCACATTTTCAGCTCCGTTTAGACAAGGGACTTTAAAAAGAAATTTGCCAACTTTAGCTCAGCAAACGTTGTGAATTAAACGTGGTTTGCCTTGTAAAGGCAGATTTTCATAACTTTTCTGAAACATTAGAAATTACATGCTTTCTCCACCCAAACCAAACAGCAAGCTTTGTGTTGGAGCTATTTGTTATAAAACTACATACTTTACCTAACCAACAAATTACTTTCAATCTATAAATGTAGAGAGAAAATTTGGTCAATCTCTCTGTCTCTGTCTCCAGCAACTTACAGCTTTCGATTTCTAATGTGCAATTTTGCTCATCCAGAGGGTATCTGCGAAGATCCATCATGCAAGCAGCTGTTGTTGTGATCCTATAAAGAGAGAGACATTATCATGAAACATGGACATGTGTGCGCTGTTTCTGATCAACCATTTTCATGTTTTAATGAGCAACCTCTCTACCATACCATGGTCCCATAATAAGGCTCTTCATGTCTTAAAGAACAGCACATAATTGCATGGATGAGAACACGTTGTTTATGAATTGGAACTGTTCTCTATCAATCCTACCAGGGACAGGACTTAAACCCCTGGTAGACAGCTCCCAATTCCGTGATCTGTGCAGAGGCACTATGAAACAATAGCAAAGCCCTTTAAATAGACATAAGTTTATTATTATAGCACATAGAAGAACTGAGAATAAAGCACAATACACTTGCATATAGCAATAGCCTTCACCTACTCTAACAGCAAGCACATACACACAAATACATATACATATGTGTTCTTACGCATTAGAGGTCTCAGGTCTGATCTCGAGAGGAGAGGCAGGGCGGGGGCCCGATCGAGGTCTATCTAGGAACCTAGCTGCTGGAGTCTTGGCTTTTCACAGCCTTTGAGAGCATCGGAAAGAGCCAAACAACTATCAACCGGCAGTTACCTAAGTAACTGGCAGAGGGTACCTTGTAAGGCATCTTTCCTGGTCCTTTTATACAATGACTGCCTTATGAGCATCCAGAGTGTGGGGTGGTTAGAGTCAAGCCTAGAAAGTTCTTTCATTGACTATTTAGATTTGGGGTCCTTCTTGCTTAGTCATTGTTATTGTGGGATGCCCTGACCAGTAAGATCCTGCCTACCCCTCCCTCCAGATGGGAGGCCTGATCCCTGGTCATGGGTTGCCCAAGCCCCCTTTTCTCCAAGGTGTCCTGACTTCTGACCAGCTCAAGCATTGCTCAATCCTTATCTGTAACCTTGTTCTGGGCATGAACAATTCTTGCTAGTTCTGTTCCTGCTGAGGCCTTTCCTTTTGTTGATGACAAGAATGTATCCCTGACAGCATATTTCTCTTATTCCCTTCTCCTCTTGCCAGTCTGTCTCTTTTATAATATGCATTTTTAATAGTTCTAAACCAAAGTTGCTATAAAGCATATAGCAAGCAAATAAAGCATAAAGGAAACTCATAGCATCCTTTCAATAGTTACAGATGTATACAATATTCTCTTGGTTCTAATAATGCACAATGCTTCAATCAACCTATTAATTCACTACAACAGCACAACAGTTCCAATTAGAAGTCACCTCAACACTCCCACCCGAGCGCACACACACCCGAGCACACTTTTCTTTGTAAGAGAGAATTGTTGTGTGAAGCAGTCCATCATGAATAACTTTGAGTGCCAGCTTCATGGTACAATGGGAACATCATTTATGGAACAAATTACTACCTTTCTAAAAGCCGTTTTTGAGAGCCAAATATCATTTTGGCTCTCAAAAACCACACATTTTGGCTCTCGGGAAGGTCTATGAAGTTTTAAAGATGGCATTCTCAGTGAAAATTCTATTTGGGCATACTTTTGGCAGTTTAAGATTTCTTTTGATTTTATATTTTTTCTGTTTTTCTTTGTAACTCTTCTTTTGGATATAGCCTAAAAAGAGAACTGGATTTCTCTTTCATCCATCTTTATCTGCATTATTTCTGATTAGTATTTTATATGCTGCCCTTCCCTGAGATTCAGGGCAGTTTACAATTCATAAAAACATTTAAAAACAATACACCCCCCTCCCCCAAACCCACCCAAACTCACCTTCTCGCCCAACCCTCTTTCACACCTCTACCCCAAACCACCCTCTAAACCCCAACTCAATCCCCTGTCCCTGCCCGCCAAATGTCTTTTCAAATAAAAAGTCTTACACTGCCTCTGGAAGATGGTCATGCTTGGGCTCCAACGAACCTCCAGGGGAAGGGAGCTCCAAAGCACTGGGACAGCAGCCAAGAATGCTCCCCTGGAAGCCTTTGTCGTATGAACAAGACTAACATCTGGGACCCATAGGGAGGCACTCCTGGCTGATTGCAGGGGCTGTGATGGGACAGGAAAGGGCAGGGAATCTTTCAGATATGTGGGGATGAGACAGCTTAGGGCTTTAAAGGTCAAAACCAGCATTTTGACTTCCACCTGGAAAGCTAGAGGGAGCCAGTGCCGACTTCAGAGCACCAATGTAATCGAGCCTCAAGGTGATGAAAACATGGATGATGGTGGCCAGATGGAGTTGGTGACCACCGCCGCAACCTGACAATCCAAGTGCAGTAAGGGGTCCAGAAGCACTCCACGGCTACAAACCTGATCGACTAGAGGGGGCCAAACTCTGTCAGTAACAGGAGTTCCAATCCCGTTCAGGTCACAACGCTGGCCAACCATCATCATCTCAGTCTTGTCTGGATTCAGCCTCAATAAGCTCATCCTAGCTTGGGTGATTTCAACATACACGCTGAGGCTGGCCTTTTGGGGGTGGAGCAGGAGTTCATGACCGCCATGACAACCATGGGCCTATCCCAGATAATATCTGGCCCAACACACGAGACTGGACACATGTTGGATCTTATGTTTTGCACTGGCCTGGATACAAGGGCTCCAGTTATTGGTGTGTGTGTGTGTGTGTGTTATGATACAATTGTTGTGGTCAGACCATTAACTTCTGAAGGCCCAGATCTCTGCCCTTCTCTGCCCCCATCAGGGTGGTAGACCGATTCAGATGGTCCACCCCCAGAGACTGATGGATCTAATAGGATTCCAGAACTCTCTGGGGGATTTACCTGCTGACCTCAACAGTCTCCCTGTTGATGCCTTGGTCGGCTGTGGTATGACATTTTGACCTGGGATATTGACATGGTGGCACCCAGGCTTCCGCTTCTTCTGTGGCAGCAGTACATGTCTTTCTGGTATACGGAAGACCTGAGGCTGCTAATGTGAGAGGGTAGGCAGTTATAGTGCAGGTGGCACACAACACGTGAAAGCTGACCGACTGCGATACAGACTGTTTTTAACGGATTATTCTGTGGTTGGGGTGACAGTGAAGAAGGATTTTTTTTGCTGCCATGGTAGCATCTGCAAAGTGACGTCTGGCAGAGCTCTTCCGGGTGGTGAATAGTTTATTAAATCCTATGTGTCTGTGGTCAGAATTAGAGGCGTTGGCTGCCTCCTGTGATAAGTTTGCCACTTACTTTGCAGATAAAGTTGCTCGTATTTGGTTTGACTTGGGTGCTGCTACTTTGGATGCAGGGTCAGAGTTCAGGTTGGGGAAGCCTGGTCTTGCCCGGTTTACTTGGATCATCTTCGATTAATCTCACCCACTGAGGCAGAGGATGTGCTCAGGTGTGTGGTATTAGGCACCCGAGCACACTTTTCTTTGTAAGACAGAATTGTTGAGTGAAGTAGTCCATCATGAATAACTTTGAGTGCCAGCTTCATGGTACAATGGGAACATCATCTATGGAACAAATTATTACCTTTCTAAAAGCCGTTTTTGAGAGCCAAATATCATTTTGTGTATTGGGCTTCCATGATTGTCATTTAATATGGTCCACCTTTGTTGTGAGGGTGAAAGACTTCAGTGAAGGTGGGAATTAGTCTATATAGCAGAGCAACCAGCTTTTCTTTCATGTCTTCAAGTGCTTAGGATAATATAGAACTGCACATTAGTCACAGCTTAATGCTTTTTTTATAAAGGTTTTATGGAGCAATGATTTTTTGTTGCCAGTTAATAAATCAGTCTTTTTATGTAATTTAGTTCATTTGTATAAATTAGCAGGTTGTATTCATTCAAAAAGTCATTAGCTCACAACACACTTCTGCTACACTTATGTATTGGAATCTTCAAAAGTGCCCATTTGACTTAGAAGTACAATGAAATTGGTTCCTAAATCACTTCGGCTTCAATCCTAAAAACATGTACCTACCCGTAATCTCATTGAAATCAGTGTGATTATTGTGCATAAGCATTTTCAGAATTTGGACTTTAGGTACTTTTTGAAAATTTCATCCAATAATCAATAGTGAAAATTTGTCACTTTTTAAAGACTATATTTAGCTACAGTGATTTTATGCTGCTGAAGACAAAGAGTGGTCAATGCTGATTGTTGTTGGGCAGTTACTTTTAATCTTCCAAAGTTTTTAAGTGTTCTACAAAATAACATTTTACCCCTCTTTAGAGTTATTCTTCTTAGACTACAAGTTATTTGGGTCAATGGCACTTTTAGATGAGCACTGCCTGCTAGTGCCGTGAAATTATGTGCTTTGTAAAAGTGCTGCGGGCAGCTTTTAGATGCGCCTAGATGCACCGTATTTCTGGTTGCGCATTCCTTAATGGTGCAAATTAAATACCTCAATGCAGTAGGAGAGGAGTGTGAGGTTATGGAGGCACTGTCTGGTTGATCTTTCTGGGAGGAGTTTCAGGAAGTGACGCCGGCCGATGCGGTGGATGTCTTGGGGTCTATTCGAGCCACAAGTTGTGAAATAGATCAATGCCCGTCCTGGTTGGTAAAAACATCCAGGGAGACATTGGGGTCGGTTCTGACGAGGGTGGTCAATGTGTCCCTTCGGCAGGGGAGGCTGTCACCCAGTCTCAAGGAGGCTGTGGTGCGCCCCCTGCTGAAGAAGCCTTCGCTGGATGCGGACGCACTCACCAGTTACCGTCCTGTCTCTAATCTTCCCTTTTTAAGGAAGGTTATTGAACGGGCGGTGTCTCTGCAGCTCCAGGTACATCTGGACCGTATCGGTTACCTTGACCCTTTTCAATCTGGGTTCCGCCCTGGCTATGGCACTGAGATGACGATGGTGGATTTGGTGGATGACCTCCACCAGGAGATGGATGCAGGATGTTCTACATTCTTGATTCTGCTAGATCTCTTGGCCGCTTTTGATACCATGGACCATGGACTGCTGCTGAGACGGCTGCGAGACCTGGGGGGTCTGGACGGGACTATCCTTGAGTGGTTCTGCTCATTCCTCTCGGGGAGAAGCCAGTGGGTGGTGCTGGGGGCTGAAACATCTAGCCCCCAGGCCTTGACCTGCGGCATTCTGCAGGGTTCGATTCTGTCTCTGCTGTTGTTTAATGTATATATGCAGCCCCTGGGGGAGATCGTGAGAGGGTTCGGGGTGCATTGTCACCAATATGCTGATGATACTCAGCTGTACCTCTCATTTTTGACCAACCCAGGTCCCGCTGTCTCGTTGCTTTCCCAATGTTTGGAGGCTGTGTCGGATTGGATGTGGCAGAGCAGACTGAAGCTCAATCCTGATAAGATGGAGGTGATGGTGGTGGGTAGGGCGGAGGAGGTGCCGACCCCTCTGGTGATGGTGGGGGTCTGCCCTCCCATAGCCCAGCAGGTTCGGAGTCTGGGGGTGGTGTTGGATCCGGGCCTCCGTCTGGATCAGCAGGTGGAGGCGGCCGCTAAAGCCGCCTTTCACCAGCTGTATCTGGTGTGGAGGCTGCACCGATACATCTCTGGGCCCAACTTGGCCACTCTTATTCACGCTTTCATCACCTCGAGGCTAGACTACTGCAACGTGCTCTACGTGGGGCTTCCCTTGGTTCTGATTCGGAGGCTGCAGCTGGTGCAGAATGCAGCGGCCCATCTCCTTACAGGGACGAGGTGACGGGAGCATATTACACCTGTGCTCCGCACTCTACACTGACTGCCTATAGCGTACCAAGCCAGAGTCAAGGTGGTGGTGTTGGTTTATAAAGCCCTATATGGTCTGGGCCCCTCATACCTTGGGGACCGCCTCACCTTCCACACCCCAGGGCGGCCCCTGTGGTCTGCTGGGGGTGCCTTCCTGGAGGTCCCCCGTGTTAAACAGGGGGCCATGATGGAGAGGGCGTTCTTGGTGGCTGGGTCGCGGCTTTGGAACTTCCTCCCGGAGGAAGCTCGCCTGGCCCTGGGTTTGATGGCTTTTTGCCGAGCCTGTAAGACCTGGCTGTTCGCCCAGGCCTTCGGAGGGTAGGGTGGGAGGGGGAATGTTTGGGGAGGTAGTTTTAAATTATTTATATTGTGGTTTTATGTATTTTATTATTGTTTTAGTTGTGAGCCGCCCTGAGATGCCGTAGGCATGAGGGGGCGGCCAATAAATGTAAATAAATAAATAAATATTTCAACAGTGAAATATCGTGTACATTTCAACATTGAAATATGTTGTACATTTCAACAGTGCCTATGTTTCAGGATGGGGAGGGGGTCCCATTGTAATAGGCACTATAACACTGTTGGCACTTGTGTCTGCCATGTGATCCTGTGCAAAAGATCTTTGAGGTGGGTCACTACGTGTGTAAGGGGAAGATAAAGGACACTGTAGACCCATTACTCAATGAAGAAGGCAAATTAATAACTGGTGGCACTACAAATGTGGAAATACCCAATGCCTGGTTTGCAGAAATAACGAGAAGCAGAAAGAGATGCAGGTCAGCAGAAGGAAAGAATCAAGAGTATCTGGATAATCTGCTGCTAAATTTAGCGCTAAATGGCTGATTGGTCATGCAGTTAGCACTAATAGCTCATTGCAGGACACTCTTCCCGGCAGGGGATGCTGTGGGTCAATTGGGCAAGTCCACCTGCAGTGGGTATCCATACTGGATACCCACAATTTTGGATATTTGTGATGCCGTCTGGAATTGTAGCCTATATTGTGTTACTCATAGGAAAGAAAAATGCACAAATACAAAATGGGGGAAGAAGTGGCTAGATGGTAGTGCTGTTAAGAAGGAACTTCGGGGTTATAGTGAAATAATAACTAAATATGAGCCAGTGTCGCTTAGTGAATAAGGTGACAGACTTGGAACTGGAAGATCAGGGTTAAAAAAAATCCCATCTAGGGCTCCATTGATTCACACGAGCCTTTTTTAACCATAAGACTAGTTGGTAAATAGAACAAAGTACTGAGAGTGTTGAGAGTCCCCATTGCTGGAAACTATAAAAAATAAATAAATAGGTTAGACAAACTTCAGAAACCATTTAGGCATAGGTAGGCCCTGCTGAAGGACAGGATAATTACTTTTTAAGATTCCTCCCATCTTTAAAACTCTATAAAACACACTACAGATTTGGTATTCGTTATATTTTTACATAGTAACTATTTGGAGTAAATGAGAATTATGGGCATTAGAAAGCATAAAAATAATAAAATATTATACTGCTTTCAGGAGACTCTGGATATTGGAAGATAATCCTTTCTTTGTGATTGAGGAGAAGAACCATCGACTATATTTTTCATTTCAACATCATCTTGTGGCGACAGGGTTCCTTATGCAAGAGGTAAAAAAGAATTTCCTGATTCAGTTTTCAAACCTGTTTCCCTCCATTTTCCTTACATACGTTTCACTCTTGTGATATCAGAAAAGGCAAATAGGAAACACTGACTTATCCTCTCTGTACCACAACTCTTGAAAACTCTGTTGTATTTTCAAGGCATGGTATCTTGCATGCCATTGATATTTATGGGAGAGGGCTAATGAAAAAAGACTGCAATACAGGGGGGGAAAGGAAGGGGAGGAAATTCTGTTTTTCTCCCCAGCTTTCTGCTGCACCAGCAATGTTGAATGGTAATGAGACAGTCCTCGGTGCAATACCAGGCAGTCATGTTTCAGGTAATTAGCTGTGTACTGAACGCTGCTACATAAATCAGCTCATTATTCATTTCAGCTGAGCTGGAGTGATTCATGAATCACCTGGTGAATTTGAAAAAAAGTGTGTGAATCAGAGGGAAAAGGGGAGAAGATAATATTTGGACTTCCTTTCAGGAATTCATCCTTCCCACCTGAGGCTTCTGCCAGTACAGTCCTTTGAGGATTGAGCATCTCCAGAGCATCCTTGCAACGTGCATCTAGCTGGGTTAGGGGAAGGAAGACTCTACCCTCAACTTCATCAGGTTTAGTTTATTTTCCTCATGGGTAACAACAGTATGTCTCCATTGTGTTTAGAAATTTAATATTCCGTAATTACCAGTTTACCAAAATACATAGTAGGAAGCACACCTGCTGGCTATGAGTTAGAGATCCTGTCAACCTGGGTTTGGCCCAGCACTTGGACTGTGTAAAAACAAGCATTTACAAACCTCAAAGTCAATATTCACATTTCCATGACTTAATTCCAGTAGCATAAAAGGCAAGAATGGATGGCTTTCTACATAGTTAACATCTAGAAACTGCTACGGCGCTGGGTCTGTGCAGCGGGCTAGCACGTCTGTTCCCACTTGGCCAACCCAACCCAGGCCAGGGGCCACCTTGTCTGGCGGCCATGGCTCTGCTTCATTGGCTGACATGGCTTCCCATTATGTCAGGGGGCGAGGTGCTGGGAGCACTGTGCGGGTGGGGCATCCACCTGCATGTTTGTTGTGCTTCTGGTCCCCCTCCTCAGGCTGTGCAGCTGGTGGAATGGCTCCCCGGCCATGGGCACATCATTCAGTACCCCAGGCTGTGTTGCCTGCAATTTTGTCACTGGGGCAGCCTGGAGAGCGGTTCTGCTGGCTGCACCTCTGTTTTTACCCACTGCTTTTATTGAATTTAGTGGAAATTTTGCCAATTACATCAAAGATGAGAAGACTGGATAATATGTTGACTACGCTCCTCAAGTTGCTTTGCAAGCCTCATTCAGTGGGGGTATGGGCCAGCACAGCATTTTGAGGATTGGAGTCTAAGCGTACAAGATTTTGTTCATAGCCCTGCTTGACCCCTTGGTGGTAGCTGTTGCCTGTGTTGTTTAATTTAGTGTGTTGTTGCTAAAATATTCTGGGGTTCATTCAATGAGAGGCCTATGAACTAATTTTAAAAAGTTAAATGATCTCTTGGATTGCCAGAAAATTTTTCCTTCAGCTGGAATTCGTAGGTTTTCTCTTACTTTATCTGCACCAGTTTTCTTTATTTAGCATTTGACGCTGTAAGCACCATACTGAAATATTTGCCTAGAAATAACTAATCTCGAGCAAACACACTATTGTAGGGAAAGGAGTAATGCTTTTGCTTCAATATTTGCAAAACCGATTTTGCTCCTGCATAATATCATTCGAGGTTTCATTAGTAGGTCAGAGGATTTCCTTGTTAAGTACAAATGCATATTAGAGCAAAGCATTGTTTGTAACTTTCAGTATTAAGGGGTTATAATAAATACAGACTGCAATCCATAACCTGGAACAAGTGGTTTGTGGATCACGGTCTGTGTGTTTGTTTATTGATTGATTGCCCACCCTTACCCAAAGGGTCCCAGAAGATAACAAAGCTTACATAAAAATGCATAAGATAAAACCAATTGAAAAACCTAAACTGTATAAATATTCTCCATTTAAAAACAGCACTCCAAACCCTATCCCTGCCTGCCAAATTCCTGGCTCCACAAAAATAGGTTGTAACCCTTTAATACTGAAAGTTACAATCCTGCACGGAGCAAGTGGTTTGCTGATCATCCGTCTTTCTATAACATGAAGCATAGCTGTTGCTCAATACTTGGTTACGGTATTTCAGTGTAATAGCACTGCCAAAAAGCTGTTGTCTATTCCTCAGAGTTTTCTGTAGAGAAAGAGGAGCAATATTTAGCCCAGCATGAAAGATTAAATATAGGGATGATCCAGTGTTAAATGATACAAATCCTGCCATGAACAGTCCCTTCCCACTCCAAGAAGTAACAATAAATTTTAATGTGTTCTCACCTCTTTGTTCAGCTGATTTACTATAAATTATAAATGCGTATGTACTGGGGAAGGCTAGCCTTTGAAAATCTTATGCACTGGAGAAACCCAGCGTGAACTGCAGCTTTACAATGAACTTTTACGTGGGAAATGATTGCTCTGCTTCGGTGTTTCCCAAGCTTTTTGCTTGTGACTCCATTTTGAGACTAGGCCATAGGCCGCACAGAACTAATTATTGTTAAGCATTTATAGCATTTTCAGTGTTCAGAGTGCTTTGCAATTCTTATCTTGTTCACCCACACAACAGCCCCATGAGAGAGGTCATTATTAGTGAGGGAGTTAACCTTGGACCTGGACGGTCACTCTGTCGATGAGCTGGTCCAGCGTTGGAATAGCTTGCTGGAGCAGGCCATTGACAGGGTGTCTCCGAGATGCCCTCTGCCTCGGTCTTGTCACCGCCTTGGTTTACTGAGGGGCTGCGGTGTATGAAACGAGTAGGCAGGAGGCTGGAGCGACGCTGGCATTGGACTCGATCTGACTCCGACCGACTTCTCCATAGGACCCATTTGCGGTCCTATGTTGAGGCTGTGAGGACAGCAAGGAAGGAGTTCCTGGCTGTCCTCATAGCGTCTGCGAAGTCACGCCCGGCGGAGCTGTTTCGGGTGGTGCGGGGGCTGGTCAGTCCGGCCTCCCTCCGCCTGGACGGGGACTTGTCCTAGGCCCGATGTGAGGAGTTTGTCATCTACTTCGCAGACAAGATCGCTCAGATTCAGAGCGACTTTGACGCTGGATTAGGGGCAGTAGGGGAGAGTGCAAGGTGATGGAGGCCCCGTCCGGTCTAGCTTTGTGGGGGGAGTTTCAGGAAGTGACGCCGGCCGATGCAGTGGATGTCTTGGGGTCTGTGAGGGCCACCTGTTGTGAACTCGATCCATTCCCGTCCTGGTTGGTGAAAGCCTCCAGGGAGACGTTGGGGACGGTGCTGGCGAGGGTGGTGAATGCGTCCTTGCAGCAGGGAAGGTTGTTGCCCAGCCTCAAGGAGGCTGTAGTGCACCTCCTGCTGAAGAAACCATCCTTGGACGTGGACGCACTCACCAGCTACTGACCTGTCTCTAACCGTCCCTTTTTAGGGAAGGTTATTGAGCGGGCGCTGGCGCTCCAGCTCCAGACGCATCTAGATAGCATCGGTTTCCTCGGTTGCTTCTTTATGAGCTATAAAGATTGCTTTAAACTTTATTTCCAAATTTTCTCCTTTCTCAGAGGCTCTCTTTCAAACTGTGGAACTCCTTGCTAGAGGATGTGTGAAGACCAAAAGCATAACTGGGTTCAAGAAAAGGCTGGATAAGTCCATTAATCAAGTTGACAGTTGGGAGCTGGAGCCAACAGCACAAGTAGATCACCCCATTATGACCTGTTGTGCACTTCTCTGAAGTGACCAAAGCTGACCATTGTTGGAGACAAGATACTGGGCTAGGTGGACCATCTATTTGACTTTGTATTTCAATTCTTTTTCTTCTCTCTGCTGGAAGAACTTAGGGGTTGATCCATGGTGGGCACACTCATCTCCCTCCCACAAGCGGTGCTTGTGTGTACTATGTGCATGTTATATATGCAGCGTGAATCGTATGTACACAGTTAACATATGTTCTGTGCCTGGTGCATGCCCAACTTACACACAGTATGTGGCTGCATCTGTAATTTAGGCCCTTAGCATCTTTGGAGAATCCTGATCTCATATGAAGCAGCAAACTCAACAGCAGAACTCAGCTCATCCAGCTATGATGCTAGCTTAACTTTTTTTTTATTTTTTTTTTTTAAATTAGTCTTTGTCAAACACTGCAGGATTGTTCCCTTTCCTCCCTCACTTCAACACATTTTCAAAATAGAAGTAGGAGAGCTATTTTTAGTATCTTATTTTCCATGGGAAAAAGGAATAAACTTCAAATTAACCATAAGTAAGCTTTTAGCACAATTACCAAGCTGCTACAACGATGCTATTGAAATGATTGGGACTAGCACCAATATAGTTTGAAGATAGCACTGTACACTTATCATTCAAGCAACATGAAATTCTTGTTCAAAGGTCTGATATTTAACCACTGAAACATTTTGCTTTTTTAAAAAGTTAAGCTCTGAACATAGGAACTCCTAAGTCCCTCAATCAGTTTCTGATGCTTACTACATAAGATCTTGGAGAAATAACTTAATCCCTGTCTTAATTTTTTGACCAGTAAATCAGAGATAATAATGAAAACCTATTTTACAGTGTGGCATGATGATTAATTAGTTGTTTGTAAATCACTCTGAATGTATTTGAATAGGCTGTGGCACGGCAGCTCCAGGAACATCTGGACTGCATCGGTTTCCTTGACCCCTTTCAGTCTGGGTTTCGGCCTGGGTATGGTACGGAGACTGCATTGGTGGCCTTGGTTGACGATCTCTGTCTGACGTTGGACCAGGGTCATTAGACCTTACTGGTCCTGCTAGACCTTTTGGCTGCGTTCGACACAGTCGATCATGAGGTGTTGGTGACTCGCCCGCGGGACCATGTCGGGATTGGCGGAATGGTCTTGGACAGATTTTGTTCGTTCCTGGCCAGGAGAACCCACGGGGTGGTCTTGGGGGAGTGTACGTCTTCCCCACCGGGACCTCGCGTGTGGAGTCCTGCAGGGTGCCATTCTGTTCCCCCTCTTGTTTAACATTTATATGCAGCCATTAGGGAAGATCGTGACAGGGTTTCAGGGCATGCAGTGTCATCAGTATGCTGATGCAGAAACCAACAAACAAAAGTAACCAAAAGCGACAAAAGACCAGCAATAATACAATATATATTATTTATAATAGACAGAATAAACAGGATCTAAAATGTACAATAGTAAACAATGTGGAACAAAGCAAAAAACAAAGCACAAGGCATGGGTCTAGAAAGTGTAGATATAGTTCACATAGGAGACAGCAAAGATAAATAACAGTCCAAGAACAGTAAAGGCTATAAATATTTTTCTCTTCAGTCCTTCTCAACATTTCGCAGATACTTCTTCAGGAAGCGAAGGATGAAAGGGAAGAGTATCCCATTGCACAGAATATTGCTCAGTGAAAAACCTGCTGATATATAGAAACTCACTCACTTCTTGGCAGTCTTAACAGTCTCCTTTGGGAATGGAGGTCACCTATTATAGTATAACCATAACATATGCGTGTGACCGTCCCTATAAAACTTTTTCTTCCTTAATTTGACCCCTTAGCTCTCTCTTACTTTGGCTGAAGGCTCCAACATCTCTGCAGACTCACAGGGTTCCAAATAGCAAATGATGACACTCAGCTCTACCTCTCTTTTTCCATCGATCCAGGCCATGCAGTCTCCTTATTTTCCCAGTCCCTGTCAGCTGTGGGGGCTTGGATGAGGTTGAGCCATCTGCAATTGAATCCTGACAAGATGGAGGTGATGTTGGTGGGCGAGGGCTTGGGGGACTTGGGGGTGGTTGAATCTCCTCTTATTGGGGGGGTTCGCCCTCCCATGGTGTCTCAAGTGCGGAGTCTGGGTGTGCTCCTTGATTCATGGCTCAGCCTGGAATCTCAGGTTGTGGCTGTGGTGGGGAGTGCCTTTTGGCAGTTACATCTTGTCCGACGGCTTCGGCTGTATCTCTCAGACTCTGACCTTGCCTCTGTCATCCATGTCTTCATCACCTCGAGGCTGAATTACTTCAACACACTCTACGTGGGGCTGCCCGAGAAGCTGATCTGGAGGCTGCAGCTGGTGCAAAATGCCGCGGCTCATCTCCTTACGGGGGCGGGTCACAGGGAGCACATGACACCAGTGCTCCGGGCTCTGCACTGGTGGCCTATAAAGCACCGGACCAGGTTCAAGGTGCTGGTTTTAACCTTTAAAGGCCTTTACGGCCTGGGCTCTACTTATCTGCGGGACCGTCTCACTCCCCATGTGCCCGTGCGACCCTTGAGATCATCCGTGGGAGCCTTTTTGGAGGTTCCCTGGGCGAGGTGGGTGACCACCGATGTTAGATCTTTTTCAGTGGCCACCCCTGCGCTGTGGAATTCACTCCCAGAGGAGACTCGGTTGGCTCCCACTCTTCTGCTATTTCAGTGTTTATGTAAGACCTGGCTGTTCCGCCAGGCTTTTGGTGAGGGTGGGTCTTTGGGTCCCCCCCCCCCGTATTTGTATCTTTAACTGTTTTATTGTTTTGTTTTTATATTGTTGTTTGCCACCCTGGGCTGCCCTGTGGGCAGGAGGAGCAGGATATAAATTTTATATTAATAAATAAATAAGGTAGAAAACAAAGATTTATTACCCGGGATTTAAAAAAATCAAATAAAAAATCTTAGAAACAAATAGCGTCCTATGGTGAGTCCTAGGAAAGAAATTTCAGCTCAGTAGGCATTATAACTGCAAAGCTGCATACCCTGAAATAGAATTTATAATGGAAATCCTAGTAGAGCGACAAAGTACTGCAAACAAGATGCTCTGATTAAAATTACCCTCAAATGGAAAGCAAACTTCACTGCAAACAACAGTTTAGTTTGACATTAAGAAAATAAACTGTGAGTCAAAAGGGAAAACCCGACTGGAAGATGTTCCTAATGGGATGGAAAAGTGAAATTGAGGGAGTAGGCAGCCATTCTAAAGGCACTTGTGTCAGTGGTTTGGGTTAAAATCAAAGGGACTTTACCAGCATCACTACATTTAGGATCTTCTATCTATTTTGCAGGGTGACATGAGAATGAATTAGTTGTAAATTGCCCTGAAGATAGAAACTGACACAAAGTAATTAGGAACAGCCTGAATTTAATAAAAAGAATGGTGTGAAATCTTTATATTGCTCTGTGTATATAGTGATCCAAACGAGACCCAGTTGTAAGTAGTGTAATGTTTCGATTAGTCACAATAATTAATGGGGGTATCCACCAAAAGTGCCGGGGGTGTAGTTGGGCTGCAATGGGCCCAAATACAAGAAATGGACTCTCTCTCCCCCCCCCCCGCATCACCATCCTCTCCCGTTTCTCATCCCCTTTACCCCTTCCCACGCAGTTCCCCCCCACCAAGCTTCCCTGCTCCCACTCTGACTCCCAGCCAACGCACAGATTGCCTGCTTCCACAATCCTCCCTGCTCACACCCAGACCTGCTGCAGTCACTGCCTGCTCCTGCTGCTGCTTACTCAGTGCACTGGACTCCCCCACGCCGCGGGCTCTACAGAGTGCAGAGTGCTTCCAGCGGTTCCTCTATGCCGTACCAGCCCTTCCATTTGAATCAGGAGACTTATGAAAAATGCAAGTTGCAGGGCTACAAGCGCAGCCCCTTTTCACAAGCCTCCTGATTTAAACAGAAGGGTTGACTTGACAATACTGCCGCGCACCCGCTGCCACAACAGGGCAGGAAGGATCCTGGGGCTCACGCAGGGAGGGGAGTCCCACGTGGACCAATGTGATCCCTACACCAGTGAAAAGTGCTACAATCTGCACAACAAAGAGTAAAGCTATTTTAATCTCAGTGTCTGAATTCTTGCTTTCTCAATAGTTTAGGCTTCATTAGTTGATTTACTTATACCACTACATACAAGAGAAACAAAGCCTAAGAAATTTGTTACAGATGTCAGGTCAGGTGTTCCTTATTTTAGGAGAGCATCCATTACTTCAGAGCCCTGCAGCTCTATGGAGCAAAACAGACCTTCCTTATTTACATAACAGGCATCTCTTATTCTGAACACCCCAGCGCCATGGAACACAGTGGATGTCCTTTATTTCAATATGGCTCAGTCCAGCATGCCCCTTATTATTTCTCCAGTGGTAGGAAGTTGAATCAACTGCGGGATAGTCAAGCCATTACCAATGGATTGGTAATGTTCTATTTAAAAAATCTGTGCTTATTGCTCCTATGCATTCACTGAGACAGTGACTATGCAAAATGGGACAGTATTTCTGAAGAAAAGCAAGCTAGAGTGCCAGTCTCTCTGGTTGTCATGGAAACAATTTTGGTGGTTGAATAGGTTAGCGCAATTTCTGGCTGGTTCCTGGTATGGCAAATGCAGGTTGGAGACATGGATCATGATTCAGAATCACTAATTGAGAAACTTCAGAGTGGATGTATATCTGTGCAATTTGCATTGCATTGGTTTCTAATAATTTCTTTACCCCTATTGTAGCACCCCTCTATGCTGTCGGAACTAGATCCTCTCTGGATACGCACATCAATGAGAATGGGGTTCGATTTGCCAAATTACTGTCGAGCCTTAATTTACAGGTGCTGTGTCTAGTGATCAACCAGGCTTGTTTACCTTTATTGGTCACCAAGGGATCAGTGTTTCTGACTATGTGGTGGTCTTCTATGACCTTCTTCCTTCTATCTTGGATTTTTCAGTAAAACCCCTATTATATAGTGATCATTTGCCCCTCTCGCTTTCGTTTTGGCTGGGTGGGTTTCCCCTGTTTTGCAAGCAGGGGCTAATGCAGAGGTCTTTGCAGACTGTGTTGTTTATGCTAGGAAACCCTGGAATGAGGCCCTTATCCAGCAATTGGATATACTCTTAAAATCATCTCAATGCCTGGAATTTAGAACACGAATATTAATGCCTGGCCCTTTGGCTTCGGTGGTGGAGTTGTTTGAGGAAATTATTAAATTCTTCCAGCCTTGGTTGGAGGGTAATCCCCCGGCAGCCCGTCCGGCTCGACTGAATTGCAAATTCAGGCCTTGGTATGATGACGAATGTCGGGCCCTAAAGAAGGAATTACATAATCTGTTTAAGGAAGCTAGAGCCCAGGGTCATTTTGTACCTCCTAAAAGTTTTTATGAACTTAAACATCAATATAAAAAGCTTCTTTATTTCAAGCAACAGGAATTTGAAAGATCTAGGTGGGATAAGCTGTTGTTTGCTGCAGATTCCAGTGACTCCACCTCCTTTTGGAAAATAGTAAATGGATCAATTAGGGCAGAAATGGACTGGACGGCTTTTCCAATTCCTCCCAAGACATGGAAGGTTTATTTTGCCAAAATCTTTTCCACTGCTTCTGTCCTTTGGCCAATGTCATTAAGGGGGAGGAGTGACCCCCAGTTTCTCCAGAGGAGGTTGTGGCCTTGATAGATTCAGGTAGGAACAAGAAGGCACCCGGACGTGATCTGGTCTCCTTGGACTTCATTAAGAAGTTCAAGGATTGGTGGGTCCCAATTCTGGTGGCTTTATTTAACGCAATCAGTAATACCGGAATGATACCGGCTGGTTGGGAGAAGGCGGTAATTATCCCAATTTTTAAAAAAGGGGATAGGGGTAACCCAGGTAATTACCACCCTATCAGCTTATCAGTGGCAAACTATATGCCAAACTATATTGGCAAACTATATGCCAAATATCTATTTGCATGACTCAATAATTGGATGGTATCTCAGCGAATTTTACACCCTGAGCAAGCTGGGTTCCAATCCGGTCGATTGACCATTGAACATTGTTTGGTATTGAACCATCTAATTAGCAAGTACACTCAACAGGATCAAAAACTATTCTTGGCATTTATAGATTTACGATCTGCCTTCGATTCAATTGATAGAAACTTATTATGGGGAAAGCTGGAAAGGGCGCATATTGATTGCCGGTTGCTCTTTCTGATCAAAGCTTTGTATTCCAATACCCAGATGCCCATTAGATTTAACAACTCTGGTCAGTTGACATCCAAAATTTGTTCAACATCTGTGGTCAGACAGGGCTGCGTTTTGGCCCCCTCTTTATTTAACATGTTTATAAATGACCTCATTCCCATAATGGCTGTACCAAGATTTTCCCACCTAAATTGGCTTTACGCCACATAGGCTGTATACCATATGCCAATGATGTGGCATTGCTGTCTCAAACAAGGGTGGGGCTAAAGAGGCATCTGGAAGCTTTGGCCACGTATTGTGGAAGTAACCACCTGCTGATTAATCATGATAAATCTAGGGTAGTGGTCTTTGCAAAAGCCTCCCCAAAATTTCGGTGGTATATCAAGGATCATTTGGTTGAACAAGTTACTAAGTATAAATACCTCGGTTTGATCTTTTGTTCTAAAGGGGGTTGGAACCCTCACTTGCAGTTTGCTTTGTTAAGATCTAAGGGCCCCTCGGCTGCTATCCTTAGTTTTTTCTATAGATGCAAGAGAGGAGCTTTCCTTCCCGCAGTCAGGGTATTCAACTCTAAGATGCTGGCCCAGCTATTTTATGGGGCTGCAGTCTGGGCCTTGTCCCTGGAATCTAAACTTGGGTTAGTTGAAGCAAAATTTATCCAGTCCTTGTTTAAAGCTATCAACTGCATTCCTATAATGGCCCTCAGATTGGAATTGGGCCAATTGTCAACAAAATGTTTGATACGGAAACAAATTTTGCACTCGTGGCTCAAGACTGTGAAGCCCTCCTCAGGAGGCCTGCTAAATGTTTTTCAGTGGGATACCTATATCAGTCCCTGGAGGAGGTTTTCCTCACAGCTTTTGCTTCATCTGGGTTTTTCTGCGGCCCATTTTGTTGACCAGCCTTTTGCCATCGCTAAGTCCAAAATTATGTTGCAATTGGAGGACGTGGACAGACAGGAGGACCTAGCTGCTGTAGCCAAATTTTGATCTCTTAACAACTATTTTCCCTTAGCTCCTCCTAAGGGAACTATGGTTCTGTATTTTCAAACCTTAGTTTCTCATAGACTGAGGTATTTATTTTTTTCGGCCGGACAATGCTTTGCCATCGAAGCTCTTGGAAGGCTGCCTCTCCACAGAACCCTTTTGCCTGCATCTCTGCCAATTTGATCAGGAGGGGGTGGAGATGGTGGGCCGCATATTATTCGACTGCAGATAGTACGATAAACTAAGGGACTATTGGTTGGCTCCCTTTCTTCAAAGACGTCCGGGAAGATCTATCTGCGAATTGGGAAAGTTTTTGTTAGAAAATCGATCTGCTGAGATTACTGTGGCAACTGCAAATTTTTTACTCCAGGCTTTCGCTCTGAGAGGGGACTTTTTACAGTTCCGGGGTACTGGGGGCAGGAATTGGATTTATTTTATTTTATTTTATTTATTTTATAGATTTATACCCCGCCCATCCTGCAAAGCAGCCCGGGGCGGCTTCCAGCATATAAAATACAATAAAAACAATTTAAAACATTTATAACAATAATAAAATATTAAACAGGGCTAATATCATAAATAATAAATAACAAATCAAGATAAGGTGGGGGAGCTAAAAAACCTCTCACCCTACCCTCCCACCAACCCCAAAGGCCTGGGTGAACAGCCAGGTTTTGCAACTTCGCCAGAATATCAACAGGCTAGGGGCCAGGCGAGCTTCCTCCGGAAGGGAGTTCCAAAGGCGCCGCCCGGCCACCAAGAATGCCCTCTCCATTGTGGCCCCCCGCTTAACACAGGGCACCTCCAAAAAGGCACCTCCGGAAGACAACATGAGCCGCTCTGGGGCATGGAGGGCAAGGTGGTCCCTGAGGTATGAGGGGCCCAGACCATGTAGGGCTTTATAGATCAACACCAACACCTTAAACCTGGCTCGGCACGCTATCGTCAACCAGTGCAGAGCTCGGAGCACAGGTGTAATATGCTCCCGATGGCCCGTCCCTGTAAGGAGACGAGCCGCCGCATTCTGCACTAGCTGCAGCCTCCGGGCCAGGAACAAGGGAAGTCCCACGTAGAGCGCGTTACAGTAGTCTAGCCTCGAGGTGACGAAGGCATGGATGAAGGAGGCCAGGTCCGGGCCGGAGACGTATGGACGCAGCCTATGCACCAGATACAGCTGGCGGAAGGCAGCCTTAGCAACTGCCTCCACCTGCCGCTCCAGGCGGAGGGTCCGCATCCAGTATCACCCCCAGACTCCGAACCTGCTGAGCTATAGGAGGGCAAGCCCCCCCAACCAGAGGGGCCACTACCTTCCTCGCTCTCCCCACCAACATCACCTCCGTCTTATCGGGGTTGAGTTTCAGTCTGCTCAGCCGCATCCANACGGAGCTGGAAAAGCCGCCTGCAACAACGAGGCAGGTAGGTGAAAACCCCGAAGCAGGATCCTGGACTCAGCCGCTGGGCGCGGAGTTTTAAAGCACCCAGCTACTTCTGGGTGGGAGGAGGGGACAGGTCAGCCCTCTCGGCTGGCCTCTGCGTTCCCCCCCCTACCCCCCCAGGTGCTCACAGTCTGTTCTTGTCTTTTCTGCAGGTGACAGCAGCGGCAACAGCAGCAGAGTGCAGGGACCCTCTCCTCGCTGGTGACGGAGCTGGAAAAGCCGCCTGCAACAACGAGGCAGGTAGGTGAAAACCCCGAAGCAGGATCCTGGACTCAGCCGCTGGGCGCGGAGTTTTAAAGCACCCAGCTACTTCTGGGTGGGAGGAGGGGACAGGTCAGCCCTCTCGGCTGGCCTCTGCGTTCCCCCCCCTACCCCCCCAGGTGCTCACAGTCTGTTCTTGTCTTTTCTGCAGGTGACAGCAGCGGCAACAGCAGCAGAGTGCAGGGACCCTCTCCTCGCTGGTGACGGAGCTGGAAAAGCCGCCTGCAACAACGAGGCAGGTAGGTGAAAACCCCGAAGCAGGATCCTGGACTCAGCCGCTGGGCGCGGAGTTTTAAAGCACCCAGCTACTTCTGGGTGGGAGGAGGGGACAGGTCAGCCCTCTCGGCTGGCCTCTGCGTTCCCCCCCCTACCCCCCCAGGTGCTCACAGTCTGTTCTTGTCTTTTCTGCAGGTGACAGCAGCGGCAACAGCAGCAGAGTGCAGGGACCCTCTCCTCGCTGGTGACGGAGCTGGAAAAGCCGCCTGCAACAACGAGGCAGGTAGGTGAAAACCCCGAAGCAGGATCCTGGACTCAGCCGCTGGGCGCGGAGTTTTAAAGCACCCAGCTACTTCTGGGTGGGAGGAGGGGACAGGTCAGCCCTCTCGGCTGGCCTCTGCGTTCCCCCCCCTACCCCCCCAGGTGCTCACAGTCTGTTCTTGTCTTTTCTGCAGGTGACAGCAGCGGCAACAGCAGCAGAGTGCAGGGACCCTCTCCTCGCTGGTGACGGAGCTGGAAAAGCCGCCTGCAACAACGAGGCAGGTAGGTGAAAACCCCGAAGCAGGATCCTGGACTCAGCCGCTGGGCGCGGAGTTTTAAAGCACCCAGCTACTTCTGGGTGGGAGGAGGGGACAGGTCAGCCCTCTCGGCTGGCCTCTGCGTTCCCCCCCCTACCCCCCCAGGTGCTCACAGTCTGTTCTTGTCTTTTCTGCAGGTGACAGCAGCGGCAACAGCAGCAGAGTGCAGGGACCCTCTCCTCGCTGGTGACGGAGCTGGAAAAGCCGCCTGCAACAACGAGGCAGGTAGGTGAAAACCCCGAAGCAGGATCCTGGACTCAGCCGCTGGGCGCGGAGTTTTAAAGCACCCAGCTACTTCTGGGTGGGAGGAGGGGACAGGTCAGCCCTCTCGGCTGGCCTCTGCGTTCCCCCCCCTACCCCCCCAGGTGCTCACAGTCTGTTCTTGTCTTTTCTGCAGGTGACAGCAGCGGCAACAGCAGCAGAGTGCAGGGACCCTCTCCTCGCTGGTGACGGAGCTGGAAAAGCCGCCTGCAACAACGAGGCAGGTAGGTGAAAACCCCGAAGCAGGATCCTGGACTCAGCCGCTGGGCGCGGAGTTTTAAAGCACCCAGCTACTTCTGGGTGGGAGGAGGGGACAGGTCAGCCCTCTCGGCTGGCCTCTGCGTTCCCCCCCCTACCCCCCCAGGTGCTCACAGTCTGTTCTTGTCTTTTCTGCAGGTGACAGCAGCGGCAACAGCAGCAGAGTGCAGGGACCCTCTCCTCGCTGGTGACGGAGCTGGAAAAGCCGCCTGCAACAACGAGGCAGGTAGGTGAAAACCCCGAAGCAGGATCCTGGACTCAGCCGCTGGGCGCGGAGTTTTAAAGCACCCAGCTACTTCTGGGTGGGAGGAGGGGACAGGTCAGCCCTCTCGGCTGGCCTCTGCGTTCCCCCCCCTACCCCCCCAGGTGCTCACAGTCTGTTCTTGTCTTTTCTGCAGGTGACAGCAGCGGCAACAGCAGCAGAGTGCAGGGACCCTCTCCTCGCTGGTGACGGAGCTGGAAAAGCCGCCTGCAACAACGAGGCAGGTAGGTGAAAACCCCGAAGCAGGATCCTGGACTCAGCCGCTGGGCGCGGAGTTTTAAAGCACCCAGCTACTTCTGGGTGGGAGGAGGGGACAGGTCAGCCCTCTCGGCTGGCCTCTGCGTTCCCCCCCCTACCCCCCCAGGTGCTCACAGTCTGTTCTTGTCTTTTCTGCAGGTGACAGCAGCGGCAACAGCAGCAGAGTGCAGGGACCCTCTCCTCGCTGGTGACGGAGCTGGAAAAGCCGCCTGCAACAACGAGGCAGGTAGGTGAAAACCCCGAAGCAGGATCCTGGACTCAGCCGCTGGGCGCGGAGTTTTAAAGCACCCAGCTACTTCTGGGTGGGAGGAGGGGACAGGTCAGCCCTCTCGGCTGGCCTCTGCGTTCCCCCCCCTACCCCCCCAGGTGCTCACAGTCTGTTCTTGTCTTTTCTGCAGGTGACAGCAGCGGCAACAGCAGCAGAGTGCAGGGACCCTCTCCTCGCTGGTGACGGAGCTGGAAAAGCCGCCTGCAACAACGAGGCAGGTAGGTGAAAACCCCGAAGCAGGATCCTGGACTCAGCCGCTGGGCGCGGAGTTTTAAAGCACCCAGCTACTTCTGGGTGGGAGGAGGGGACAGGTCAGCCCTCTCGGCTGGCCTCTGCGTTCCCCCCCCTACCCCCCCAGGTGCTCACAGTCTGTTCTTGTCTTTTCTGCAGGTGACAGCAGCGGCAACAGCAGCAGAGTGCAGGGACCCTCTCCTCGCTGGTGACGGAGCTGGAAAAGCCGCCTGCAACAACGAGGCAGGTAGGTGAAAACCCCGAAGCAGGATCCTGGACTCAGCCGCTGGGCGCGGAGTTTTAAAGCACCCAGCTACTTCTGGGTGGGAGGAGGGGACAGGTCAGCCCTCTCGGCTGGCCTCTGCGTTCCCCCCCCTACCCCCCCAGGTGCTCACAGTCTGTTCTTGTCTTTTCTGCAGGTGACAGCAGCGGCAACAGCAGCAGAGTGCAGGGACCCTCTCCTCGCCGGCGGCGGAGCTGGAAAAGCCACCCGCAACAACGAGGTAGGTAGTGTGTGACTGACTGTCCTGATTTGTGGACTTGTTATTATGATAATCGTTTATTGTTTATTATACCTATTGGACTTGAATTCCCGGCAGACCTTCCCCAAGGAGTTTCTACCTGCTGGATTTCTCAATTGAATCCAAGGGCGAAGGATGTGGGATCTGCTGACGGTGCACCGGAGACGTTGGCCTTCGGGGAAGGCCTCAGTGTCCAGACTTGCTCTCTCTGGACTTCTGTGGTTAAAGTAAACTAATAAGGGACATGGGCGGCTTTGGATGGGACTATGGGTGATTTCAGACAAGACGGGGCAGCATTTGCCCCGTCCTGGAATCACCCAAATGATTCCCCACCGGGATCACTCTGGCATGGCCAACAGACGTGCCGGCTGATCCTGGTGGGAAATCGGGGAGGGGCCGGGGCCACACGGTGCAATGTGGGGCCGCGCGGCCCTGCCCCCCCACCCTCCCCCATTTCCCGCCCTCTGGGGAGATGGGCAGGTGCCACGGCCAATGCGGCCGCAGTGCCCGCCCGATTTGACCATGGCCCGGAATCCCGCTGGGGATTCTGGGCTGTGGTTGCCAGCCAGAGGTTACTTTTTGTTGGTTCCTGCCGGGAATCTCTTTGACCACGCTTGCGGCGATTGTCCCGCGGGGAGCCCCGGAAGCATGTTTGAAATTGACCCCATGTGGGAATCGACCATGGTGAACATCTGGTGGACACCAAACAGATGTTCATGGTGCTTTGGTGTGTGTATTGACCGTGGTTCACTGTAATCTCGTAACGTCTGAAAATACCCTATGACTGGTTTGAGGGTTGGGGAGCTGGTTTTGGAGAGTTTTATTTTAATTTGGTACTGAAAGTGTATGGGGGCTATTGCGAAACTAGCGGTTGACTGATTATCATTCAGAATTAAGAGTGTGCCCTTTAGGAATATCAAAGGGATGGGGGTCGGAGGCTAAATGATACAATGTTCCAGCCTGTCTGAAGCGGCAACTAATCTGGACTTACGTTGTGGTAGTATTATTATCTCGGTGCCTGTAACATGTCTAAGAAAGCTGCCCGTATGGCAAAGAAGTTTGCTGGTTTCACTGTTGGCCCTATGACTGGTTGGGCAATATACCCAACAATTAAGCTAAATTGGAATATAATATATGGCAAGACAGTAATCAATCTCAATTGATTTTAGTGGACTTGTTTACAGGTTATAACAGGAAATAGAAGCAATGGGGGAGGAGGTATTCCTGTTCTGGGGTATCCTGAGCTGTATATACTCCCATCTTTTATGTAGGTCACTTGGTACTTGTTTGTTTGAGTTTTTTTAGTATTTTTTTTTTTTTAATTGTGTTGAGTTTTATTATATTTATTGCTCCTGGCTATGACCATCGGTCATGCCTAATAAATAAATTTGAATTTGAATTTAATTTCTTTACAAGGCCAAAATAGAGCAGACTGTTAATACAAGGACTCCTGTTTTATTGTAAGTGCATTGTGCTTTGTAAAGGTTTAGGGGCTAGTTATTTAAAATAAAATCTTAACATGAGCAACATGATGTGATTGATTTTTTTGTACTGCAAGATGGGCAGGTCCAGGGTCTGGGGCTCCTCATAAGGCAAAGCTCATGGGATACCTTAAGTGCCTTTTACCAGCTATGACAGCAATAGGCCTGATTTACATGTGGTGGTTCTCACTTCCTTCATTGTATTAAAGCAGGATTTCTTGAACATTTTGGACTGTCTCCTTCCCCTTCTTATTGCCTGTCATACTTGATGCTCCTTTCACTATACATATGTACATATACTTTTGTCCCTTCTTTTACCACATCAGTAGTTTTAAAACATGACTGGCTGGAGTTAGTGCGTTTTAGCATGGATTAACCTGCGGGTCACTGTCACATTGAAATGCACCTGCCAGATGTTTCCCCGAGCTTGATCCTGACCATGCTGGAGACTAGCCTGGGCTGTGACTCTGGGAAATCCTCCAAGTCAATGCCCAGGCTAGCCCCCACCATGGTACAGAGCCGCACACTTTCACATTTGAAAGCCTGCTTTATTCAACATGGTCCAGAGTAGTGGTGGGGTGGCCCAGGTGCCATGGTGGCTGTCAGTGGCTGCTTTGTCCACCTGTCAGGGAGGTGGGTGGGCCTCTGCACACAGCATGGTTGTGGGTCCAGCTGGCTCCCATCTGCAGTAGTGGACCGACCCCCAACCTGGTACATCCGTGGTGGCACCTCATCTCTGTTGCTGCTTCTACTGTAATTCACTCAGCTATGACGGGTGGAATTTCCAAAATGGCACTGGCTTACCCACTTCTGGAACATGAATTTGATTGGTGGCTGTAGCTCCAATCAGAATTCATGTTGCAGAAGTGTCCTGAACCACTGTCATCTTGAAAATTCCCCCAGCTTATCAAGAGCGGAGCTGGAGGTTTGTCAGCTGTCCCTTTCTCACAAACTCTCCATGCCCCACAGAAATCCCCTTGCACCAGCCCCATAGCTCTCATTCAAGATCCATTGTTTTAAGGAACTTCTGGTCATGTGATTGGATGTGGCTATTCAGAGGATGCTGTATTTAGATGGTCTACCATGGATTTGTTTTTACTTCAACAGGATGTTTTGAAACTCTTCTCAGAAAGCAGTGTTGAAGCAAGGCTGCATACATCATGCATCATAAAGAAAAACAGTCTAGAATTGTGCTATGTTACCAGCACGTCTACTCGCACCGAATAATATTTACTCTGCAATAGCTCCAATGATGTTGGGTAAATCAGAGGCTGAATCTAATTTGCATGATTTCACATGTATCATTTATATGGTGTCAAGTTGCATGAATTTACATGGCCTGGGGTTGAATTCAAATGAATCAAAAAGCTCAGAGGAGCTTGTATGACACCTGAGCACCACAGGCTTGATGCTAAACCATATAGGTCACGGGTGGACAAAATGTCCTAATCCTGAGAGCCGCATCCATTTAACACAATGGGGCCAAAGAGCAACATGTTGCTCTAGAGCCAGAGTTTGCCCACTTCTGCCAGAGGTCAACCTAAGATTGTTGGAAAGTTAATAAATTTTAGCCAGTCTTTCACTGAATCTGGACTGCATTTCCTATTAATGGCTTGGGAAGGAATGGATACATATTAACAAGTATTTCCAATTTAATCAATGGTTACAGGCTTCTTCTAACTCTCTTACACCTGATATGCTTATTATTCATAATGGAGATTATATGTCTATACACAGTTTGATCAGTTACTCCTTATTAGCCAGTGAAAGTTTATGTAGAGTGCCAACATGCTTACACAAACAGTGCGAAAATACAACGTCCTATCAAAAAACAATCCCAAGGTCCTTAGCATTGTCCACAATTGCACATTGTGTCAACATTCAGTTTCAGAAATAACTGTTTATTTTGTGGCCAATTTATTACACGCAGTGAGGAAAGGAAGAAATCAGTACTCATACCTGTTTGAACTTTTAAATTTTGTGAAACCATCCTTAAAGTTAGTGATGCAAGAAATGATTTATGGGCAGCAAGTGTCCATGCAAGGTTACTTTCTCTGTTATTGACTTACCTGTAGCGGATGGCAGATGCACAGTACCATCAGTCTTGCAGTGTTAATTTTAGAATGGGAGAAAAAATTCCTTTCAAGCACCAGTATCTTGAAGAGAGAACATATTCTTCCAGATCATCACTAGGTTATCCACCTGACAAAATGAGATATGATGTCTTTGTCAAAGTATGTGAATGGCTGCAAGAAAATGACGATGAGCCGGTATCAGTGCATGAACTTGCACAAAGGATGAGAGACTTTCTTTCAGAGGATGTTGAGCCTTAGTGTCCATTACTTCAAGGAGAAATCGGAAGAATTTTGTGGGAATAACCTTGTGATTTTAAGTACTGTAGGAAGACCAGATCTGGTAACTTTTGGTAAGGCGGTTGCTGACATCCTGTTAGATTACCATAAACAAAATCGGCTAGATGTTTGTTATGCAGTAAAGTTTCATCTCAAAGCAGCAGCAGCAGCAAATGTCTCATAGCAGCAGCAGAAGCACCAAACTTCAGCAGTTACTGAGATCTATGGATTTCTATCCATCTGCATCAGAAATTGCTTCAATAGAGGACCATATGAAATATTTACCAGCTGTTCTTCAATAGCTCTTGGAAATTATCATATCAGAAAAAAGTACTGCTTTGAAAAAGTTGTCAGTAGGCCAAGCTTTAGTGCAAGCATCAAGACCTAGAACCTTCATATGCCCTATTCTTCTTGGCCTGGGCATACAAGTACACTGAGATTTTGGTTATCAACTATTAGTATAAGAACTACATATACTTGGCTTTAGTGTGCCTTATGATCAAGTGCAGAGGTATTCCCAGTCTGAAGTAAGGAATGAAAACATAAGTTGTGTGTTGTCATTGCCATTTTTCCCAGTGGATAGTTGATAATGTGAATCACAACATTGCAACTATCGTTGGCCACAACACCTTCTGTGGGATGGGTGTTGTCACGTGCACATCGGGAGCAGCAAAACCATTTGTTTTGTTAACTGAAAAGGTACCCTGCTTGAGAAATCCTGTTGCTTCATCTGAGCTTTCTGCCGAAGCACAAGTGTAACTCAGTTTCTTCAGCCCTCATGTGCCTCCATCCTTAGTAAGATCATGTTTGACAGTTTGACATATGAGCCTCTACAAAGCAGTCTAATTGACTCACTGTGTGTTACAAGTAAATTACTAAAGCAATCTTGGCCAGGGTGGTCAGGGTACATGCAAAATGTGTTTGTAGGACCACTGTGTGGATGGAGTGTGTGCCAGTAGCCACTCAAGCACCCCACCAGCTGACACAGCAACCCATTCAACTACCACAGAGCCCCAGGAGAAGGAGACAACCTTCCCCCCTGGCTGGATCAGCATCAAAGAGACCACCGCCAGCTGCAGGCAGGAGGGGAAGGGGGTGAGAAATGTTTTTAAAAAATATTTATGTTAAAACTTATACAGTGAATAAATTGTCTTTCTGTTTTAGCAACCATGGTGTCTGTCGTTGTGGGCCAGGTAGGAGCACACCCCTAAACCCCAGGTCCCAGTAATCAGGAAGAGGGAGCCCCAAGCTGTGGGACCCCATCCTATGGGAGCACATAATGGGCGGGCAGCCATGCATGCCCATATATACAGGGACCTGAGAGGTTCGTCATTCATGTAGAACTTAGAGCCTGGGCTGTAAAGAAATACGTTTGTACATGGCTTCGGCTCTCATAGCTATGCTATAACCCCCTCTTGCAAGCCAGACATACACCCTGCCCAGGCATCCATGCCATGTTAGTGGTGTTTAGGAATGAAAGATATGGAAGGTCCACAGGCAATAGTGCAGGCATCAGCATGACCATCATCTGGAATGGAGGGCAATCTGGAGATGCCAATGGCCCTTCCCAGCCACTACAAAGATACAATGAAGCAACTTGGTGTTCTTTAAAAGAAAGAGTGGAAAGGGGGTGGACTGGTGTCTCTGTGTATGCGCACATTATGGGACCCTGAAAGGTGCTGGAATAGAATGACAGGGAAAGAGCCCAGAGGAGGTGCTCAATTGCCATTGGACTGGATGTCTGTCCCCCATTCCCTCTTCGGTTCAAGTGCTTGCAGCAGCCTCACTGTTACTCCATGGGATTCCCCCATCAATCCCTGGTCCCTGAAGCTGTGCTTGGGAATGTCCCCATAGGACATCAACCCACTCCTGGAGCCTTCCTCCTAGTCATTGTACCCAGCCCATCCTGAGTCTAGCCACTCCCAATGTCCCTCTCCTCCATGTCAGCACAGCCGCTCCCCTTTACTGACTGTGAAGGGCTCCCTTTCACTCCACTGCAGTGGCTGCCAGTGCCATATTTGAAAAGGGCCAAGCATGCCACTCAGGCCCTTTCTGAGCATGGTCAGTCGTTTTTGTTTTTTTTACTTTCAAAGTTACCAGCTAGGAAGAGGCCATACATTGGCGCAGGACCTCTCCAGAAGGTAAGTAACACCCCCCCCCCGCAACCCCCTGCCCCTCCTAAGCACCCACCCACCACTAGGTCCCCGTTCCCCTTTCCCTGCCCCCCGCTGGCCTATTTTCTCCCCAGCCAGCGGGAGCTAGGGAAGGGGGAAGCAGAGGTGTAGCGCTGGCCTCTGACCCCGACTTCCCTGCACTCTGGCCCCCTTTCCTGCACTCGGCTGAGGATTTTCTGAGTTCTGAAGTTCCAGAGACCTTTTTTGGAACTTTGGAACTCGGAAAATTGAGGCTGAATGTACCGGGTCTTGGTGTTGTCCGAAGAAAACCGAGGACTGAGTTTCAGCACTAGTGATGACTGGTTCCTCCTCTGGCTGGCTGGCACTTCTGTGCCAGCAGGAATACCAGGGGCTGCTTCCCCAGCCTCCACCCCCCACCCTCCAAGAGTACTGTGGCAGGTGAGCAGATGCAGGTGCTGCAGCTTCTTTTGTCTGCAGTTTGCCATGGCGAGGTGCTGGGCTCAAGGTGTGATCGGAGCTGCATGCCCACACTTGTGTTCAGTTCCTCTGCCCTACTTGTGTGTGGATGGGACGGCTCTTCCCCCGGTCAGGTTGGAGATTTCTTCTGCATCACTCTGGTGAGAAGTGGCTGCAGTGGTCCACCCTGGGGCAGGCTGGGGAGGTGCCCCACCACCGTCGTGTCTGTTTTCACCCAATGATTTCTAGCTAAACTTATTTTGCCAGGAAAAAGATTCTTTTTTTCCTGAGATCTAAAGTTTAAAGTGGTACTCTGCAGGAGAAGGTAATTACCAATTTAAATTTTGTTTTCAGACTAGATGTTACACTCAGTCTGTTATATTCCTGCAGTCTCACCGACTTCAAATTAAGCCCTCAGATATACCTGTACAGCTCCATTAACCTTCAATGCACTTGAATAGGTGTAACAGAGTTTAAGTTGAAGACCATAGGAGTGTACATGTGTGAACACCGTGTGCTTTAGCAAAGCACTTAAAGACATACTTAGTTTTAACTATAGGAAGAGACCAACTGACTTCTGTGACATCTTGTGCTTAATTACTTTGATGGATCAAAGCCAGAGTGCTTGGCATGTTGCAGGGTTAATTTGAGTTCCAGAATAGTAGTTACAGAGGATGATGCGTTAGAAGGTAAGAAGTGTCTGACTTTCAGATCCCAGATGGATTTTGAAGGAAACCTTTTTTGCTTTAAGTTAAGCAGGTTTGAACTGAAAATCAATGAGACAATGAATGTGGAATCTCATATGGGCCATTTCCCCAGTGCTACTTTTCAGTGTGCTGCTGAACTTAAGCAGTCAGCACTTCAGAGAGAGAGAGCTCAACGGTGTTGACTTCTTACTATAACTGTAAAGACTGGCATTAACCCTGAACCCTGATTAACACAATCCTTGTTGACACAATTTGGCAACCTTTCAATATAGCTCATAAAGTTTGACGCTGGGTGTTACTTCGACCTATGGGATACTCTAACTTTTTGGAATAGCCGCCAGAGCATAAGCAAATTGGCAGCAGCCTGTGAACTCTGGCTAAATAACTGTTCAAATTGAAAAATGCCAGCATAGTATTTTTTCCTCAGTTACATACAAACCAGAAAAGCAAATGCCTTGGAGATGCCACCCTATGCATCCTCAGCCACATTGGGAGGGGGCAGGGTAGGGTCTCAAGTGTAGGCTTTAGTGCCTGCCTTTGCTAGGCCTTTTATCTCTTTTCCCCAATATTGGTGCTCTGAGGCGAGCATCTGGAGACAAGGAGCATGAATGCTGTCCTTTGCGGTTAGCAGTGCTATGTGATCAGACCCCTTCACATAAAGCTGGGTCCGGGACATATTCTGCTAACCGCAAGAGGAGATACTAAGATGAGTAACTGATATACCACAGACAAAGGTAATATTTCTTGAATAGCTTGTTTGGAGGAACTATAGGAGCGTATGGGGATGTTGTTCTATAAAAGACCATCACAGACAGTACAAAGAGTTCTTCGATTTCATTGATTAGATTTCTTTGCCGCCCCCTCCTGCCACAGCAGCTCAGGGTGGCTCACAACATTTTAAAACAATATAATACACACACAAGCAACAATAAAACCCAAAGCAGAGCTTAAAAAACATCCCACCTCATACCCAACCCGTCTCCCTCACCAAAGTCCCGGTGGAACAACCCCGTCTTGCATTGTCTTCGGAAAGAGGGGAGGTCTGAGGACAGGTGGACCTCCGTCGAGAGGGAGTTCCACAACCATGGTGCAGCCACCGAGAACGTCCTCCTCATCATTGCCACCCGGGATACCTGGGGGACCTTGAGGAGGGTGCCTCCAGCCGACCACAGGGGCCGATCCAGAACCCGGAGGGTGAGGCGATCCTGCAGATAGGCGGGGCCCAGTTTATAGGTCAAAAATAACACCTTGAATTGGGACCAGAAGACTATAGGCAGCCACGTGCAGAGACTGCATCACCGGCTCTGGTGTAATGTGCTCGCGGTGACCCATCCCCTTAAGGACACAGGCCACTGCATTCTGCACCAGCTGCACTCTCCGAACTGTCACTGAGGGCGCTTTTAAACAAGACAAGAAACTCAGCTGATCCTTTGATCAGCCACCTTTCTTTGTGCTCATTTAAAAGTCTGACCTGCTTTGAAGCCGGGTCTTCCCTGCATTAGGTTGACCCGGTGATCCTTCCCCCTTCAACACGGACCCGCACTTCCAGGTCCCCTTTCTAGAGGGCGCAAGTGCAGAAGGAACATCAGACATGTCGTAGAGAGGAACGCAGGGTTTTGAAGCAGGGTTGAGCCCTCTCCCGCTTGGGAGAGGGCTCGTTTAAAAGTGCCCCAAGGGTAGCCCCACATAGTGTATTGCAATAGTCTAGTCTAGTCTTGAGGTGATAAAAGCATGGATGATGGTGACAAGGTCTAAGCCAGGGGTGAGGAACCTTCTTCCTCCTGGGGGCCACTTTTAAAGCTTGCATAAGCTTTGAGGGCCACACAGAAGTTGGGGCGGGGGAGCTTAAGGGATGCACTCAAGGAAAGGAGGGCCCAGATCATGGATCTGTGCCATGGAAGTGTCCTCTATCCTTGTTTGCATGACCTCATCTCTGCTCCCTTCACTTGAGCTCAGTTTTTCAGTGATTGGCGGTAAGAACTGGATCCAAGGGCCAGATCCAGGAACTGGAAAGGGGCCACATAAAAACTTGCCATGGGCCACATTTGGCCCCTAGGCCTGAGGTTCTCCACCTCTGGTCTAAGCCGTCACACCAAATGTAAATGGCAAAATGCACCCTTTACCACAGCTGCCACTTGAACATCCAGGTGGAGCTGTGGGTCCAGGAGCACCCCCAGACTACAAACCTGAGGCACCAATAGAGGATGGGCCCCATCTATGATGGGTGTCACCACTTCCTCAACTCCTCCCACCAACATCACCTCCATCTTGTCGGGATTCATCTTCAGGAAACCTGCCCTCATCCAGTCCCCCACACCTATCAGACACTGGGTAAGCACTGAGACTGCCAGGCCTGGGTCAGCTGAAAAAGAGAGGTACAGTTGGGTGTCATCAGCATATTGATGACACCGCACACCGAACCCTCTAACGACCTCACTCAAAGGCTGCATGTACACGTTGAACAGGAGAGGAGATAAGATAGAACCTTGCAGGACTCCACGTGTGAGGTACCGGGGAGAAGATGAACAATCACCCAACACCACACATTGGGTTCTTCTGACCAGGAAGGAACAGAACCATTCAAGAAATTCTGCCCATTCTGACTCGGTCCCACAACTGAGTCACAAACAACTCATGGTCAATGGTATCAAATGCAGTTGAGAGATCTAATTTGATCAACAGGGTCTATCGACCCTAGTCCAGCTCAGGGTGGAGGTTGTCGACCAAGGCCACAAGTGCAGTCTCAGTGCCATAACCCAGATGAAAGCCAGACTTCAAGGTATCTAGGAAACTGATCCAGTCCAGATGTCCTTGATGCTGCTAGGCCACTACCCACTCAATAACCGTCCCTAAAAAGGGATGGTTTGAGACTGGCCAATTACGGCCAGGGAGCTAACGTCCAATTATGTTCTTTTGAGCAGAGGCTGCACCACTGCCTTCTAAGGGAGGCACTGACTACCCCAGCCAGCAACAACGTCTCCCGGCTGACCTTAACCAGCCAGCATGGACATGGGTCCAGTTCACAATAAGTGGCCCTGACAGCCTCAAGGACATCCTGTACATCAGAGGACGACACACTGAAACTGATCCCATAAAACAGGACAAGATGGGGCTTTGATTACCTCTGGTTCTCCTACCACCATAAGTGCAGTGGCGAAGTCATGGTGGATTAGAGTGATTTTATCCACAAAAAATCAACAAACAAGTCACAGCAAGCACTTGAAGATTCCAGTTTCAGGCAGAGGAGGCTGGACTAACCAGCCCCCTCACCACCCAGAAAAGCTTAGCTGGATGTGACTTTGCGGACGCTATGAGAGCAGCTAAGAATTGCTTTTTTGCTGCCCGTACAGCCACAGCATAGGTACGTAAACTGAGTCTGTTGCAATTGGTCTGCAATTGGTTGCTCCAACCACTGTCCTTCCCTCTTTATCCGCCGCAGGTCCTCTGTATACCATGGGGACCTGCATTGTTGGCAATTAGGGAGTGGACGCCTATGAGCCGTAGGGTCGATGGCCTCAATCAGCACAGAATTCCAGAAATTCACAAGTTCATTGAGAAAATGGTTGTCAAGACCAGAAGATACATCCCCAAGAGCATTTTGGAACCTCTCTGGTTCCATAAGTCTCTGGGGGCAAACCAACCAAACTGGTTCTGCACCTTTCAGAGGGCCAGCATGTGCCAGGATACCGGCCTGGAGGAGATAATGATCCATCCATGACAACGGCACGGCTGACACTTCCCCCCACCAGAGGATCCCCCACCTCAAGTCAGGTGTCTGGCCCAGGGTGTGCCCTCCAACATGGGTCGGGCTGACAACTACCTGAGACAGGCCCATGATTGCCATGCCGGCCATGAACTCGCGCTCTGTGCCCCCAAGACTGGTGTCGGCATGGATGTTGAAGTCCCCCAGGACCACAGTGTTTTAGTAGTAACCCCAATCTATCTCCAGCCAAATCAATCACCAAGTGGAGGCCCTCTGTTCCCATGATAGATTGCACAGGATATCTCCCCACACTTCATGTCTCCTTAAAAACAATGGCTACACCCCTCCCCCCATTCCTCTGACCATGGCTGATGCTGAACAGAGTTCCCATCTGGAACAAGATCAGCCAAGATAGGCCCCGACTCCGTGTTCAGCTAGGTCTCTGTAATGCACGTGAGGTCAGCTGCCTGGTCTAGGATTAACTCCTGGACTGTTGTTGACTTATTTGCCACGGACCTTGCATTAACCAGCATCAGACCTAGGCCAGGGGTCCTCTGGTCAGTGACCACTGTCTGTGCAGGGGCAAGCAGGACAGGTACCAAACACCTGTCCTGTCTCGCAGATCTAACAAGCCTCCTGGAAGGACCATAATCCCCCCCGGTCTGTCATGCTCCCAATGACTGCAAACTCCCCACAGCGTACCCCCCTGGCCCCTCCCACAGGCTATCCCAACAGGCCAACAAGGGAGGCCCCCACCCCCTAGCCCTCCCGTAACTCCCCCCCTCTCACAGGAGGGTACACAAACTCCCTCCCAAAGTGGTCAGACCCCTCCCTCTCACTGAGAGGAAAGACCCCCTCTCCCTAACCCAGTCCCACTGCCCCCCACTCTCTCTAGGGGGGGCAGAACATCCCCCAAACCTACCAAAACAAATAACAAACCCTTTACCCCTCCTCCACTCCCAAAATAATAACCACCCCACTGAAGCTTTACCACTAATATACTGCCACCCAACATCTACCCCAAAACCTCTTTGCTACTACTGCCACCACACACGCTACCGCCCCCCAGCCGCCTGGTCTCTACTACCAAAAGCACAGTCAACCAAAACCAGTTGACTCCTAAAAACCAGACTGAAGTTCCCTTCTTTGCAAAGAAGTTTTGTATATTACTTATTTCATGGCTATATACTCTTTCTAACTTTCGTACTAAACACTTTGTATTTCTTTGTACTTTTATACTTCTGTATTTCTATACTTTTCAAGAAATAGGTTGTAAGAAACGGATTTTGTTTTATTATCAAATATTAAGTTGCTTTTAGTCTAAGTTGTATTACTTTTGATTTTAAGTAAAGTTAAGTCAATTTAAACTCACTCTCTGTGATAATTTAAGTCAGTTGGTATTAGGAAACAAGTGACTCATTTGTATAGCTTCTCAGTGGAAAAAACTTCACCCTAATAGATCCTGCTTTTAGGCTCACTTTCCCCAGGGCCAATTTGTTACATATAATTTAGTAAGAGAATTCACTTTGGAATTGTTGGGATGTACACCGTTGCAATATACACATTTTGGGCATTTTCACACAAAACACTACCCACCCACCATCCATGTTATAGGGCAACACTACAGCCCTGCAACATGTATGGTGGGTGGGTGGGTAGTGAGTGGAGAGTGTCTTGTATGAAAATGCCCTATATACGACAGTACATACAGAAGAAGAAAATATTAGACAAATGTGCGTAAAATGGTGGTAAAAAAATCCTCTGGCCATGGAATTTTAGTATTTGCCCACCCAGATGGTAGTTCGGTGGGGAATAAAAAGAAGAGGTGTGTCAAATTATCTCCTAGAATGAGTGGGTGGTGCAGAAGTGCAAGGCTGCATTAGAAGGAAACAGATTTCTAAAATATGTTTTAGAAATCTTACTTGCAAAGGAGTGTTGCAATAAAAAGAGCTAACATGAGTCAAAGAGTAACAAGAACATCTTTTTTGGAAACCAGTCAATGAGACAGAAATAATCCATTCATTTACTTCTGAATTTTATGACTGACATCAGTTTGAGGCAATAGGGTTGCCATTCCTCAGAATGTAAAGCATTGACTAGTTAAACATGATTTAGTTCTATAAACAGCCTCATTTATTTTACTTTCCAAGTTATCCATTACCCTAAGGAAAATCTCGGGAGAAAATGATCACAGAGGATGTTTACTATGTTTAATTCTCATTTCATGCTGCCCCGTTATATCTCTGGTGATACTTCATGCCTTCCAGAAATAGGCAAGAGATATTTAAAGGATTCACAGAAAGGACCATTGTGTAAAATGGAAAGCTACCTAACAACTGATAAATATGATGGTAGCTTTTCTGTGTTCCCTGCCGCTCCCCTCCCCGCCCCCCGCGCGCCGGTTCGTCCGTTCGGTTCGGCAGTTCAGTTAGTTCACCGAGTTTGGGTTCGACTGTTCGGTTCGTTCGTCCAAACAGGCCGGTCGGTTAGGCCGTTCGGCTGTTCGGTTCGGCCATTTGGAAAATGTTGTTATGGGTGTTTTTTTGGTTTTTATATGGTTTTTTGGTTTTTTATTGGCTCTTATATGGTTTTCTTTTGTTTTTTATTTGTTTTTTTGGTTTTTATATGGGTTTTTAAATTTATTTTTTTATCTAATATTTATATCTATCTACACGAAATCTAACTGCTATACTAACTATTCTAAATGTTATGAACTAAATGGATTATCTAATAAGTACACAAGCCTACTCCTACAAACGCTAAAACTAAATCACTAACGCTATCTCTATCACTAAGCTAACTCCTACAACTCTCTACATCTAGCTAGCTAGCTAGCTAGCTATCCCCCCCGATCCCATATTATATATATATATATATATATATATATATATATATATATATATATATATATATATATATATATATATATATATATATATATATATATATATATATATANNNATATATATACATCCCATATATATGGGATGGGGGGGAATCACAAACAGAAGAGGAGTCTGTAGTGAAATACATACATACTCAATGAGTCTGTACAGTGAAATGCATAACACAAGGTTTCAGTTTAAAGTTTGTTTCATTTCAGTACAAAACTGAAATAAACTTAAAGCAATCTAAAAATCCTACTCAACGCCTGCTGTTCAGGAACAGTGACTAGCTCAGAAGGTGTTGGGAAGGGGGGGTGCAGATAATTAGTTTCGTTTCTTGCAAGCCTCTCTCCACCCCTGGTGCCTGGAAGTCTGCTCCTCAGTGACTACACCTCCCTGTCATGTTTGACTTTCCAATGAACCTTTTTTTGCCACCCTTTTTTTGCCACCGAACTCACCCAAATGCAATCTGAACTGACAGAACTTTTCGGCCATTTCGTCGTTCAGTGTTCGGTTTGTTCGGTATGTTCACGTTCATGTCCGTGTTCGTGTTCGGTCATCCGAACAGGCCGAGTTTGGGCCGAACTCCAGACTTCTGAACCGCGTTTGCCCATCCCTACTTCCGCTGCTGAGAATTGTGGGGTTCCCCCTCTACTGTGAGACGCATGGTGTGTCACAGGAGGTGGGGGGGGGATTTGTTGGTTGGTTTTTTGTTTTTTTTTTTGTGCAGGGCTAGGGAAGTAGGGTGGGGGTGTAGGTGGGGTGGTTAGAGGTTGAGGGTGGTTTTCTGAAAACCGACCCTGGTGGCAGCAAGGGAAGTGCTGGAGGGAGGATTGGTGGGGAGGGTAGAGGAGCCCACTCCCGGTGAGAGAGGGAGTTGGGCGGGGGGGGATATGGCCCCCCTGGTGGCAGCAGGATGGCTGGTGGGGTGAGAGGGAGGTTGTAGGGGGGTGGAGTGGGGTAAGGCCACACGGCGAGCAGCCAGGTTTTGGGGGCCGGGGTGTAGTGGACTGTGGGGAGGAGGTGGCTATAGTGGTAGTTCTAGGGCATGGACAGTATGGTCCATGGGGGCGGATGGCTTGCGCCCCGAGGGGACCAAGGTGCCTAAGGCAGGTGCAGTTTACCACCCCCCCGCTGGGGGAGGAGCCAGGCCCAAGGTCCGCATGTGGGGGGTTGATGTTGTTGAATGCGAGGTCCATGGTCAACAAGGCCCCGATTATCCAGGATATAATCCTGGATGGGGCCGTGGTCCTCGCATGTATCACAGAGACCTGGCTGGATGAGTTCGCTGGTCCAACTTTGGTGGATCTTGTTCCAGCTGGGTATGCCGTGCAGCATCAGCCCCGCACAGGTGGCCGTGGAGGTGGTGTAGTGATTATTTTACAGAGGATTGGCCTGTTAGGAGGTATCCAGTTCAGGAGATTGAAGGTGTTGAGGCCCTTCACATGGCATTTTATTTGACTGGGGACAAGCTAGGGGTGCTGCTGGTATACCAGGCTCCTTCTTGTTCGGCGGCATCCCTGGCTGCTCTAGCAGAACTGGCCTCAGAGGTGGTGTTGGGCTCCTCCAGGACTTTGGTCCTGGGAGACTTCAACGTCCACGCCAATTCCGGCCTTGTCGGTGCGGAGCAAGAATTCATGGCCGCCATAGCAACCATGGATTTGTCCCAAGGGGTTATCTGCCCAACCCACGTGGGGGGGGGCATACTCTTGACCTGATCTTCAGCTCTGGCCTTGAGGCAGGGGGTCCGGTTGTGGAGAGGTTACAGCAGTGCCCTTGTCATGGACGGACCATTACCTCCTTCAGGCCAATCTCTCCGCATACCCTCCTCAGAAGGAGAAAGGACCAGTTAGGATGGTCCGCCCTCGGCAGCTGATGGAACCTCAGTTGTTCCAGGAAGTCCTGCAGGAATTAACCTTGGACCAGGATGGTCACTCTGTCGATGAGCTGGTCCAATCTTGGAACATCTTGCTGGGGGAGGCCATCGACAGGGTGGCTCCGAGACGCCCTCTGCCTCGGTCTCGTCACGCGGGGCCCCTTGGTTTACCGAGGGGCTGCGGTGTATGAAGCAGGTAGGCAGGAGGCTGGGGCAATGTTGGTGGCGTACTTGCTCTGACTCCGACCGACTTCTCCATAGGGCCCGTTTGCGGTCCTATGTTGAGGCTGTGAGGACAGCAAGGAAGGAATTCCTTGCTGTCCTCATAGCATCTGCGAAGTCACGTCCAGCGGAGCTGTTTCAGGTGGTGCGGGGGTTGGTTAGTCCGGCCTCACTCCACCTGGATGGGGACATGTCCCAGGCCCACTGTGAGGAGTTTGTCAGCTACTTCGTGGACAAGATCGCTTGGATTCAGAGCAAATTTGCAGCCGGATTAGGGGCAGTAGGGGGTGACCGCGAGGTGATGGAGGCCCCGTCTGGTCCATCTTTGTGGGGGGAGTTTCAGGAAGTGACGCTGGCTGATGCGGTGGATGTCTTGGGGTCTGTGAGGGCCTCTTGTTGTGAACTTGATCCATGCCTGTCCTGGTTGGTGAAAGCCTCCAGGGAGATGCTGGGGACGGTGCTGGCGAGGGTAGTGAATGCATCCTTGCAGCAGGGGAGGTTGGCGCCCAGTCTCAAGGAGGCTGTGGTGCGCCCCCTGCTGAAGAAACCATCATTGGACGTGAACGCCCTCGCCAGTTACCGACCTGTCTCTAACCTTCCCTTTTTAGGGAAGGTTATTGAACGGTACCTTCCCTAACGGTACCTTCCAGCTCCAGGTACATCTAGATAGCATTGGTTTCCTAGACCCGTTTCAATCTGGGTTCTGTCCCGGCTATGGCACCGAGACGGCATTGGTGGCCTTGGTCGACGATCTCCGCTGGGAGATGGATGCAGGATGTTCAACGTTTCTCATCCTGCTAGATCTCTCAGACGCTTTTGACACCGTGAATCATGGGCTGCTGTTGAGACAGCTGCGTGACCTGGGGGTCTGGATGGGACTGTTCTTGAATGGTTCCGTTCATTCCTCTCGGAGAGGAGACATCTTGCCCCCGCGCTTTATCATGCGGCGTTCCACAGGGTTCTATTCTGTCTCCATTATTATTTAATGTTTATATGCAGCCCCTGGGGGAGGTAGTGAGGGGGTTCGGGGTGCGTTGTCACCAATATGCTGATGATATTCAGCTGTACCTCTCTTTTTTAACGGACCCAGACCCTGCTATCTCGGTGCTATCTCAGTGTTTGGAGGCCGTGGTGGAATGGATGTGACAGAGCAGACTGAAGCTCAACCCCGATAAGATGGAGGTGATGGTGGTGGGGAGAGCGAAGGAGGTGTCGCCCACCCCTTATTGGGGGGGTTCGCCCTCCTATAGCTCAACAGGTCCGGAGTCTGGGGGTGGTGCTGGACGCGGATCTCCTTCACGGTCTGGGCCCCTCATACCTCAGGGACCGCCTCGCCCTCCACGCCCCTCATACCTCAGGGACCGCCTCGCCCTCCACGCCCCGGACCGGCTCCTTCGGTCTGCCGGGGGTGCCTTCTTGGAGGTCCCCCGTGTATAGCGGGGGGCCACAATGGAGAGGGTGTTCTCAGTGGCCGGACCGCATCTCTGGAACTCCCTACTGGAGGAAGCTCACCTGGCCCCAAGCCTGTTAGTATTTTGGCGAAGATGCAAGACCTGGCTGTTCGCCTGGGCCTTTGGGGAGGGAGGTGGGAGTGGTTGATTTTTATCTCCCGTATCCTAGTTGGTTTTATGTCCCAGCTCTGTTCTTAATATGTAATTTTAATATGGTATTTTATGTGTTTTAGCTTGTGTTATATTGTTGTGTTTTTATGACTAGAAGCTGCCCCGAGCTGTGTTCAGGAGGGGCGGGGTATAAATGCAATAAATAAATAAATAAATAAATAAATACAAGGCTTTGACATGCAAAAAAAGACCAAATAAGTAGGGTTGCCACCTCTTGTGATTTGACCCTGAGACTCCTATTTTGGCCTACAGGAGTCTTAGGGTTAAACTGCATGAAGTGGCAACCCTAAATATGACGTTTAGATTTCATTTTAGTGATACTTGATAAGTGCCTTCTCTTGGGGTCATTATGACCCAAGGTTTGGAAACCTCTGCACTGGAGCTTGACTGCTCTAGCTAATACCATACCTGATGTGTGGATAGATACCAGTCTCCAAGGCTATTGAATTGATAGCTTTACACTTTTTTTGTCTATAAGGGGAATCTTGCTGAATTTCTTGTTCCTGAGTGACTGTTATCCCACAGAAATTCTATTGGAGTAAATGTAACCTAATTTTATATGTAAGTTGTCAGCAAATGACAGTATTCCTACCAAAAAAACCCCTACGGGTTTGGCACATAAGTTAAGGTGCTTTCCTACCAAAAAAAACCCACAACCCTTTTAGGAACAATACTTTAGAGAACCAGTATCCTACCCCCCAAAAAACTTTAAGGATTCACATCACTTACAATTCCCATCAAACAGTACCAGGTATGGAAATTGAAAGTTAAGGCAGGAATAAAGGCACAACGCTTCCCTACCCAAAAAAACCTTTCAGGAAGAATAGTTTCCCATCAAGCAGTATCCTACCCAAGCAATATCCTTCCCATCAAGCACTATCCTACCCAAAAACCCTTTTGAAATTCACATCACTTACAATTCCCATCAACCAGTAACTGGCATGTAAATTGTAAGTTAAGGCAGGAACAAACTAAGGAATGAAGTTACAGATACCAGCGGTAACTCTCATACACCTAAACTCCCATGCCATGCAAGGATCTGGTATACTACACACCAGAAACCCAAGTCACTCGCATGATTCACTAGTGTATGAACTGTGTGTCTACTTTTTGCATGGGATACTAGGTGAAGTACTTCTATGTGCATGTGCACCCGCTTTAATTTGCCCCCATTCCAGCAGTTAAAACGTAGCATCATTTCATGTACTGAGGAGATGCCAACATTTCACCAACCAGCAGCCAAGCAATGGTGATGGAAAAACAGGTCATCGAAGAACCAGCAAAGAGGAAAGCATGTATGCAGTATCGTAATGCATTACCAAGGTCCTGCAGAGCCAAATTGATTTGGTTAACTTACAGACATTGTCAATGCTGGCATTGGGGGCAAATTAAGTTGAGTGTACATGCACATAGAGGTACATCACCTAGCACCCCATACAAAAGCAGACACAGGGTGAAAACAGACATGATGCTAACTCCTTTAACACTGTTTTAACCTTTCTTATGCATGTTCCAGGGCTGCATAGGGCACCAGTACAGTCCTGCAACATGCATAAGAAATATTAAAATGGTGTTAAAGTGGAGTTAGCATCATGTCTGTTTTCACCCCACAGTTCATACACTAGTGACTCATGTGAGTGACTCATGTTTCTGATGTGTAGTACACCAGATCCTTGCCTGGCATGGGAGTTTAGGTGAATGAGTTACCCCTGGCATCTGTAACTTCATTCCTTAATTCATTCCTGCCTTAACTTACCATTTCCATGCCTGTTACAGCTTGATGGGAATTGTAAGTGATGTGAATTCCAAAAGGTTTTTTGGGTAGGGTAGGAGTGTGCTTGATAGGAAGAATACTGCTTGGGTAGCATACTGCTTGATGGGAAACTATTCTTCCTGAAAGGGTTTTTTTTTGGGTAGGGAAGCACTGTGCCTTTATTCCCGCCTTAACTTTCAATTTCTATGCCTGTTACTGTTTGAGGGGAATTGTAAATGACGTGAATCCTTAAAGATTTTTTGAGTAGGATACTGGTTCCTTAAAGTATTGTTCCCGAAAAGGTTTTTTGGGTAGGAAAGCACCTTAACGTATGTGCCAAACCCAAAAGGTTTTTTTGGGTAGGAATATCCCCTAGTTTTTGTGAAATACCATGCAATGTTCCCTTTTTTTTGTTCTCCCGCATTCTAATACTGAGCAGTGTAACCCTTTGGCCAAGTGGATCATAAAGAAATGCCTTAACATACATTTGTGTGGCAATTAAGAGTAAGAGGAGGAGTGTTTTTGACTGCTGTTTAGCAGGGATACTCTTTTTTTTCATTTTGAGATCTTACAATTATCCCTCTAAATCTGTAATTATGGCGTGGTGTTTTGAAATCATTTAGCATTAGCCAAAATCTGTTTCAGTTGTAGTCAGCAGAGTTAGTCTGACAGTGATTACTTTTGCAAATCTCTCCCAATCCTTATATCCTGTTGTTTTCACAGCCCTTCTCTGACAATTCAGACCAAAATTAATCTCCTCTCAATATTCCTCTTAGACTCTTCAAGCCTAGAATGGAAACTTTCTGGAGGTTTAAGAAGTTCTTCTAACCTTTTCTCTGACCCCCAATTGAAATGCATCTGCACTTCCCTTCTGGATAACAATTTAATGAATTTGAATTTTTTTTCCCCTCCAGGGAATTTGATCCCAGAAAATTATCCCTGATTTGCTATATATGTGAATGTTTTAAAAGCACTGTGAACAAGTGGGTTCATTTTGTACACTAGAACAGTTACTCCTGCCCCAAGCAGCAACATATACACACACTCACTCACTCACCCGAAGCAGACAGACAGAGAGGCTCTCACACAGACACCCCCAGCCAGAGCCACCCCAGAGGTGGCTGCATTTCACTGGTGAGGAGTGGTGCCCGAGAAACTCTTTCAGGAGGGATATGACATGTACCTAGTTGTTATATTTCACTAACCATGCCTGAGTGTGAGAGAGGGGCGGGGTTGTGGGGAATGTGTGCGTGTCTGTCTGCTTGGGGGTACTTGAGTGCGAGAGGTGGGGTTGCCCTGTTCCCCTCCCAGTTTCACAAATGACATTCTGCTGAAAGATACATCCAGTATTGACTGTGTTTGCACCATCCTAGATGCAGTGCACAGTTAAACCAAGCTGCATGGAAAGCTTTGCTTGCTTTAAGTCAGCCATCTGGCAAAACATTACTATTCAGGCTAGGAAGCCACCCTGCTACCTCCACCATAACACCATTCATATTAAGGTAAATTTGTTTCTGAAACCAAGGTTAAATGAACCTATAAACTGATGAAAACAAAAAGCAAACCTTCATGTATCTGTTTTGATACATTAAGCGTATCGTGTATATGTTTCTGCTTGGGGCTGGAGTAACTGTTCTAGCACACAAAATGAACCCACTTGTTCCCAGGGCTTTCAAAGTTCCCAGTGCTTTGTTTGTTTTATTTTCTCATTGTTATATTGTATAGCATTTCACTGGTCGAAGTGGGTGGATCTGTAAGGGTGGGTTTTGTTTTGTTTTGTGAGGAAAGGTTGAAGGAGCTGGGTATGTTTAGCCTTGAGAAGAGAAGATGAAGGGGAGACAATGATGGCATTATTCCACTACCTGAAGAGCTGTCACAGAGAATGTCAAAGACTTGTTCTCTCTTGCCCCTGAAGGCAACCCATATAATGGGTTAAACATCCAAAAGAAGTTCCTTACAGTAAGAGCTGTTGTTGTTGTTACATTTGTGTGTGGTGCTGTCCCCCATCATAACCGACCATGACTGAGTGTATTGCTGGGAGGTGTGTGTGTGTCTGTCTCTCTTTAGTGGTGAGAGGATGTGTGTGCATGAGACTGTGTGTCTGTGTACTTCTGGGTGGTGGGGTGTGTGTTTATGTGTATAGTGGTTGGAGGTATGTGTGTATCTGTGTGTTCCCAGAACCTTTGTAGCAATGAATTTTTTATTTATTTAACTATTTTTCTACCCTGCCCCCTCCTGCTCACAGAGCAGCTTGGGGCGACTTGCAAATATATCAGCAGTAAAAACACATAGAATATCATTAAAAATATTTAAAAAGACAAAAAGAACTAAAAGGGCAGAATTCCCCCACCCCACCCTACCTGTCTCCCTCTCCAAAGGCTCGGCGGAACAGCCAGGTCTTACACTGTCTACGGAAAGAGGGGAGGTCCGGGGCCAGGCGGGCCTCTTGTCGGGAGGGAGTTCCACAGCCTGGGAGCAGCCACCGAGCAGGGCCTGAGGCGGTCCCGCAGGTAAGCCGGGCTCAGGCCATTTAGGGCTTTATCGGTAATTATCAGCACCTTGAATTGGGCCCGAAAGATAATAGGCAGCCAGTGCAGGGAGTGGAGCACCAGTGTAATGTGCCCACGGCGACCCATCCCCATTAAGAGATGTGCTGCCAGATTCTGCACCAGCTGCAACCTCCGGACCTTCCCCAAGGGCAGCCCCACGTAGAGTGCATTACAGTAGTCTAGTCTAGAGGTGATAAAGGCATGGATGATGGTGGCCAGATCCAAGTCTGAAACATACGGCCACAGCCGTCGTACCAGATGTAATTGGCGAAATGCTCCCCTTGCTACAGCCTCCACCTGAAGATCCAGGTGAAGCTGAGTCGAGGAGCACCCCCAGACTATGGACCTGTGTGGCCATAGGGGGGCAGACTCCATCGATGATGGGGGTCACCACCTTCCAGCCCTACCCACCAACATTCCCTCCGTCTTGTCGGGATTCAACTTCATGCGGCTTGCCCTCATCCAGTCCCCCACAGCTGCCAAGCACTGGGTCAGCACAGAGACTGCCGGGTCTGGGTCTGTAAAAAAAGAGAGGTAGAGTTGTGTGTCATCGGCAAACTGATGACAACACACGCTGAACCCTCTCATTACCTCGCACAAAGGCTACATATACACGTTGAACAGGAGGGGGGACAGAATATAACCCTGCGGGACTCCACACGTGAGGTCCCGGGGAGATGAAGTACATTCCCCGAGAACCACACACTGAGTTCTCCCGGCCAGGAACGAGCGAAACCATTCAAGAACAATTCCGCCCACCCCGGCCTGGTCCCACAGCCGAACCACCAACATCTCATGGTCAACAGTATCAAATGCAACTGACAGATCTAATAGAATTAAAATGGAAGATCTGCCCTGGTCTAATTCACAGCGTAGCTTGTTAGCCAAAGCCACAAGTGCAGTCTCGGTGCCAAACCCAGGCACGGGTTTAATCCTTTGTATTTCAGAGTGGGTGTGTTTGGGGAGAATTCACACCAAATGGTATGGAGGTAGAAAACCTTTAACAAAGTTGACCTGTCTCTACTATGTTTGACAAAGATTGAAGCTGCATAATTAAAAATCCTCTTTCAGGTACCATAGTTCTAGAGTCACCATAAACTTCCCTGGGTGGAGGTTTATCTAAAAGGATCTCATATCCAGTAGTTTGGTTGCCAATGGAGACAGCCCTTCAGATAATGGAAGGCTGCTATCATGTCTCCTCTTAGTCCTTCTCTTCTCAAGGCTAAACATACCCAGCTCCTTCAACCTTTGCTCACAAGACTTGTTTTTCAGACCTCTGATCATCTTTGTTGCCCTCCTCTGAACCGCTTCCAATTTTTCAATGTCCTTCTTAAGTGTGGTGCCCAGAATTGGACACTGTACTCCAGATGAGCTCTGACCCACACAGAATAGAGTGGAACTATTACTTCTCATGACTTAGGCCGCTTTTAAACGAGGCACTGAAAAGCGCCTCCTGAGTCCCGCGTCGAGAGAAAAGCCGTGCGGGGGAGTGTTTACATGCTCCCTGCGCTGCTGGAAATGACATGCTCTCCGTTGTCGGTGCCACTGCCAACAACGGGGAGCACGTCACTTCCGGCAGCGTGGGGAGCATGTAAACACTCCCCGCGCAGCTTTTCTCTCAACGCGGGACTCAAGAGGCGCTTTTCAGCGCCTCGTTTAAAAGCAGCCTTAGAAACAATGTTTCTGTTAATGCAGCCTAAAATTGCATTCACCTTTTTTGCAGCTGCATCACACTGCTGACTCATGTTCAGTTTGTGATCAACTACAATTCCCAAATCCTTTTCACATGTATTGCTGCCAAGCCATATATCCCCCATCCTATATTTGTACATTTCATTTTGAAATGTATCTGTGCCCTGCTAGCAAGCAAGCTTATAGTTCAGCTCGCAGAGCTTCCGCTCAGCTCAGGGTCAAGCTCAGGGCCCTTGAATCCCCTCAGCTAGGGTGAGTGAAGCAACTTCAGGCACAGGGGTGGCACAAACTTGCTTTGAGGCCTGTGACCCTAAGACTGGAAGATGAGGGGACGGGGTTACATATTAAGGCGCTTCTGGTTTTTTTTAAATGATTTTGTGATACCCAATTCTCATTGGAATAAATGAGAACTGTGTATCCTGATCTTTTCTTATCCTGATCTTAAATGACTTGAAAATCTCAACAAGTGGAGTGCAGAACTGTCTGCAAGTGCAGCAAAGTAGCTGTGTTCCCCACCACAGCAGCAGTTGCTGCCATCCCTGGGGCAAGTGGGACTGGGGGATGACCTAATGTCCAGCTTCCCCACTACAGTCATACCTTGCTTGAAGGCTCTTCCTCCGGGAGATAGCCAGGGCATTAACAGGGGCCAAATCCCTCACCTTGTGTAGTTGTGGCTGACCCGGGATGAACATCGCTGTCTCTAGTCGAGTGCCTGCCTGGTCATAATCTAAAGCAAGGACCAGCAGCGGTCAGTCAGTCCCCAAATCTATCTTATTGGTCCGCCTCCCTCAGGGGAGATCTGGGACCAACCAGGCCTCCACTGGAAGGGAGTTCCACAGCCGTGGTGCAGCCACCGAGAATGCCCTCCCTTGCATGGCCCCCCGGAAGACTCAGGGGACCTCAAGCAGGGCACCCCCAGATGACTGCAGGGACCAAGATAGGTAGGGCGAAGTGAGGCGGTCCTGCAGATAGGTAGGGCCTAGGCCGTTTAAAGCTTTATAGACCAAGACCAACACCTTGAATCGGGCCTGGAAAACCACCAGTCGCCAGTGCAGAGAGTGGAGAACTGGTGTAATATGCTCTCAGCATCCCAGTTCTACCAAAAGATGAGCCGCCGCATTCTGCACCAGCTGCAGTTTCCGAGCCGTCACCATGGGTAGCCCCACGTAGAGCGCGTTACAATAGTCCAGTCTAGAGGTGATGAAAGCATGGATGACGGTGGCCAGGTCAGAGTTTGAAGCAAATGGTCGAAGCCGTCGCACCAGATGCAATTGGCGGAAGGCACTCCTTGCCACAGCCTCCACCTGGGCATCCAGGCGGAGCTGAGTGCCGAGGAGCACCCCCAGACTCCGTACCTGGGATGCCAATAGAGGGCAGACCCTGCCAATAACAGGGGCCACCATCTCCATCGCCTTACCCACCACCATCACCTCCATCTTGTCAGGATTCAGCCTCAGTCGGTTAGCCCATATCCAGTCTCCCATTGCCGTCAAGAACCGAGTAAGCATCGAGACTGTAGGGTCTGGGTCTGTTGAAAAAGAGAGATACAGCTGGGTGTCATCAGCATATTGATGACACTGCACACCGAACCTCCTGATCACATCACCGAGTGGCTGCATGTATACGTTGAACAGGAGAGAGGACAGAATAGAAGCCTGTGGGACTCCACACGAGAGGTCTCGGCATGATGAAAAAAACTCCCCAAGAACCACTCGCTGCATTCTACCGGTCAGGAAAGAGCGGAACCATTCAAGAACAGTCCCGCCCACCCCCGCACAGTCCCGCAGTCGCGTCACCAACATCTCGTGGTCAGCACTATCAAATGCAGCCGAAAGAGCTAATAGAACCAACAGGGTCAAACGATCCCAGTCCATTTCCTGGCGCAGATCATCCACCAAAGCCACAAGCGCAGTCTCGGTGCCATATCCCGGATGAAATCCAGACTGAGAGGGATCCAGAAAACCGATGCAGTCAAGATACTTCTGCAGCTGCTGAGCCACTGCCCATTCAATAACCTTCCCTAAAAAGGGAAGGTTAGAGACAGGCCGATAGCTGGCGAGGGAGTCAACGTCAAGCAATGGTTTCTTGAGTAGAGGCCAAACCACTGCCTCTGAGACAGCCCAGCACTCTGCCCTCCTGAAGGGAAGCATTGACCACCCTGGCCAGCAACGACCCCATTGTCTTCTGGCAAGATTTAATTAGCCAGGACGGGCAAGGATCTAATTCACAAGATGTGGCCCTAACAGCCCAGAGAACACCAACTGCATTGGCAGATGTCACCGACTGAAATGAATTCCATCAAACCGCACAAGATGAGGCTTCCATAACCTTCAGTTCCCCATGTGTATTAATTGCGGCATCGAAGTCAGGGTGAATACGAGTGATTTTATTCACAAAGTAATCCACGAACATGTCACACAATGCTGACACTAAATACCAACACACCACCACAACAATAATAATAATGAAATTATAAATGAATTATTGTTTGGGAATTACACTAGTCCATGTGGTCCATGTCCGGGCACTCAGCACCGCTACAATAAAGTCAACCAAACATAATATTGATAGAGTCGTCAGCTTTTGTTCAAGTATATCATCTATATGCATCATGGGTACATTGTTACTGTATAAGTTTTATGTTCAACTATTTATTTATTTTATTTATTTAATTTAATATATTTATATCCCGCCCCTCCTGCAAACAGCTCCCGAGCTAAGGGGCTGTTGCTCTCCCTAGAGGTTGTAGACAAGGCTGAATATAAGGTTTTTACAGCATGTATATAAGGTCAACTTAGTTTGTAAGGTGGAGTTGCTGAGGCCCCTCAGTAGGGCCGTCGTGTACGGGCTCCACCAGGTTCTCTTGTTCGTAGTACCAGTACAATAAATTATATATAATATTGATAGAGCAGAACATATGCTACACCAAGGATCGCAGAGCTCAGTTGAGAGGGTCCTGTAGAAAAGAGCTAGCTGTCCACAAGGTCATTGCCAATGTTAGATTGACACACACCCAGCACCTCCCCCCACGTATATTCAGTCACGTACACCACCCACACACTCTTACCTTTCCCCCCTCTCACTACTCTCTCACAGACACATTAATTCTCTCATATGCACACACGCACGCTCTCACTCATTCAATCACACACTCAGACAGTCATTCATTTTCTCTCTTGCTCTCTCTCTCTCACACACACACACACACTCATTCATTCTCTCTCTCGCACCCACCCACATACTCTGTTACACAAACAGAGACTTTCTCACTCACACACATTCTCTCTCATGCACACATTCATTCTCTCGCATGTGCTCTCTCTCTCTCTCTCTCACACACACAGACACACACAGAGGCTCTCTCTCTCTCTCTCTCTCTCTCTCTCTCTC
>QEPC01013002.1:2695521-2741111 GCA_003113815.1 Sphenodon punctatus | reverse complement strand
CCACCAGTGGCAGTCTCCCCCCTGCCAGCCCCCCATAACCTCCCACTCACCCCTGCCAGGCTGCTGAGGATCTGAGTCTGGGGACTCAGCTCTGCTAGGCCCCAAATCTGGTGCACTCTGCCCGCCCCAAGCCACGGCCCCAAGCCACGCCCCCTTGGTCCGTTTCCGGCGTGCCGGCGGCTTACTAAGACTATATTTTCCTGGGCCACTTTGATTTCTCAATCCATCCCTGCCCTTTGCTCCACTCCCTTATAGCGTGGTCCTGCCCCTTCCTGGATCAAATCTTGGAAGGTGGCATCTGTAGCTGATTCCATTTGACATTCATGCCATACCATTAGCCCAAAGTATTTCTTCCTGTGTGGGGAAGTGTGGCTAGTGCATGAAAATCAATGAAGGCTTCCTTGCAAATTATCCTTCCTACCATGCTCTGTATGGATCAAATGATCTGTGAGTGCCCCACAACCTAGTGGGTCCTGGTAGATATGGCAGATCCTACCAGAGAAGAATATTCACCGTGGATCACCAGATAGCTCGCTGGAAAGGTAAATAAAATATCCTAAAACCCTGTGTAATCTGCATGTGACAGTGAATCCATTGTAGTCCCTTACAACCTAGGCCCACTCATTCTTCACCCTTGAAACAAACAAGAGTACTTAATGGATGACACAAGAAGCTGTGGGTTCTCTCCTTGCTTGGTTCTTAAGGAAATTATTTGGTAGCTTGGAGTTATAGTTGTGTTCATTGTCAGTCACGATCTTGTTTTTAAGATACGTCACTACCCTTTCCAACTCCTCCTCTTCAGAGCAGCTTGACACTGGGCTTAAAATTCTGATTGTAAATGAAATAAAATAGTGTAAAGCTTGTGTTGTGTAAGTGATAGGTGAGCAAAAGCAATTTCTTTCTAAGAAATATTTTTGTGCTGCAAGAAACAATATAGATATAATATAGAACTTGGGTAATGGATGCTAAGCAGGTTTCCTTTCATGGCAAGTTGACCATGTCCATCCTCTGAAGATTGTGTGTAAAAATGAAAGAAGAGGAGATTGGAACAAACTATTTCCCCCCAATTTCAGGGCCCTCTACTTAATTCTCACCTGTCTACAACTTTTAGGGTCTATGCCAAGGACAGCTACAGAATCAATTCAGTGATCACCTCCGACAAGGTAGGATATTCACCTGTCAGATGGATGAAGCCTTCTACTTTTCTCCCTTATGGTGCCACAACACTGCCCACTGAGGCCAGGATTTGAATGCAGGATACTCAGTTCCACGTCCAGAATAGAATCCACTGGGCCTCACTGGTTCCTCTACAGAATCACAGTGACATCCTCGTATCTTCCCTGCTTTCATCTGTCAACGTCTGATATATTAATTTAGCTGCTCCCATACCGAGTCTGTCATAACTTACTGGCAATCCCACAAACAAGTGATGTGCAAGCACTGAAAACGGGTGCTTATGTGGGAGCGCTGTGAAGTAGATGAGTGACCCGCCTATCCTGACTTCCTCGCAGTGCTTTTATCTCAGGGTGGGTTTAGACAAGAGCTTCCCCACCCATCACCCACTCATGCAGGTTGCAAGGCCACATTGGTGCCCTATGAAGCCCTGCAACATGTATGATGGGTACGTGGTGGATGGGTAATGGATGGGGAGGGGCTTGTCTAAAACCACCCTCAGATATGTCTCCCTGCTATCAATGTGAGGACACATCTAAAGGTGCCTGCCAAAGGTGTCTTGGGGCACATGCTATCTGTACCCTTCCATGAATTACCTGTGCCCAAAGACAATATCAAATATATGTTTAATACTTATCATTCTATGGAGTGCTGTTCAAAAGTATATATTAAACAACACACAATTTTAATGGTACCAGAGGAGCTAGGTGAGGTTGAGGCATGCAACAGAGAGCCATTTTTGTGATATGCCATGATTTCATTTGAAAGACTAAAGATTTGCTCATCTAATACAGCATAGGTACAAAATTAAATATTTCTAAAATATTGGTGATATTTATACCTTTCACTCTTGCACTGCTAACTTTGGGTAATTTCAGATGTTACGAGATCACGGTCAACCACAGTGAATCCCCTGTGGTGGCCGTGATTCTTGTAACATCTGCTGTGAATTCCTCCAGATGTTCACCTCAGTGAACCTCCAGTGGGAATCACATTGACCACGATTCTGGACCCCCGGCCTTCCGGAGGTCCAGAATCATGGTGGGATTGGGCCCAGACCATGGTCACGGTGGCCACAATCCAGAAAGGGTCGAAGGTAATGTCTGTTACCTTCAACCCTGCTGGATTGTGGTCCCGACCACGGGGCGGGATTGGGTGCAGCGGCTGGATTGGCCGCTGTGCCTGCCCGTCTCCTGGAAGGCGTGCGGCCGGGGGAGCATGGGGTGGTGGGTCTGTGCCACCACACGTCGCACCGCACAGCCCCTCTCCCTCCTTGATCCCCCTCCAGAATCAGGCCGGCACGTCTAAAGGATGGCTGGCCTGATTCCTGTCTGCGATCCGAAACAGATGTGGTTCAGCATGGCGGGCCGTCTGAAATTAACCTTTCTCAAGGCAGGTTCCCAGCAGAGGGCTCCCAGGGTACACTGAGAAATGTTTAGTAATCTTAACCACAAGCTCACGCTCTTTTACCAGCACCTGCATGGAAACTAGGAGAATTGAGGAGTCCTAGTGCTGAGCTTAGCTATGGCAGATAGTCAATAGATTTTAAAAATTAAAAGTTTTGGTTTCTCTCTCCAACGGAGATGTTGAGACCTGATCTCTTTTTAAAACTTCTGTTCCATTATCAGAGTGGGAACTGCTCAGTGCCAGGCAGCTTTGGAAATGTGCCCCTTAATTACTTGTCTAAATTAAATAAAACTAAATAAATTTAATTTAATTTAAAATAAAGTAAAATAAATTAAATTTAAATTAAAGAAATTAAAAATTACATAAAACTAAATAAAGGGTTTTCAAAAATGCCAGTTTGGTTTCTCTGGTTTTATATAATTGGTCAATTTGCTGGGATAGGGTTTTTTCAGTGACTTACTACAACTGGTTTCTATTGTTTTGTATACGGAGGGTGAGTTCAGATGAAATGTTTATCTGTGGGTAAATTACCACTGGTTTACAGATGCAGATCTATACCAGAGGCAGCTGCACCAGGGCCCATGTGTCTGTAGAGCCCACATGCATGTAGAGTGCATATGCATGCTAGAGTAGAATGCCCCATCAGGGGCCCATTACCACCTAGCAAAGGGGCTCTTGATTAGTTTACCCAGCATGGAACAGGAGCACTGTGCATTACATTTCAAGCTTGGAGCCTGGCCTAGGGCTTGCAGTATAGGTAGGCATAACAATCCTGTTTCAGAGTGTTTAATTTGTAAAAAAATGAATAGTTAGGGCCCAAACCTGACCCTGAAGCCACACCTCCCACCCCCCAGAGATTGTCAGTGCAGGGAAATGAACCCCAGTCTCAAGCTAGCAACTCCAGACTCTGGGTGTTTGTCAAATGGGATGATAGCCCGCTGGAGTCAGTGTTCGGACCGTGCAGCCCCCAATCATATGTTTTGTGAGTTCAGCCTAATAAACATAAGTAGTGCCATGTTGGGTCAGACCAATGGTCCATTGAGCCCAGAATCCTGTCTCCAACAGTGGCCAATCTTGGTTGCTTGGGAGAAGTACCCAACAGGTCCCAATGAGCAATCCATTCCCTGTTGCTCACTCCCAGTAAGAAGTTACGAATATCCCCTAAGCCTACTTGGCTAATAGCCAGTAATGGACCTACTCTCCAAGAACATATCCAGTCCTTTCTTAAACCCATCTCTACTACTGGCTTTGACGACATCCTTTGGCAACAAATTCCACAAGTTAATTGTTCATTGGATGGAAAAAATACTTTCTTTTATTTGTTAGTTTCATGTGTGTGTACTATCTGAGAGGATAAATAACTGTTCCGTATTTTATTTACTTGTCCCACACCACCCATGATTTTATAAACTTCTATCATATCCTCTCTGTCATCTCTTCTCCAAGCTGAAGAGCCCTAACGTATCAAGCCTCTCCTCATACAGAAGCTGTTCCATACCCTGTCTCCTTTTTGTTGTTCTTCTCTGTAACTTTTCTAGTTCTACTATATCCTTTTTGAGATGGGGGGACTAGAACTGCACACAATACTCGAGCTGCAGTCACACTATAGATTTATACAGAAGCATTATGATATTTTCAGTTTTATTCTCTACCCCTTTCTAAATAATTCCTAACATCCTGTTTGCTTTTTTAGCTGCTGTCACACATTTTTATTTCCACGATTTATTTCCACAATTTATAACATGCCCCCTCCTGCCAAATGGCAGCTCAGGGCGGCAAACAAGAAATAAAAAATACAAACATATAAAATACAATATAATATAAAATATCAATGATAAAAACCTTAAAAAACAAATGAGACCTGAATAAATAAATATCCCCCATTGCCCCAAAAGAACCCCCCCACCCACTACTCTTGGGTAGCGAAACAGCCAGGTTTTACATTGTCTACAGAAGAAGGGGAGATCTGGAGAGTGGCAAATCTCTACCAGGAGGGAGTTCCACAGCTGTGGTGTGGCCCCTGAGAATGCCCTCTTGAACATTGCTGCCTGAGATACCCGGCGGACCTCCAAGAGGCACCCTCGGCCGACCGCAGGGGCCTATCCAGGACACGAGGGATGAGGTTGGTCCCACAGGTAGATGGGGCCCAGGCAGTATAGGGCTTTAAAGATAACCAACAGCTTGAATTGAGCCCAGAAGACTATAAGTTGCCAGTACAGAGAGCGGAGCAGAGTTATGTGCTCACAGTGGCCTGTCCCGACCAGGAGGCAGGCTGTTGCATTCTGCACCAGCTGCAGTCTCCAGATCATCACCAGGGGTAGCCCCATGTAGAGCGCGTTGCAGTAGTCCAGTGATGAATGCATGAATGACGGTGGCAAGATAGGAGCCTGAGATATAAGGCCAAAGATAAAAAAAAACCAGTTGTAATTTACAAAAAGCATTCCTCAGCACAGCTGCCACCTGGGCATCCAGGCGGAGCTGTTTGTTGAGGAACACACCCAGACTCCGAACCTGAGGGACCAAGAAGGGACACACCCCATCATTAATGGGGGCCTCCATCCCCTCGTCCTACATTGAGCTGAGGATTTCAGTGTATTGTATACAGTGACTCAAAGATCCTTTTCCTGAATGGTAACACATAATTTAGAACCCAGCAATTGTGTACATTTCCCTATGTGCATCACTTTGCACTAGTCAACATTAAATTTCATTCATTAGATTCCCAGTCACCCAGTCTTGCAAGATCCTCCTGCAATTCTTCACAGTCCACTTGGACTGACTTAACTACCTTGAATAACTTTGTGTCCTCTGAAATTTGATCACCTAATTTTTTACTCACTGTTCCAGATTGGCCAAGGGTGACAACAAAGGGTGCTGGCCGTTTGTGGCTATTGCTAGGGAAAAGAGGATGTGGAGTCATTATTACCTCCTAAGACTGTTAAGTGGAGTTTGTATGTAAAATGGAAATCTCTCCTCTGAAAGTAGAGCCACTGAAGGTTTCCACACCATTGTTAATATCTACACAACTTTACAAGGTAATATCTACGCTACCAGGCTTATTATTGGTAAAGGAGACCAATGTAGACCACCTTTACCAACATGCTGGGTCAGACCAATGGGCCATTGAGCCCAGCCAGCATCCTGTCTCCAACAGTGGCCATCTTGGTCACTTGGAAGAAGTACCCAACAGGGCCCAATGAGCAATCCATTCCCTGTTGTTCACTCCCAGCTCCTGCCAGTTGATGGTAAGGAACTTTCATGGTCTGGTAATAAGCATCAGACAGATTTAGAGGGTCATTGCAATTTGGATCTTAATATTTCTGATCCAGTTTTTTCATTATCCCTTTTATCTAATTTAGGTCAAAGTTTTTACAATTTACCAAATTCTTTAAATAGTTTTTGCCATTTACAAAATATCGCTCAGCGTTGTGGTAAACACAAATAGCAAGGGAAATACTTGATTTTAAAACATTGTGTGAAATGCTTTTCATCCAGTCTTTGGGATTGAAGTTTTATTAGTTCAAAACTGAAATTAAGTCAGACTTAATGGCATTATGTAAGTTTTGCTCTATTGAGAATTTTTTACATCAGTCTTATAATTAGTGAAATTGAACAATTTAGATTAGAAGCTAATTTGGAATTGACAGCTGTTAAAAGGTTATGCTCTGACCTCAAAAGCCAATAGAATACCCTTAATTTTGTTTTAAATAAACACCACCACAACTCTTCAAAGGGTACAGATATTCCTGATGTAGGTATTACAATAGTAGTAATAGTATTTTTTTTTTTTTACTATTTACGATGGCCATCGGGAATACATACACACATAACATTGAGACTTGACAATCACAGGTATTACAATAGATGAATGGCAGGATAATTCTACAAGTTCAAATTCTTGAGGTTTGTAACAATTCTAGAAATTCTATCAGAGATCAGAGATAGAGAGAAAAGACGGAGGGAGCAAAACCAAATTCTCTTTAACTTTTATAGCTGTAAGTCTGAATCGATAAGATCCCTAAGGGATAAAATAATAAGATTTTTAGTTAATAAATTGTATCTCCCTTTTAAATTAGGAAAGGGTAATATAATATTTGTCTTGAGAATGTCTAGAGAAAATTTTAGTTCTGTTTACCAGTTAGAATAGGTTTTGCAAATTTATTCTTAAAACATCAATTTTTACTGAAAAATTCTATTTCCTAAAAAGATATTTTGAGATTAAGGAAGATTTCCTGCCTTTTAACAATGTTACATTTAATAAAAATACTAATCTGAATCAGACCCCTCTGAACTCTTTACATCTCCCTCCTTCACGAAGTAATTTACAGAACAGCAGTTTAGTCAATCGTAACAAAGGACTCCCTGTTAATGACCTCTCATTTCATGATCAGGTAGGAGGGATTTGCCTTCTTAGTTGGAATATTGCATGTTTAAAAAATAAATGAGTTGATTCTTCCTGGTTGACTTTTATTCATAGGTTTCAAATATTACTTTTCCAAGAAATCTGGTGGTCTGGGGATAGAAGTATATTATTAAACAACACTGGTCACAGTACAGATCCCTGGAACACTCGTTTTTTACTTCCTTTCATTGCAAAAGCTGATCATTCAATCCTACTCTTTGCTTCCCATCCTTTAACCAGTTGCTGATCCATGATAGGACACTACCTCCTGTCCCATGACTATTTAATTTCCTCAAGAATCTTTCATGAGGGACCTTATGAAATTCCTTCTGAAAATCCAGACACACTATGGGTGTTTCCAGACGTTACGAGATCACAGTCAACCACAGTCAATTCCCTGTGGTGGCTGTGATCATGGAACGTCTGTTAGGGGGAACGGATGTTCCCCCCCCAGATGTTACCACGGTGGGGAATCACATTCGCCACGTGAGCGGCCGAAGCGGTGGGGCTGGTGGCCGCCGCATGGCGAAGGCGATTCCCCGCCGTGATGACCCCCGCCGTCACTTATGGATGGTGGCCACGGCCCGGAATCCCCACAGGAATTCCGACCCGTGGCCAAATCGGGTGAGCGCTGCGGCTGCATTGGCCGTGGCAGCCGCCCGTCTCCCCAGAGGGTGGGCAGCGGGGAGCATGGAGGGGCGGGGCCGTACGGCCACACATTGCGCCGTGCGGCCCTGCCTCCTCCCCGATTCCCCGTTGGGATCCCCCAGCACGTCTGTTAGGGCGTGACGGGGTCGTCCTGGCGGGGGATGAATACATTGTTTCCGTGATGGGGCCAACTGGCCTCATCACGTCTGAAAACACCCTATATTGAATGGCTCACCCTTATTCCAATATTAATTTACACCCTCAAAAAAATTCCAAAAAATTAGTGAAGCACAATTTTCTTTTGCTAAATCCATGTTGACTCTTCCCCATTTTGCCATGTTTATCAATATGCCCAGTAATTCTGTTCTTAACAACTGTTTCCACCAGTTTGTCCAGCACAGACGTCAGGCTCACCAGTCTGCAGTTTCCAGGATTGCTTCTGCAGCCCTTTTAAAATATTGGCATTACATTTGCTACTCTCCATTCCTCAGGTACAATGGCAGATTTTAACAATAGGTTACAAATTACTAACAGTAGGTCTGCAATTTCATACTTGAGATCCTTCAGGACTCTGGGGTGAATACCATCTGGTCCTGGTGATTTGTTACAATTTAGTTTGTCACTTTGCTCTAGAACCTCTTCCAGAGTCGTGTTGATTTGTGACAGTTCTTCTGATACACCTTCAAAAAATAGTTCTGATGTGGGTATCTCCCCAACATCCTCTGCAGTGAAGACTGAAGCAAAGAATTTGTTCAGCTTCTCTGCAATGGCCTTATCCTCCCAGAGTACCCCTTTTACCCCATGGTCATCTAGTGGCCCAACTAACACTCTAGAAGGCTTCTTGCTTCTGATGTACTTGCAAGGTTTTTATTATTAGTTTTGCATCTTTAGCAAGTTGCTCTTTAAATTCTTTCTTCACCTGCCTTATTGACATTTTACATTTTTTGCAACACCCTGCTTGTATTTCATGTGCTTGCGGCAGCTTCTAGCAGTGGTGCTTGCAGTCTCCCTCCCTGCAGCTGCCCCCACCCCGCAATCTCTCTCCCCACCTCTCAGCTAGTTGGGCATGCTAGGTGGGACTTTATGGGCTGGCGGACCTGGATGCTGGTGAGGCTGCTGGTGAGCCTAATTGACTAGACACGGACACGTAGGAACCCATTAGCCCTGACTGGCCCACATGGTGGGCCCGTAATGTCCTTGGTGACTCTGTGGTGACCATGTGGAGGCCACATGGTGGACACCTAACAGATGGGCACACGGGAACGTGTCTGGTGAAAGTAATGTGGACTACTGTCTCTTTTGATTCCACCCTCTGTCTCACCATGCCTCTCTAACAGCTGAATATAGAAGAGGAGTTCTTGTGTTTTAATCTCTGTGATGACCAGCACAGGGGGTGAGGTAGGGAAGTCATTAATGAAAGCCAAAGAAACCATGCAGCATTTTTCTGGCTTTTGTTTCCAACCCTGAAATGGCCAATATCGGCTTCTTTCTGGCCTTTCACGTTTTGGGATGTACACTCCTACTGGCAACATTTTCTGGGGCTCTGCCCCCACTCCTCCTTAAATTTAATTGCTGGGGCTGAGCCCTGGCAAACCTCCTCACAAATTAAGCCCTGCTGTTCAGGTGAGCAGCAGGAGTAGGAACACTGCTACATTGCATTATAAGCGTGTAGGGTATATACTATGGTATCTTAAGCACACATCACCAAGAAATCATTAATTTACTCAAATGTATTGATATTTTTATCTGGGAGCATAAAGCATGCTTGAGTAGAACTTACTCTGCAGAACTTGAATTTCTGATTAGTTGAACTTGTGTAACGGTCCTACAAAATTCAACTTAACAGAACTCCACCATAGATGTTCAAAGTGAGAAGGAGACAATCCTCTAGTCTGTCCTCCCAGCATAACGCAGGCCCTCAACTCAGGTCCTAAATTAATACGTTATTAGTGGTTGTGCAATACTTTTCTCTGCAGTCAAACGGCTCCAGCCTTGGACTAAGCAATAAGCATACAGAGGCTACCATAGCTGTGAATGTGCGTTTAAAGGTTGCAGAGTGGTCTTATGGGGTTCAATACATTTCCATAGCCTAAAATATGGTCCACAAATATTCTAATTTCTCAGGTCAATTAAAGCACCCTAGGGTAAAAGACTAGTTTCTCTGGCAATCTTCCTGCCAGGAGGAAGCCACTGCAGCAATGGTAGATTCCATCTTGGCTGCATGCAGGACTCTGCAAGCACCCCGTAGCTGCCTTCTGCATGTTGAGGTCGAGTGTTTGGCTCCTGGATCAGGCAGTAGTAAGGATGGGTAGTGACCCGAGCTGGGTTGGGAAGTCACACAGACATGATATGGACCAGGTTGGGGTGTTGAACAGACATATCCGTGGTTGGTGTGCCAGGGAGCACTTTGAATGTGCAGCCAGCTGCCCCCACCCCTGTGCTGCATCAGTGCATTGCCCCACCATGATGGGAAGTCATGGCCGCCAGTGACGGCCATCCATGGTGGACCTGACCTGGGCCAGAACAGCCTGTGACTTCAGGCATTTCTTGACATCAGAACCTGGGCTAGCCTCTGACAGGTCCAGGGCAACCCTGAGCCAACATCTGATGGTACCTGCACTGACGTGCACCAGACCAAAGCATGACAAAGGGTATTTTCAGACGTTACGCGATCACAGTCAACCACAGTGAACCATGGTCAATCCCGCCTTGGGACCAAAGTGCCCTGAACATCTGTTTTGTGGGCACCAGATGTTCACCAAAGTCAATTCCCACCAGGGGTCAAAAATAACCATGCTTCCGGAGCTCTGGCCCGGACCATCTCCGAAAGCTTGGTAAAAGCAATTCCCACCGGGAAACAAAAAAAAGTAACGACTAAATGGCAACCACCAGCCGGAATCAAGCAACATGATTCCCAGTCAGGGACAAAGCATGCAGCATCGCTGCCAGGCAACGAGCAACAACACAGGCCAGGGAGGGAGATTTAAAGGGCACACAGCAGCAGGGGGACATGGCGGGATGGAGCGAGACAGAAGGGAGAGGAGAGCGGAGGGCGAGAGAGCAAGGCAGGAGGAGGAGGAGGTGCAGGTGGAGGAGGCGGTGGTTGTGCTGAACATGGAGGTGGTGGAGGGACAACAGCAACAGCAGCAGCAGCCGGGACAAGCCGTCCTGGCGCCTTCCGGGTGCTTTGACCACGGCCTGGGATCGGCGTAACGTCTGTTGCACTGACCCAGGCTGTGGTCTGTCGGTCCGATTCCCTGCCATGGTCCAGCTCTCGTCACGTCTGTTTGGGGCCTCTCTTGCCCACAGGGGGTGGTTAGCCGGTTTGCCACTGCTGGGAATCCACTCTGGTGAATCGGGCGCCCGTAACGTCTGAAATCACCCAAAAGGGGCCACAATGGTCCGTTGTTGCGTCTGTTTTTACCCAATGTGGTGTCATTTCACCCCATCATACTCTTCACACTCCCATCCTACTTCTCTGGAATGGTGCTCATCATGGTTCAGTCCTACTCCATGGCAGAAACATCAGTGGAAGCCATCACATCTACCACTAAAAGGACTGAACCCACAGAGTGATGCAGTCAGAATTATGGTAGATCACTTCTGTCCAGTAGTACAGGCCCCTAAACTACCCATATGATCAAGAACTTTGTCCCTAAGTGAATAAAATAGAAATTGTAATATAAAACTGCTGACTAATCATTGACGTAATAAAACTACATTGACTCAATGTAGTGGAAGCTGTGACCTCATGATTGACTATAGTTACAACTAATCTGCTTCTGCAAACATACATACTTCAAGCCACACAGGGCTCTCTCATTTCTGGAAGGCTCATAGGTTTGCATACTAGCCCCTTTGTCATTTATTAATGCCCATGCTTAAATGATTCATTTTTTCACTGATCTCTTGGAGATATTTTAGCTGTGTTATCCCAAGGAGACCATGGAACATCCATGCATTGTTCTCTTCCCTTTCTTTTACAAGACCCCTTGTAAAACCAGCAGATTAAGGAAAACAGCTCCAAAAGAATGGCAAAGCTACATTTAATTGAGCTATTTGTCACTGCTTTCACTCGAGACGGATAGCCGAGTGCAAGCATATCAAGACTGCCTGAGCACCTTAGTTGCAGTCGCTGGTTTCAGACCGTTCTCCTTGGATTGAAGGATTTGGAATTGGTACAGACTGGTATATTACTTAAATGAAAGCCCACTGGCCACTAGTGAACACTGCAAGAGCTCTTCATCATGAATGCAGTCATAGGAAGGATTGAGCCACTCCAGCTTTCAAAATGTGTGTGTGGTGATGATAGGAAGCACGATTACTCGCCACCCCCCTCCAAATATTAAATTCTAGACAAAGTGTCCAACAGCTCTATGTTTCAGGTAGAGTTCAGTGGGCAGAAGGGGTTAGGGTGTCAGAAAAAACAAACAAAACTCATTTCCTTTAATGGGCTAACTGAATTGAGTCACCTTCACCAGAGTTGATTTAATTTGCAGGACAAAAGGGTTTTGGTTGAAGGGAGGCTACCCTGATGAGACTTCAGGAAGAAGAGAGAAAACCTGCTGTCAGGGAAACAGACCCCAGTGTCTCCTCGCTGAGAGAGACAAAGTAAAACAGGTCACTGAGGATTAAAATGCCTTTTCTGTATCATCCATCTTCCTGGCACCCAGCTTGTGTAAATGAACTTGGCAAGCAACTGTGTGGGTTCTGTTGCCTTATTTAAAATTTCAACCAGTACAGCAATGCCTTCAAAGAGTGGGAAAACTTGGGTACACTTCTGAGCCCCATTAGTTCTGTTTTTCTGCTTAGTTAAACAAATGTGAAAATGGGGATGATGTAGACATTACTAAGAACTGGAATGAGACAACTAAGGGCAAATTCTCATGCTAGGGTAATGGGTACAATAGCTCTTAGTATGGAGACTGTAGAGCATGTACACCATGGTATCACCAAGTGGTGAAGGCTCCAGATGTTAAAGTACCACATGTTCCTTATCTGTAAAACTGTTACTAATTACGAGCATTTATAAGTAGGCTAGTGCATCAAGAAGTGGTAATACCCATGGACTACTGTAGCTGATATTTTATTTATTTATATATTTTACTAGTTTTATACCCCACCCCCTCCTGCTCAAGAGCAGCTCGGGGCGGCTTACGGACATCAATAAAACACACATATCTTCCGGAGGCTGCAGCTGGTACAGAATGCCGCGGCCCGTCTTCTTACGGGGGCGGGTCGCAGGGAGCACATGACACCAGTGCTCCGGGCTCTGCACTGGCTGCCTATAAAGCACCAGGCCAGGTTCAAGGTGCTGGTTTTAACCTTTAAAGCCCTTCACGGCCTAGGCCCTGCTTATCTGNCATCTCACTCCCCATGTGCCCATGCAACCCTTGAGATTGTCTGTGGGAGCCTTTTTGGAGGTTCCCTGAGTGAGGCGGGTAGCCACCGACGTTAGATCTTTTTTGGTGGCTGCCCCTGTGCTGTGGAATTTGCTCTTGGAGGAGGCTTGGTAGGCTCCCACTCTCCTGCTATTTTGGCGTTTATGTAAAACCTGGCTGTTCCGCCAGGCTTTCGGTGAGGGGTGAGGGGTTTTTCTTTTCCCCACATATTGTATTTTTAACTGTTTTAAATTATTTTATTGTTTCATTGATTGATTGTTGCTTGCCGCCCCGGACTGCCTGAGGACAGGAGGGGCGGGATATAAATAAAAATAAATAAATAGATATAAAATATAATTAAAAACATTTAAAAGGATAAAAAGAACTAAAAGGGCAGAATTCCCCTCCCCACCCCACCCCACCCTACCTGTCCCCCTCTACAAAGGCCTGACAGAACACTCAGGTCTTACACTGTCTACCGAAAGAGGGGAGCTCTGGGGCCAGGCAGGCCTCCATCAGAAGGGAGTTCTACAGCCTAGGAGAAGCCACCGAGAACACCCTCCCCATCGTCGCCACCCAGGCAACCCGGGGGACTTCAAGTCGGGCGTCCCCGGCCGATGGCATGGGCCTCAATGCAATCCAGGGCTTGAGGCGGTCCTGTAGGTAATCTGGGCCCGGGACATTTAGGGCTTTGTAGGTCATTACCAGCACCTTGAATTGGGCCCAGAAGATGATAATAATAATAAAATTGTATTGCTTCAACCATAAGTTATAGCAAAATGTGACAGAATATATACAATACAGCAACAAAACACAGAACACAAAATCCAGCACTGAGTCAAGTCGGAAGAGACATTCACAACAATAAACATTTACCCATTGGCCGGACTTCAATAGCATTTGAACATAATATAGCATGGTATAATGGCATAGTTTCGGATAATTCTAACTGAATCCCCTTTTAACTAATAAACCAAACAAAACAACACAATCAATTTAAAATTAGGTACAACCCGAAAAATAATCACAGCGTAGGAATCACAGCGTATCATACTATCTGCTATCTAGTTATGCTTCTTGAATGGGAGTCCCCCTATAAGTTGAACGAAGATCCCTGTACACTAATGTGTTGTTAATCATAGCATAATTATCCCAAAAGGTATCATTACTCTAAACTAGACCCTAGCTCTTTTGTGGAGCTTATGTGTGGGAAACTCTTAACCCCTGAAGAATCCTATTTAGCCCATTTCTTTGTGGGGCAGGCTTATCCCAACCCCTCCAAACGTGGAACAAAATTATTGAAAATTGTAATATAATTTTATTGTTAAAGCAACTAGCCATATCAGAAGAACAATCAACACGAGAGCAAAACACAGCCAATGCCGAAGATATAATAAAGTAAACATTAGCCTCAAGACCTAAAATATCATAACTAAAAGACCATGTCACTTTTAACAATCATTCAGGGGGGAGGGCCCAGAAGATAATAGGCAGCCAGTGCAGAGAATGGAGCACTGGTGTAATGTTCTCGCGGCGACCTGTCCCCATTAAGAGATGGGCCGTCGCATTCTGCACCAGCTGCAACCTCCTGTCCATCCTTAAGGGCAGCCCCACGTAGAGTGCATTACAGTAGTCTAGTCTAGAGGTGATAAAGACATGAATGATGGTGGCCAGATCCAAGTCTGAAACATATGGCTGCAGCTGTCGTACCAGATGTAATTGGCAAAATGCTCCCTTCGCCACAGTCTCCACCTGGAGATCCAAGTAGAGCTGTAAGTCGAGGAGCAACCCCAGGCTATGGAATTGTGTAGCTAGCCATAGGGGGGCAGACACCATCGATGATGGGGGCCACCAGCCCTACCTACCAACATCACCTCCGTCTTATCGGGATTCAACCTCAGATGGCTCGCCCTCATCCAGTCCCCCACAGCTGCCATGCACTGGGTCAGCACAGAGACTGCTGGGTCTGGGTCTATAGAAAAAGAGAGGTAAAGTTGTGTGTCATCGGCATACTGAGGACAATGCACGCCGAACCCTCTCACGACCTCGCCCAAAGACTGCATATACACGTTGAACAGGAGGGGGGACAGAATAGAACCCTGCGGGACTCCACACGTGAGATCCCAGGGAGATTAAGTACATTCCCCGAGAACCACATGCTGAGTTCTCCCGGCCAGGAACGAGCGAAACCATTCAAGAACAATTCCGCCAAACCTGGCCCAGTCCCACAGCCAAGCCACCAACATCTCATGGTCAGTGGTATCAAATGCAGCCGACAGATCTAATAGTAAATACATTTTATTGTAATGAGTAGCACACAGCTATTGCATAACTTGAAAAAAACCCAGATATTGTACACATCACATAATCTAATATAAATATAGACGATGCATTATACAGCAACCAAATTATCCATATAAACATAGATCAGCCTAAATCCATAGATTTGGTAGGCGTCTTTGATTCCAAAAAGCACTGTCAAAGATAGACCGCTTTGGTTAAATAAATGCCCGGGAAGTAATTGGTTGTACATCAGATAAGGCCAATAACAAAAGACCATACTCAGACCACCCGGGGTGCTGGCTCAACAAGGGAGGCAATAATAATTCTTCACAGAGTTGATCGTATAGATGGCAAGTAAACAGGACATGTTTGGTTGTCTCAATTGCCTGGTGATCAAAGAGACAAATCCTTAGCTCAATTGCCAGTCCACGGACACGTCCGTCCATAATCGTTGTGCGGAGGACATTAAACCGAGTCTTCAGGAATAACAACTTTCCATGACTAGAGATAGAAGATGTAAGGTAAGAAGCCATAGATCCCCAAGACGGTGTTAGAGAAGGGGAGGGGGAAGAGGATGAGAGACAGGGAAGGGTTGAGGCACCCAGAGAGGGAGCTCTCTGGAAATATGGCCATCTCTCCACGGACACGTGGGTTAGTCAGTAATCCCCTCAGGTTCGTGGGTGGGCTTTCCTCCTGAGTCAGGAGGCAACCCGTATCATCATAGGGGAGGAGAGAATGTGCCAACCAGAAACAGGAGAGGGGGGGAGATGGGGACAACAGTCACATGACCAGGCGCTGGAGCCAGACCACCAGTGTCGCACAGTGAGGGACTGTTGAAGTGGAGGAAGAGGAGGGGGAAAGGGTCCAGGGGTGAGGAGGGGGAATAAGGGAAGAGAGAAGGGGCAATGGAAGGGGGAGCCGGGAATGGGTAGGAGTGGGTCTAGCAAACCTGAAGGGAGGTGCATGGGTCAGGAGCACAGGCGGAGGAGGAACAAACTCACGGGCCAACTATAGGATGATGGAGGACGGGAGTGCACGAGGGGACGATCTCACACACCCAGACTCTATACCACAACTAGGGAAAGGGGCAAGGCAAGGAACAAAGAACCAGACACACAATCCCAATTAACACAGTCAAGACAAAAACTCAGCTTTCAAGGATCAAGGCAAGGAGGGGCCAGCTTCTTTCGTCGATTACTGGTGGGAAACTGGTGTCCCGCCGGTGTTTTTATCTATTCTTTGAGTGGCCCAAGTGAGTGTGGTTGCCGGTGAGTCAGGGCCCCGCCCTCCGCCATGTGCGTCCTGCCACTAGACGCACACTGCGTCAAGGTGGAGCCGGGGATGCCTTGCAAGAATCTCCCTGCCGTGGGGAGGCCGGAACATGCGGTGATGCTTGGGAAGCATCCTGCTGCACAAGGGGCGGTGCTCTAGCTGCTATCAGGGAGGCGTCTCCTTGTGTGGGGGACAGGACGCTTCCTGTAGCTCTGTGAGTTTTCTGGGGTCTGTGCCGGGTCTCCTGCCACCGGGGCTGTCTGGGACCTCGCGGCGTGACTACCCCCCGTCCAGGCCCCCCCTGCCACCAAAGTGCGGAGGCCTGGGCGGGAGGGGTGGCGGCGATGAAAGGCGAAGACAAGGCGGGGAGCGTGAATGTTAGCGGTGGGTTCCCAGGAGCGCTCGGTCGTTCCATAATGTTTCCAATCCACCAAATAGTGCAACCGGGAGCCGATATATCGGGAATCCAAAATAGCCCGAACTTCATATTCCGGAACTTCTTGGAGCAAGACAGGTGGGGGGAGGAGCCTTCTGTTGAAGGGGGTAGAGCGGAGGTGACGCCTTCTTCAGCAGTGACACGTGGAAGGAGGGGTGGATTCGGAGGTGAGCCGGAAGGTCAACCGTATAGGTGAACTTGTTCAGTTGTCAACGAATAGGGTACGGGCCCATGTACGCGTCATCAAGTTTAGTGGATGGACGAAGGGAAGGGTAATTTTTCCGCCAAACCCACACAAGGTCCCCGGCCTGCAACATGGGTTTGGGCTTTCTTCTTTTATCTGCCATGGTTTTATATTGTTGTTGTGCAAGCTGGCGGTACTGTTGTGCCTTTTTCTGGGTTTGCTTAATCTAGTGCACGAGGGCTCCAGCGGCGGGTACAGTGGTGGTAGGCATCTCCGGTAGTCCCAACGCAGGGTGGAAGTCATATGAGACAAAGAATGGAGAATTGCCCAAGGACGAGTTTGGGCCGTTATTATACGTAAACTCCACCAGCGGGAGTTAATCTGTCCAATTGTCCTGTAAATAACTACAAAAACAGCGAAGATACTGTTCTATATGTTGGTTGGTGCGTTCCACCTGCCCATTCGCTTGAGGGTGGTATGCAGTGGTCAGTTGGACTTTAATTCCAAGGAGAGTGCATAGTTCTTTCCAAAACCGGGAGATTAATTGTGGGCCTCGGTCAGAGATGATTTCCCTGGGAAGACCATGGAGACGCACTATTTCTTTTAACAGGTATTCAGCAGTACCTTTGCTGTAGGTAGCCCGGGGCATGCAATGAAGTGCCCCATCTTTGTAAAATAGTCCACCACAATGAGAATGGTGGTACAATATTTAGAAATCGGTAAACCTCCGATAAAGTCCATGGCAATCTTCCACCATGGTCCCTTTGGACTAGGGGTTAATTGCAACAATCCTACAGGAAGGTGGCGTGGAGACTTGGTTCGGGCACACACTGAGCAACTGCGAACGTACTTCTTCACTTCTTGCCGGATTCCTGGCCACCAAAAGGCGCGTAGGATTAGGTTTAGGGTACGTGGATACCCAGGGTGCCCAGCCAATGGGGAATCATGGTGTGCCCATAAGACTTGGGGATGATATTTGAGGGGAATCACTACTAACCCCTTCTGGTAATGTAACCCAATCGTACAGGTATAGGTGCCCTGGAGTTCGGTATGTGCGCTTTCTCGCTGAAGGTCTTGTAAGGAAGGGAGCGTGGCCGCAAATACTCCTTAAGGAAGGACAGGTTCAGGACAGGAGGGAAGTGTATCCCTTGTCTCTTCTCATCGCAAGAGGGCATCTGCCATTGTATTTTTGGACCCCGGGCGGCATTGTATCTTAAAGCAAAAACGCGAGAAGAAAAGCGTCCATCGAGCGTGCCGTCCATTAGTAATGCGAGCTGTTTGTAGGTATGTTAAGTTCTTGTGGTCTGTTAACACCAGTATAGGATGGGGGCCGCCTTCTAAGAAGTGTCTCCATGCTTCAAAAGCAGCTTTAATTGCCAGGAGCTCCTTATCGAGAATCGTGTAATTCCTTTCTGCTGGGGATATCTGATGCAAGTAATAGGCACACGGCAACCGTTGTTTCCGGTTTTCAACGGTTTGGGTAAAGACTGTCCCTATGGCTCTGTCCGATGCATCCGCTTCCACAGTGGAAGGTCTAATGACAGCTGTGTGTTGAAGCAACGGCACTGATAGAAATGCCTTCTTCAACTGGATGAAGACTTGCTGTTGTGGTTCTAACCAGCGGTATACAACATCCTTCTTCAACAATAGGGTCAAGGGGACAGTCTTTTTGGCATAATGGCTGATGTATTGATGGTAATAATTGGTGCTCCCCAGGAACCGTTGTAACGCCTTGACTGAAGAGGGGGCTGGCCAATGATGAATTGCTGAAACCTTGCTGGGGTCCATCTGAATGCCAGTAGCGGAGATGATGAACCCTAAGAATGGGACAGTGGTGGCATGAAACAAACACTTTTCTAACTTACAGTAAAGTTTGTGGGTCTGTAGTCTATGAAATACGGTACATACATGCTTCACATGTTCGTGAAGTGTAGAAGAGAAAATCAAAACATCATCCAAATATACCACAAGGACGGTATCGAGTAAGTCTCGGAAGATGTCATTTATGAAGTGCTGAAATGTCGCTGGTGCATTTACCAGTCCGTAGGGCATTACCAAATACTCGAAGTGACTGAAACGGGTTTGAAACGCCGTTTTCCATTCATCTCCTTCTTTAATGCGGATGAGGTAGTACGCACCTCGAAGATCGAGTTTTGTGAAAACCCGAGCCCCCTTTAACTTTCCCAACAGTTCGGGGATGAGGGGTAGGGGATAACGATTCTTCACTGTTATACTGTTGAGGCCCTACACGGGCGGAGATCGTCCTCCTTTTTTGGGACAAAAAAAAAGGGGCGCCCCTGCAGGGGAGGAGGAGTGTCTAATAAATCCCTTTTCCAGGTTCTCCTTATTATATTGTCTTAGTGTCTCTGTTTCCCCGGGTACTAAATTGTATATCCATCCATACGGAGGTTCTGACTCGGGAAGTAGCTCGATCGGGCAATCGTACGGCTGATGGGGGGGAAGTCCGGCTGCTTCCTGTTTGTCAAAGACATGTTCTAAGTCTTGGTACACTGCAGGGAGCACAGAGGTGCCATCAAAAGTATGGCCAGTGGTGGCACCCAGGGTGGCTGGCGTCGGGGTGAGACATAGTTCGCGTCACCGGGGGGATTCAAAGCGTAGGACCCGTTGCTCCCAATCAATGATGGGGTTATGGAGGTGTAGCCACGGGAACCCTAGGACCAAGGGGAACAGGGGAGATGCGATAATATCAAATAGTAAGCACTCCTGGTGCATCCCAATGATGCATGATAAAGGGGGGGTGCACTTGAGTACCGGTCCAGAGGAGATGGGAGATCCATCAATAGTTTGCACCATCTCTATTCTATCCCTTTCTTGTAAAGGGATCCCATGGTTCTTCGCGAAAGCAAGGTCTATAAAGTTCCCTGAGGCTCCGGAGTCTATCATGGTTTGGACGATTATCGAGGTAGAGAGGGTCAATTGCACCATCATTGGGGTGAACAGTTGTCGGGGGAAGGCCGCGGAACCCCTTTTTTGGTGACTGGGGAATAGCGAAGTTACCAGGAGGCCCCCTGTCCGTCCCGGTGCTTGGCGTTTCCCGACGCCAAGGAACAAACAGGTTTTAAGGGGCATTCTCTGGAAAAATGAGTGTTAGCTCCACAATAGAAGCAGAGGCGTAACAGGTGACTTCTTTCCTTTTCCGCGGGGCTCAAGGGGCCTCGCACAGCCCCAATCTGCATGGGTTCCCCTGCGGCCTCTCCCATCCCAGGGGAAGGGAGGTTCACTGGTATTCGTGGGGGTCTACTGCCAGCCCCCTTACCTTGTTCCTGCTGTCTTTCCCGCCATCGTTCATTGTTGGTCATCTATGTGAATCGCCAAGGTCACCAGCTCCTCAAAGGTGGAGGACGAGGCGGCTGCTCCTGCAAGCTGGTCCTTGATTTCATCGGTCAAGCCTTGGAGAAATAATGCTCGCAGTGCGGCGTCGCTCCAGTTCAAATCAAAGGGCAGACATCGGAATCGAGTAACGTAATCAAGGAGCGGGGACTTGCCTAGTTTAATGTTCAGAATAGCCTGCTCCGCATCTCTAATTCAATGTGGATAGTCAAAAAGAGATTTAAATTGTTTAATAAACTCATCATAATTCTGTAGGAGGGGGTCATTGGCTGCCAGTAGGGGGGTGACCCAATCCAGGGCCACGCCTCCCAGTAACCCCACAACGAAGGCAACCCTTGTGGACTCCGTGCTATAGGTAAGGGGTTGGGTTTGAAAAGTCAGATTGCACAGGGCCAAGAAACCCCGACACGCCCTCCGGTCCCCATAGAATTTTTCCGGCCAGGGGGCCTTCGGCTCTCGAGGTACGGGCCCTGGGACAGTCTGGCTTGGAGGTTGGACTGGAGCCTGAGGGGGAGCTTCTATAGGTCCTCCGGCCGCTTCCAGAGCATTCTGCAGGAGTTGGTTCTGTACTAGGAGGACTTGGTTTTGTTTCTTAAGATATTGAACCTCCATGATTAAGCCCTGCACCGCATGGAGAAGGGTTTTAATTTGTTGGGCGGGGTCCTGTGGTTCCATGAGAGTGGGAATTAGGGCCAGTAATTCTGTTAGAGAAGGGGAGGGGGAAGAGGATGAGGGACAGGGAAGGGTTGAGGCACCCAGGGAGGGAGCCCTCTAGAAATATGGCAGTCTCTCCACGGACACTTGGGTTAGTCAGTAATCCCCTCAGGTTCATGGGTGGGCTTTCCTCCTGAGTCAGGAGGCAACCCGTATCATCATAGGGGAGGAGAGAATGTGCCAACCAGAAACAGGAGAGGGGGGGGAGATGGGGACAACAGTCACACGACCAGGCGCTCGAGCCAGGCCACCAGTGTCGCACAGTGAGGGAGTGTTGAAGTGTAGGAAGAGGAGGGGGAATAAGGGAAGAGGGAAGGGGCAATGGAAGGGGGAGTCGGGAACGGGTAGGAGCAGGTCTAGCAAACCTGGAGGGAGGCGCACGGGTAAGGAGCACAGGCGGAGGAGGAACAAACCCACGGGCCAACTATAGGATGAAGGGGGAGGGGAGTGAACGAGGGGGCGATCTCTCACATCCAGACTCTATACCACAACTAGGGAAAGGGGCAAGGCAAGGAACAAAGAACCAGACACACAATCCCAATTAACACAGTCAAGACAAATACTCAGTTTTCAAGGATCAAGGCAAGGAGGGGCCAGCTTCTCTCGTCGATTACCGGTGGGAAACTGGTGTCCCGTCAGTGTTTTTATCTATTCTTTGAGTGGCCCAAGTGAGTGTGGTTGCCGGTGAGTCAGGGCTTCACCTCCCGCTGTGCGCGTCCTGCCGCTAGGTGTGCACTGCGTCGGGGCGGAGCCGGGAATGCCTTGCAAGAATCTCCCTGCTGCAGGGAGGTTGGAACATGCGGTGATGCTTGGGAAGCGTCCTGCTGCACAGGGGGTGGTGCTCTAGCTGCTATCGGGGAGGCGTCTCCTTGTGTGGGGGACAGGACGCTTCCTGTATCTCTGTGAGTTTTCCGGGGTCTATGCCGGGTCTCCTGCTGCCAGGGCTGTCTGGGACCTCGCAGTGTGACAGATGGGATCACAGAAAGATAGCTAGACATATGAGATGAAGCCCTGATTTTAGAAATCTCTTCCTGTCTGGCCATATCCTCGAGCCTGAGCAAAAGCTGTGCTCTTGCAATACTCGTCTCCTTGCCCACAAAATAGCTTTGTGAAAAACCCAATTTGGCAAGGAACAGTTCTACAGCACTGGCCCAACAGCCCTTGTGTGAATCCTCCAGCCAGAATTTCACCAGGCCCAAATTACCGGTTGTCAGTAATCTGAGTCAAAACCTTAATATCAGGCCCCAAGCCACCTCCACCCAACTACATTGTCCAGATTCCAGCCTAACTGCTGCATCCGGGGTTCCATTTGGCACCTTTCCAAGATTCTTTAAAAATTTTGACTGCACCAAGTTTAAATTAGTTTGAGAGGGCAGAAGGGGAACCCAAAGTTCGGCACCATAGAGATATTGTGCCCGCGTCTTACTATTGAGTACCCTAATAGCCGCTCCAAAAGCAGATCGCCCTGTTGCCCCAAATAACTTAAGATTGGCAAGCGCAGAGCCTTTAGCTGCTGGTAGAACTGTGACATGATGAAAAGACCAACTGCCTGTGGCCCTGCAATGGAGGCCCAGGTCCTTAAAAGAATTAACTTGTTGAATAGGTTGGTTATTGATAGACCAGTGATAGGTTTTCCGAGAATGAGAAAACACCACCACCTTTGATTTCTCATAATTTATACACAGTTTGTTGGTATCACAGTATCTGTCAAAACACTCCAATTGTCTGCATAGACCCACCTGTGTCTGGGACAGAATAACCAAGTCATCCGCATATAGGAGACACCCCAAGTAGTGAGATGCAAGTTTAGGCGGGAAGAAATGAGACTGGGCTAGTTGAGGGACAATATCATTGATGTATATATTAAAGAGTAACGGGGCAAGGACGCATCCCTGCCTAACCCCCAGATGGGTGGGAATTTCTCTAGTTAAAAAGCCCTCCCTACTGAGCTTAACTGCTAAGGAGGAATCTACATGGACCCGTTGTAGTAGAAACAACAATCTACTATCTATAGCTAGCCTCTTTAACCTGTCCCATAAGATTGCCCTGTTCACAGTGTCAAAAGCAGATCTGAGATCTAAAAATGCCGTGAAAAATTTGCTATTAGCCTTTACGTATTTTTCAATTAAGTGTTGGAGAATAAAGCAATGCTCCACTGTGGAACGGCCCTTCCTGAACCCTGCCTGCTCTGGATATAGAATACTTGAATCCTCCACCCAGGCACTGATCTTTGTCAAGAGCCATTTGCCATAGATCTTACCACTGGTACACAAGAGGCTTATGGGCCTATAATTGGCAGGGTACGTTCTGAGACCCTTCTTGTAGATGGGAACAACTACTGCTTTTTCCCATTGAGAGGGAACATAACCGGTGTTACTGATGGCAGTAAAAAGAGCTGCCAAAACAGGGACCCACCAAGACCTGAAGTTCTTAATACACTCAATTGAGATCAGTTTGGGGCCCGGAACCTTGCCATTCTTGAAGGGTCCAATTAAGTGATCAACCTCCTGTGAGGAGACCGGGGGCCATAAAGGCAATGTATCAATATCTTCTGGTGCAACTGCAGGCTCACTGTCGACTCTAAATATAGTTGTTGAAAGTGGTCAATCCACGATTGGCTAGAGACTCGAGCTGATGGTAAATTACCTTCCTTCTTCTTCTTCTTAAACAAATGATTAGCAAACTCCCAAAACTTCCTGGAATCCCTACCCCCAGCGTCCGCTGTCTGAGCTAAACTATCTCAATAGTTAGCCCAATATGTTCTTTTCTTAGTTCTTAACGAGTGAGGCCGTGCCCCTAGGGACAGGGGATTATAAGTGTTTACTCATCTAGCTCTATTTGCCTGTTGTTATCTGGAGACAAAGAACTAGGTGAGAGATATCTTCTCTCTTGATTCCACTATGTCCGAAAGCAAGAGGGGGGAGAGCTGAGGGAGCCAAGGGTTTGGCTACTCAGTTAAAAAATCCCAAACAGCGGAGGATTGAAACCTTTATGTCCCTGCCGGTGCTTAAACCTCCGCCGCCTATGGGAGGATTACAAGAGCTTCCCTATGATTGCCCCTCTTTGTCGAATAATACCTCTCTCACAAGGCCGGTGCCGGCAGTCATCCAGCGATCCTCCACGCCGAGCAATATGCCGGGTCACTTGGAGGGCTTCTCCTTCGCTGAAGAGCCATTGCACCCAGCCAATTCTAGTTCTATAATGTCTTGTTTGGCCGACCATGTGTTTCTAACTGCATCTTCGATTCGCTATGTCTTCCAGCATTTAAACAGGGTCTCGGCGGATCTAGGAACTTTGTCATCCCTGGTACGAGCATCTTCGCAGGGTTTAGGCAAAGACTTGAATAGGAGGAGGGGGGAGCTGTCTGATAAGGCATCAATTGTTAGGGACGAGAGGACAAATACTAATACCAGTCCTAGCCATCCCCAGGCGCTTAACACTGACGCCATATGTAGCCAAGTAGTGGGTACTGTTGAAAGGTCGGTGATTTTGAAATCAGTGGCAAATTCCATCCCTGTCAATTTAGCTGATTATAACAGATTGCCTTTGAATGTGATCTTTTCTATTCTCCCTTTACCATCGGGTCAACTACCATTCTGGAATTCCACCTTAGATATTGCCGAACATCTCAGAGTGTTGTTGAGGATATCTTCATGGAGGCAGATTCCAACTAGGCATGACATTATTTCCATTGAACATCTAAGTATTAGGAAAGACCGTTGGTTTCTTAATGTTCTTTTTAACAAGCAAGAACTAGTGGATTTAATATTCCAACAGGCGGAAACTTTGGAATCCAGAAATGTTTGTGGCAAGAGCTATGCATCTAAGAGCCTCACAAGGGGTGTTAAGAGCCCTTGGGGATGGAGTCCCCCCAGCAGAGGGTGTGGTATCCCCACCTTGGGGAGGGGGGTTCTGTAGCTAAAATGGGAAATGTTTTTTGGGGGGATGTTGCAAACTGGTCCTATTAGGCAAGATAGGACTTTTAACCCCTCCACTTCTAAACATTGTTTGGCTGTGCCCTTTGAGGAGGTTCAAATGGACTGGGGTAACCCAACAGGTGGTAAAGATTCTGTTGCATACTTAGAATGTTTGAGCCTCTATAAAGAAGCAAATTGCGAAGGGAAAGCTATAACTTATGGTCACCAAAGCAGCCCCAAGCCTCTTAGCTTAAATAAACAAATGTCGCATATCTCGAGGGAGCAGGCTACCTTCAGCGATCAAATGGAGGGTATTTACCTCCAATTAGGGAGAGTTACGAAGCCGCAGAAGCAGCCGCTTGGATGCTCCGAGGGCGCCCAAGGTCCAAGAGTGGCAAGGATTCCATCGCGCTCTCAATCTATTATAACACTGAATAACACACTGATATGTTGTGTGCCTTCTTGGGGGGCAAAGACGGGTGTATTCAAGGAAGGAGCGTCGGTAGGGGGCGAAATTGATCCCTCTTTGTCCGGGGGGGGCGGGGGATCTTGAGCCTCTTTTCCAAACTGAACAACCTTGCTCCCCTTGTGGGGAGATATTATCATCCCCATCGATTAAGATAAGGTTATGTAGGGTGGATATGGACTACCTAGCCCAGACCCCAGCGGACTCAATCAAGCAGGGGGGAGGGTCAGTGAGTTTGGGAACAGATAGTGTTCCCACTCAGAACCTGCAGGGTTTGGCCCAAAGGGGTAGGGGTGGGAAGGAGGTTGATCCAGTCCTGGCCTTTCATCTAGAGACAAATACTCACCTCAGGAGCGGACGTTTAGTGAGGCTATGGGTGGCGGTAAGGAAGGTCCGGAAGTGGACGAAATTTTTACTTGCCAGGTCAAGTGACTGAGGGAAACTGATGTATCCACACTGAGAATCCTTAGTTGGAATATCTCGAGTTGGAAGGAGCATCAGTTTGGCTTAGATTTTAAGGATTTGATCGGGAATTGTGATATCCTCCTTATGCAGGAGACATGGGGGAACTACTAGATAAGCTGGTATGGATTTGAAGTTAATGTCTCCCCTGCAAGATCCTTTAAAAACAAGGGGAGGCTTAGTGGAGGTATAGCCCTCTTTCTCCAAGCCTCGTTATTTCCCAAAATAGAACTACTACAGTGGAGGCGCAATTTGGCTTATGGCATTGTGTAACTAGGGAGGGGAAGGAGTTATTGGTGGCTAATGCATATATTCCCCTGGTGGTTTCTGCGTATTACATGCCTGAAATTTGGGCGCAAATGGAAGATGCTATTCAGGGCACATTCATTAGATTTCCTGGGGCGATGTTGGTTCTAGGTGGTGACTCGAATGTGCAGATGGGTAACCCGGCTAAGCCGGGAACAATAGGATGTCTTGATTCCACAATAATCCCACTGTTCAATAATATCCGAGTTTCGAGGGATATGATTGTATGCCCTAGGGCCCCATTATTGTGCCAGTTTCTTAGGAAATTGGATTTGGAAATCCTGAATGGCAGGGTACCTGGGGACCTTACTGGCAACTGTACCTTTCACTCTACATTGGGGGTGAGAGTGACTGATTATTTCTTTACTCAGAAAAACTTTGTAAATGACACCCTCGAGCTAAGGATTTTCGTCTCACTAGAAACTGAACACTCACCTTTGGCTCTTAAGATCTGTTATTTCTCTATGAACAAAAGGAGTCCAGTGCAGGTGATTAGTAAACAAGTGAGTGGTAAAAACCAACAAGCGAGGGTATGAAAGAAATTGTCCCCCGATGTCCTTGCCAACTGTTTGCTGTGTCTGGAGTCGGAATTGGGCTGAGAATTAAGAGGTTTAACTGAATGTACACCAAAAGGGCACGTGTTAACCTTTGAAATTTTAAAAGAGGCCCTTGGGCAGATTTTGTCCTTCTGCCCCTCTGACAGAGCCCCCTGTAATTATACCGAGTCTTGGTTTGATGCCGCCTGCTACAGAGCTAGGAAATCATTACGGCAGGTGGTTGGGAAGATGAAAGGGGTTCCCACGAAAGATATCAGAGTTAGGGTTGGTGTTGAAAGAAAATGATATAAACTGCTACTGACTAAGAAAAAGACTGAGTTCTATGAGTTGCAATGGACCCGGTTACAACAGGCGGTACTTTCTAAAGACTCAAAAAAATTTTGGGGTCTGATTGCAGGTACCCTGGGTAGCAGAGGCGCAATTCCGGAGAGTTTACCCTCTGCAGCTAAATGGGAGGCTCACTTCACTACCCTATTTTCAGGCATACAGTCACAGATTATACCACCCGATATCCAGCCTGCTGACAGGTTCCCAGAGTGGCCGCCAGTCATGCCGGATGAAGTTATAGGGTTAATCCTCTCTCTTAAGGTGGGAAAAGCTCTGGGCAGTGATTTTATCCCCCTGGAGCTGTTAAAATGTAGCCCAGAATGGTGGGCAGGGGTTTTGGCCCCCTTTTTACAACAATAAATGCGACAGGGATGATTCTGAGGCACTGGTTACGGAGCATAGTGGTTCCCATCTATAAAAAAGGAGATGCCCTGGACCCAGCCAATTATAGGCCTATTAGTTTATTATCAATCATTGGGAAACTTTACTCCAAGTTCCTATTGGATAAGCTAGGGGCCTGGCTTGATGGAGAGGGAATCATTTACCCAGAGCAGGCGGGATTCAGGGCAGGACAGTCGACAACTGACCAAGCATTCATGCTGAGGACGTTGTTTGCTAAATATTAGGGGCGGGAAACCGGTAAAATCCGGTATCCGATAATGCCGGTACCGGGCATACCAGCATTATCGGATTCGACCCGGTAATCCGGTCCGGGGTACCGGATTCCGGGTACCAGATTTTTTTTGCATTGCAGCCATTTAAAAATGGCTGCAATGTAAAAACTTCAAGCCCCAAGTTAAAAAAAACAAACCCTCCCCGAGTCCAGGCTGCGCGGGTGGAAGGGGGGACACCCCCCACCCACCCTGCCCAGCCTGGATTTTTGTTTAAAAACAGACTGAGAGGCGAGCCCACCCCCCAGCACCAGCGGCCGCGGCGTCCCCGCAGCCGCCGGTAAGTATGACCCGATCCCTGGGGGGGGGGGGGTGTTTAACACCCCCCCACCCCCCAGGGATCACCCCTACTAAAGTGCATAGCTTAGCTTGCGCTTACCTTGCGGAGCTGCGGCGGCGGCGGGCGGTCCGGCGGCCTCAGCGCCGGCTGTGGCTGCCGGCGTCAGAGACGCTCTAGGCCTTCCGGGGAACTTCCGGGTTTCCCCGGAAGGCCTAGAGCGTCTCTGACGCCGGCAGCCACAGCCGGCGCTGAGGCCGCCGGACCGCCCGCCGCCGCCGGAGCTCCGCAAGGTAAGCGCACTGAACTTTAGTAGGGGTGATCCCTGGGGGGTTGGGGGGGTGTTAAACCCCCCCCCCAGGGATCGGGTCATACTTACCGGCGGCTGCGGGGACGCCGCGGCCGCTGGTGCTGGGGGGTGGGCTCGCCTCTCAGTCTGTTTTTAAACAAAAATCCAGGCTGGGCAGGGTGGGTGGGGGGTGTCCCCCCTTCCACCCGCGCAGCCTGGGAGGGGGAGGGGGAAGGAATTCATTTATTTCATTGAGTTCAATGGGGACACAGCGCCCCATTGAACTCAATGAAATAAATCCGGTACCGGTATACCAGATTTAATCCGGGAATCCGGTTTTTGCAGAACCGGTAAATCCGGTAGCCAGTAATGGGCCCGGGGTCCCACCTCTACTAAATATGCAGGGGTACAAGCAAATGGCCCCTCCCTCTATTGTTGTTTCGTGGATCTGCGGGCTGCTTTTGACTCCATTGATAGAGAGCGTCTATGGACTAAACTGGGATCCTCCTCAATTGATGGGAGATTGCTCTTCCTAATGATTAAGCTCCATAACAATAATACCTTGCAGGTTAGAGCTGGCTTAGGTCGCCCACTAACTAAGGTGATCAAAGTTGAGAGGGGTGTCCTGCAGGGCTGCCTACTCGTGCCAGCCTTATTTAACTTTTACTTAAACGACCTGGTTCCATTTATGGAAAGAGTGGAGTTGCATGCTCCCAAGCTGGGCAGCAAGAGGCTTGCCCTGCTATTATATGCAGATGACACAGTGCTGCTTTCAATGTCCCAGGTTGGCTTGAGACGGGGAATGTCCAGGCTTGCCCTCTATTGCAGTAGGGCAAATCTATCTATCAATTATGGAAAAACGAAGGTCTTCGTGGTGGATAGATCTAGGAAACAACATCGATGGTATATTAACGATAAGGAGGTTGAACAGGTCTGTTCATTTAAGTACCTGGGAATCATTTTTGAGGCAACAGGGAGCTGGAAATCCCATCTCGAGGCGGCACTGCAACAAGCACCAAGTACAACTAAAGGTCTGATAAAATTCTATTTAACCAGGGGAGGGAAGTTAATTGAGCTGGCGATCTGCCTCTTCAAGGCCAAAGCTACCTTGCAGCTCTTATATACTGTACCAGTTTGGGGTAGCGAGCTGCTAGATAGGCTTGAAGCCCTGCAGAATACCTTTATCTGTTCTATCCTGGGGCTGCCTAAATGCACGCCGTGAGTGATTCTGAGAGCTGAGGTAGCAATGCGAACGGTTAGATTGCAGGCAACACTTTTGCTACTTAAATATTAGCTTAAAGTTGCCGTGTTGCCCCCAAACCCTCAGTCCCTTATATTTTTCATACAAGAAGAAAGAGCAATGATCTCCTGGTCGCATTCTATCGAGATGGTATATGTTAGGCTAGGCTTGGATAAAGACCGATTAAGATCCTTGGACTATGGTCAAGCAGTAGCAGAAATTAGGCAGAGGCTCACGGACCAGGAGATCCAACTGGAAGAGGTGACTTTACAAGCCCAAAGAACAGCCCCAGAGTATCCCCGCTTTAGCCAGACTGGGACGAGGCCAGATTATTTAGCCTGGCCTCAGATGCGATCTCGGCGTGTAGTGACGCTTTTGAGATGTAACCTTTTCCCATCTGCGTTGGTGGAGGGGAGATATCTCAAGATCCCTAAAAATCTCAGATTATGCCGGAAATGTAAGGTAGCGACAGTCAATTCTGTGGTACATATTCTGTTTTATTGTACTGGGTATGACAACCTGAGAAGGGACCTCTTGCTAAATCATATAAAAGCTCTACCTAGTTTTGTGGGTGATGAGGCGAGAGTCTGGATTTTATTGCGTGAGGATGACTGAAGCCACTCCAGAGCAGTGGCGGCTTTTGGGAATAGAATTCTGGCAGCGGTAGCCCACCCAAAGTGAGAAAGAGTTCAGGGGCCAGTATCGCCCCGCAGATGAGTGAGGCATTTTCATGGTTAAGTTGGTCAGAGTATCTCCAAAAGGTATGAGGACCCTACGCCTAAGGGCGGTTACCCAATGTAAGAGTAGTTGTACCATTTGATTTAAGACAGGCCAGATAATATGCTCGCTTTGCCTTTTTCATCTTCTCCTCTCAGAGAAAGGAGGGGAATAATGTTATCAAGTGATGTTTTAAAGTTTATGATATGTGTTTGATATACTTATTTGTATTTTGCAATTTTGGTATTATAACTGTGATTGACTTCTTTTGCTGATAAGTTTGGTTTTGGTTTTGGTTTGGACTGGGTCGGAGGGGGTCTGGGATGGTATTTTATTATTGTATGTAAACTACGTTAGTATCTATGTATTTTGACTTCGGCTATGGCTACAGCTAATGCCGTAAATAAATAAACAAACAAACAATGTTCCTTTCTTAGTTAAAATTAATTTCTTGTATTCAGCCTTAGCCTGATAGAATGGGGGGGGGGGGGGGGAAATAGACAAAACATAGTCCCTTCTGTACTGTGAATACCAGAATTCTATTTCTTTCTTAGCTTTGTAGCCTTATTTCCATGAGCCGAAGTTACCTGGGACCTAGCCTCCAGAAAACGATAGATGTTATGGCGCAAGTCTGAAAAGGACTTAATCACCTGGTGGTCACTACTCCCTCAGTAATAGCAGCCCTAATACCAATGGCTTTGGATTCTAACAGGAACCCTGCCATAGCTGCCAGCATGGGGGTAGACCACTGCACTGAAGGATGACGGTCCCCTGCATCTAAGACAAACCCCTTGAAAGGGGAAAATGCTAAACAGCCTACTAGCTCCAAAGCAAAAGTCAGGGGAAGGTGATCACTAAAATGGATTTCTCCCACTGAGAAATCAGTAACCAGAGATAGGCAGTCTACTGAGACAGCCACATAGTCAACAACACTCACACCTAGAGGCCCGAGGAATGTATATTCCCCATTGCAATCGTTATATCCCACACCATTCAGAATAAACAAAGAATGTTCTGTCAATAGATTGCCAAAGATGGTACCCGAATTGTTAGCACTCCTATCCTTCGATTACCTAGATTGCAACAATGGGCACTCAGACTGAAGGGTGTCTTGGGCCACTTGTTGAAAGGGGATATATTCACCATCAGGGCCTAGGCATGCGTTGAAATCTCCAGCCAAAATAATCTTGGCTTTGGGATAACTAATCGAGATTTCTTCCAAAGCCTCCCCCACCATGGGCCACATCTTAGAATTATATGACCTAGCATTTGCAAGGGGGATGTACCCTGTCACGAATAGAAAGCAGTGACCTGCAAACTGCACCACTACTCCCAAAAAGCAGGGTGGTCATTGGAACACTGCACTTACTGCACTTACAACCACCTTCAACTTATTTGCAATGCAACAACCCAAGCCCACTAGGACGCCCCCTACCAGACAGAGCTGTTGCTGGAACCTCATAAATTGAATAATGCTCGAGGGTTAGAAGATCCAAGGCCCATGTCTCCTGCAAAAAAATGATGTCAAACTTAGACAAAAAGGTCCTAAAGACTGGATTATTGCAATTGCGGGCCCAACCAGCTATGTTCCATGAGCAGACATTGAGTTGACATAAGTCCCGGGTAGCAGATGGTCAGGCATCCTGGTGGACCTCGGTCACTGGATTGAGTCTGGATGAGCTGCCCAAATCCACTGTCACCGAAGGTTCCAGGGAAGGAAGGACTGGTTCGTCCATGGGCGCCTCTTCCTGGGGAACCGTCTGAGTAGCAACTGGGGAAACCTGGACAATTGGGTTTATACACCCACTGGCTTTAGTAACTGGGAGACCCTCAATCTTCCATCATCTGAAATAGCTGGAGATGGGGGGTCACCCAGGTCCATCAAGTCCATATTCACTGATAACGGCTGGGTCAGGCCTAGTTCTGGCGAAGCTGCGGGAACCAACGGGGCCTCCCCCAGATGGGTTCCTGGCATGGCCAGATTCAGAAGTCTAGTATGAATTGGAATCCGATTACTATCCCCAGCCTGGTTACCAATACCAAGTTCCCCCTTACTACTGGCACCAGGTCTAACATTACCCATTGACTGAGAGGGACACCGGTTTCTAACTGGGCCAGGCAGTCTAACAGCAGGAGATACACTTGATGTGTCAGCCAACACCTCTCTCACAAATACCCCCCAAGACCCAAATAGATTCCCATTCGCTAGCACTCTATTTGCTAATGTATAAGAGCGAAAATGATCACTAACACTGCATACGGCCTAAGGCCGGGATGGGAGTAGATGAAAATACTTAATTTGCCAAAAGGGCAACTGTTGCTTCAATATAAAGGAAAGATTACGTTGAACAGAGATCTTGGAATTCCATGCAGGAAAAACTCCATTGGGTAGAGGGTAGATCTTAAAGGAAATGGCAGACCTATCTACTATTAGAGAACCAATCTGAGAAGGCCTGACAGGGGCAGAGTTGCTATCCTGTTCTACTTTCCTGGTCAAGAAGGATCCTACCTGAGTCGGGGCACCTAAAACTTGCTTTCCTTTCCTCAGGTCAGTAATATAATTTGTTAAAACCTGGAGCTGAGACTTCTGGGATTCCAACACCCCTGTAATCTCCTTAAATTGAATGAATAATTTCTTTGTTAAATCAGCAATTAAAAAACACTGGTTCCCAAGTAGTTCATGTAATGAAAGTTGGGATTTCTCCTGAGGATCCGGGCTAAAAAAAGGAATCCGCACTCAAAAACTATGATCTCAAGGGGCTCAAAGCCCCATTGAGAGAGGAAAATGAAGGTCCGGCCTACTTGGACATCTTCCTTGGTGTGATCAAGATGAGGATCTTGGCGTTAATGGGGGGTCCTTCAGCCCCCCAGTAGCCTCCCCTGCCGGAGCCTGGAAAAAGAGGTCCAACTTCAACTGTTTAGAGGTAGATAAATCCCCCTGGGCACAAGCCCCCTGTCGGCCCCTCTTCCTACACATTATAATCTGTTGGGGAGACATCAGTTACACACTAAATTAAGATTGACCGTAAACTATAAAGTAAATTGACTAATCAAGTCCCAGACCCTAAGACAGCATGATTCGCCAACAAAGTAGCAAAGCATATCGAACCTATCGCAGGAATTCCCTAGATAAAGGGAGCACCCCCTTCCAAATGCACCATAAGAACCCTTGGGACAAGTAAACATCTACACCTTCCTCCCAAATCTCCACAAAAACTGGCTGTGCAACCTGCCCTTTGGCCAGCGCCAAAGGCCGTGTGCCTAAGGGCACGCCCTTGCACGCTCAGCCCTTAGGTGCGCTGCTCCGGGTGTGTGGTTCCAGCACAGCCGCAGGCCACACAGTTGTTTAAATGTCCTAGCCAGTTACTGGTAGCCCGCCCCTTCTGTGACAGGCAGCAGGCAGGACCTTTGGGAGCGAGTGAGAATAATGAGCGGAGCCGCCCCAATCCTTCGACACAGTTCCAGCTGGGCGCTCAGGAAGCTCTGCCTCCACCGCTCGCAAATCCCTGGCAGCACTCTCTGGGGGTTCCCCCTGTTGGTTTCCACTCTCCCCTCAGTCACATCCCGCTCCTCACCCAGGTCGCAGGCCACACAGTTGTTTAAATGTCCTGACCAGTCACTGGTAGCCCTCACCTTCTGTGACAGGCAGCAGGAAGGACCTATGGGAGGGAGTGAGAATAATGAGCGGAGCCACCACAATCCTTCAATACAGTTCCAGCTGGGTGCTCAGGAGGCTCCGCCTCCACCGCTCACAAATCCCTGGCAACGCTCTCTGGGGATTCCCGCCACCGGCTTCTACTCTCCCCTCAGTCACGTCCTGCTCCTCACCCAGGCCGCAGAGTTGTTTAAATGTCCCGGCCAGTCACTGGTAGCCTGCCCCTTCTGTGACAGGCAGGACCTATGGGAGGGAGTGAGAATAATGAGCGGAGCCCCCCCAATCCTTCGACACAGTTCCAGCTGGGCACTCAGGAGACTCTGCCTCCACCGCTCGCAAATCCCTGGCAGCGCTCTCAAGGGGTTCCCGCCCCTGGCTTCCACTCTCCCCTCAGTCACGTCCCACTCCTCACCCAGGCCACATGTAGGACCTTATAGTAGCTCTGTAGTCTCCAGCATTCTGCTAGTTCTGAGGTGAAGTTTGACAGGCTTTCCTTCTACAATTAGGCAGCTTCACTATCTGCCCTGCCACTCAGCTTACTCAGCCCTTTGCTTGGAGAGCATAGAGCAGGCAGACTTCTTCAAGGAGATGTTACTCCAGCTCCCTAGTAGAGACTCTGACAGATCTAATAGAATTAAAATAGAAGAACTGCCCCGGTCTAATTCATGGCACAGATCATCAACCAAAGCCACAAGTGCAGTCTCCTGTGTGCCAACTCCTCCCCGGACCCTCTCCAATCTGGCTTTTGCCCCCTTCATGCCACTGAAACTGCCCTTGCCAAGATCACCAATGATCTACTTGTCGCTAAATCTAAGCGCCTTTACTCCATTCTTGTCCTTCTTGACCTCTCTGTTACCTTTGACACTGTCGACCACTCACTCCTACTGGACTCTCTTTGCTCCCTAGGCTTCTGAGGTTCTGTCCTTGACTGGTTCTCCTCCTACCTCTCTGACTGCTCCTTTAAGGTGTCTCTTCCCAATTCCAACTCCTCCTCCCTCCCCCTCTCGGTTGGGGTTCCCCAAGGCTCTGTCCTGGGCCCTCTTCTCTTCTCTATCTACACCCTGTCCCTTGGCAAACTCATTGCCTCCCACGGCTTCCAATATCACCTCTATGCTGACGACACTCAACTCTATCTCTCCACCCCCTCTCTCTCCCCTTCTGTCCAANGACACTCAACTCTATCTCTCCACCCCCTCTCTCTCCCCTTATGTCCAAACTCACCTCATCAACTGTCTCTCTGATGATATCTCCGCCTGGGTGTCCCAACGTCAGTTCAAGCTTAACATGGCTAAGACTGAACTCCTTATCTTTCCTCCCTACCCTTCCTCTCCCCTGTCCATCCTTATCGATGGGGTCACCATCCATCCCGTTCCCCAAGCACATAGCTTGGGCTTCGTCTTTGATACTCACCTTTTCTTTAAACCTTACATTGACTCTGTTCCCAAGTCCTGTCGCTTTGCCCTCCATAACATTATTCGGATTCACCCCTTTCTCTCTGTCTCCTCAGCCCAAACCCTTGTTCACGCCATAGTCATCTCTTGCCTTGACTACTTCAAACTCCTCCTTGCTGGCTTCCCCCACTCTCACCTGTACCCCCTTATCTCCATCCAAAATTCCGCTGCTAGGGTCATCCACTCAGCCCGTCGCTTCGACCACGTGCAGCCTCTCCTCTCCTCAATTCACTGGCTCCCCATTCCTGAATGCATCCTTCACAAACTCCTGGTATGCACTTACAAAACCCTTCACAACCTGGCTCCCCCTTACCTCTCAGTCCCAATCTCCTTACACACTCCTGCACGCACTCTCCGCTCCTCCTCTATCCCCTCCCTTGCTCTCCCTCGTCTCCTCTGCTCCCCTAACCATGTGCCTACCCCTCCCTCCGCACCTTCAAATCCCTGCTCAAAATCCACCTCTTCCTCGCTGCCTTTCCTGATGCCTGTTAGAACTTTCCTCTCAATATTTACTGTCTGCCCTCCCCGCAGACTCCTGCCTTACTGCAACCAAGCTAAGCACATGCACCTGAGACTTCGCATCCGCTTGAATGTTATTTATCCCTTGTCTCTCCCTATGTCCCCTCTCCTTGTCTCCTCCCTCCATGTCTATTAGATTGTAAGCCATAGACAGGGACCACATCTATCTTATTGTTCTGTAAAGCACCAGGTACACAGCTGGCGCTATACAAATGCTAATAATAATTAATAATTAATAAACAACCCAGGGTGAAAACTAGACTGCGAGGGATCAAGGAAACTGACCCGATCTAGGTGCCCCTGAAGCTGCTTAGCCACCACACATTCAATAACCTTCCCTAAAAAGGGAAGGTTAGAGACTGGCCGATAGCTGGCCGGGGAGTCAGTGTCAAGAGATGGTTTCTTGAGCAGGGGCCTCACCACCTGCCCTCCCTAAGGGAGGCATTGACAACCCCCGCCAACAATGGCCCTAATGTCTCCCGGCAGGCCTTGACCAGCCAGGATGAGCATGGATCTAATTCACAACAAGTGGCCCTTACAGCCCCAAGAACCTCGGCTGCATCAGCGGGTGAGACCCACTGAAATTGATCCCATGAAATCGGACAAGGCGGGTCTTCCACCCCCTCAGGTTCATCTACTGCAGCATCGAAGTCACAGTGAATCTGAGCGATTTTATCCTCAAAAAAGTCAACAAATGTGTTACAGTGAGCACTGGAAGATTCCAGTTCCAGGCAGAGAGAGGCCGGGCTGACCAGCTGCTGCACCACCCGGAAAAGCTCCACTGGACGTGACTTTGCGGATGCTATGAGGGCAGCAAAGAACTCTTTCTTGCTGCCCACACTGCCACAGCATAAGCTTTTAAACTAGCTTTATGTTGCAATCGGTCGGCTTTAGCACGACTCTGGCACCACCAGTGCTCCAACTGCCGCCCTTCCCACTTCATCTGGCACAGGTGCTCTGTAAAGCAAGGGGACCCACGTCGTCGGAATTCCGGAAGCGGACGCCTGGGAGCTGTTCAGTCAGTGGCCTCAGTCAACAAGTTGTTCCAGAAGACAATGAGGTCATCGAACAAACGGTCATCGAGATCAGGAGGCAATTCCCCATGGGCATTCCGGAACCTCTCTGGTTCCCCAAGTCTCCAAATATGTGGTTTTGTTTCCTTTTCATGTAGTATTTGTACTTTTTACTGTAAAATTGTGTGTGAATTTATGAGGCCTATCTCAAGTCAATGTTAGGTTATGAAAACCCAGGCACTTGCTTACAGAACTGTACCCATGGAGACACAGAATCAGCCAGTTGGGTGGTGCTTTCAGGGCTGCTAGCTAGGGGTGTGCATGTCATTTTCGTTATTACAATAATGATAACAAAAATTGTTGTTTTAATTATTGTTATTGCAACAACGAAAATGACAAATAATAATAATGAAAATAGAAATGAAATTATGTTTTGTTTTTGAAATAAAGGGAAAAAACTGAAAAATGTATTTCCAGCTATAACGTTTTTGTTTCTCATACAATTCTGATGAAACATGGGGGGACTGTACTCCCGACAGGGAGCACTATGTGTACAAATTCTCGAAATGATTAGATAAAGGAAACCAATTTTAGAAGCAATTGAACATTGTGATTTTAAGAAAAGCTCCATACACATCCATGGCTACAACTTCTTTATCTTCCATCCAATTTGCATGTAACCTATTAATATTCTGTCCCTCCACACGTTTAACACTCCTGCCAATTTTCAGTAAGATTGGATAAAGGGTTATGATGGTATAAGACATTAACTTGAAAATACACTTCCAGCTGTAACATATTTATATTCCATCCTGTTTACAAGATATTTGGCAGGAATGTATCACATACCTTCCCTGTTATCCCTGTTCAACTACTGGACAATGTGATAAAGGGACTCAATTTTATAAGCAATTGAAGTTGTCTCCTTGAGATCATTATTCAGATAAATAGCAGCACATGCAGAGGCAGGCACCTGGCATGGCAGGGGGAGAGAGGTTGTAGGAGGGAGGATGTGTAGCAACCCAAAAGACTGAAAAACTCATTCACTGTCCAATATTACTGCATGCTTCCAGCTTTACAGAACCAATTGGTGATGCTTTGAGGCCGGCATAGTGGGCAGCTCTGAGGCGGACATAGAAGGGACATAACTGAGACTTTGGGGATAGCATCCAAGCAACCAGGAGACATAGTTTACATATCCAGGATGGCTAGTTTATCATCACAATCACATCCTGCAGCACTGTGACAGAGGACATAAGAGAATCTCTATTGGCTCTTTCCTAAACAGATGCTTCTGACTTCCCAGTAACAAGTGTGGGAAAGATGTTGGGATGGTCACAGCACAGAATGAGGATATTTGGTTGACATTTCTGCTGGCCAATTGGCATCACAAACGGATCTTATACCACAGTGACAGGTAAGAGAATCCTTGGCATAGGCTCCTTCTCTGCATATGATGTACAGGCATATAAAATTGGTACCCTTTATCACATCTTTCTGATATTTGGCAGAGATGATCAAGAAAGTATTATATAGAGCTCTGCAAAATTTCGTGTACACTGGTTGGACTACAATCATTTTACAGTCAGACATACATTTATAAGTTAATTGCTTATACCACCAAGATCCTTTATCCAATCATTCTGAAAGTTGGTAGAGATAGTAAATGTAGGAAGAGGTATAAAGATGCCCATTTTCATCTACATTAAATGTGAGGCAAAGAAGTTACAGCTAAGAATGTATATGAAGATCTTTGCAAAATAAAATCATTCAACTGCTTCTAAAATTGGTTTCCTTTATCCAATCTTTTTGGAATTTGGTACACATAATACCTTCCATTGGAAGTATATCTTCTCCAAGGTTCAGCCAAATATAGTGAAGAGCAAAAAGGTTACAGCCAAAAATGTACTTTCCATTGAAACCAATGGAAAACAAAAACGAAAACAACCATTTGATATTTATGAAAACAAAACCAACAGATTTAAGTAATGAAAATGAAAAACAAAAATGACATGGGCCCCTGGTGCACACCTAACCCTAGTGATAGACACCTCATGGTTGAAGCCTCACCCATCCATCATTATTCAAAGAGGAAGTTCCATCCCCACTGTGCCATTCAGGGCGTGGCTCTGCCTCCACCACCACCAGGCTCTTCAGAACCCTTCATTAAATTGTACAAAACTTGCCGTACTACTCAACCACCAGGCTAGTTTTCAGATCACTATTTTATTCTCTGAGGGCCCTTTGAATAATTGTCTCAAAATGAAACCTTGTTTTACCTTAACTACAGGACCACTGCTGTTTGCTCTCAAATGTCAAGAGCTATCCAAATAAAACGGATGTAAGATTTAGAATGGACATGCACTCATGGAGGAATTTTGGACCTGAAACAAAAAATAAATAAATCACACCTTCAGTGGCGGGCTGGTCTGTGCATATTTTGGCTCCGGGAGAGAATCCAGAAGCCAAAATATTATTATTATTATTTTATTTTATTTATTATTATAAGCATTTATATAGCGCAAGTGATGTATCTGGTGCTTTACACAGAACAAGATAGACACGGTCCCTGCCCGAGAGCTCACTATCTTAAGGTTTGGCCGTTGCAAAAGCCCCCCAATGCGGCCTTGCTGGCAAACACCCAGAAGAGTACAGAGTAGGGGAATCCAGCTCTGCACTCTTCTGGGTGTTTGCCGGCAAAACTGTGCAGTAGGGGGGCTTTCACACTGGCCAAATCCCGTGCATATTTTGACTCCTGGATTCTCTCCCGGAGCCAAAATATGCATGAACCGGCCCGCTGCTGAGGGTGTGAATGTGGTCTTAAACACTCTATTTTTGTTACTAATAGAAGTGAAGCAGCAATTAAAAAAAAGAACGAACTATGGTAAAGCTGCATCCCAGAGTAATTCATTTGACATTCGATATTTATTATACCCCTAGAGCTTGCTGTCACTGAATTATTCACCTATGATGCAGCTATTTATATAGCAAGAAAATAGGCCAGGCTTGTTGGAGAAGCAAATGCAAAGGGTGACGGTATCTTTTTTCAAATAGTGTTATCACGTAGGGAACAAGAAGACGTAATAGGACGTGAGTTGGGTGTTGCTTAAAAGAGATGTTTCTTGGCTAGATCTCACCTCTTCTTTATGTCCTATGGTTAGTGGAGAATTCTTTACTTGCTGATCATGAGTCAGGCAAACAATAGTATATCTTTTCTTTTGATAATAGTCCACTGAATGGGTTTGAGTCACCCTTCAAAACTTTGCTTCACAAAGCAGATAACAGGTGCCCTGATTTTTTGTCTTACTGAATTTCTGGCAAGTCAACCACTTCAGTAAGCCCACATATTTTTAAGTAGTTTGGTCTTTCCCAATGTAACCTGAATTCATGGATTCCCATTGTGTGCACCTTCAGACATTTGGTTGTTTAGGAATCCACAGCACAGAGCATCCTCAGTGTTGTGAGAACATCACAATAGCATTAGTCACTAAGCACACTTACTCACCTTTTGTGAGTATTATATGATCACTCCCCTTCCCACAAAATAATCAGCAATTCAAAAGTGGGCCTTTGAATCTCTACTATGGGGGTTAGATAAAATTTGTTAGTCCATTTAATTATCTGAAGCTATCACTTATTCTTGCCCAGATTCTCATTTGGTCTCTATGCTTCTTGATTAGAATTGCAGATACTGTAGCCCGATTCTTCTCTTGAATCTGCTGGTTTTATGCAAGTCTACCTCAGTTGATTTCAACATGGTTACACCTCATTTACTTTATTTATTTAGTCCAATTTATATGCCTCCCTTATTGCAGAGGCTCAGGGCAGCTTATAATAATAAAAACAATATTAAAAATAGATAAAATCAAATATCCTGAACTGGACAAGACTATCTTAGCAACTACGGCAGTGATCTGACAAGGGAAGAACTTGAACATAAAACTAGAAAGATGCAAAAGGGGAAGCTGCAGGCCCAGATGGGTTCCAGTGAGGTTTCCTTGACATCATTATTGTCCCACTAAAGTAAATGCTGCTAGAAACCCTTCAAACATACTATCAGAAGCCCCCATCTTAGTAATTCCTCAACCAGGGAAAGCCCCTATATTCTGCCCTTCATACAGGCCCATCTCCTTGACTAATACAGATGCAAAAATATTAGCTACAATTAGAAAAAAATAGTTACCAAAATCAATAAACCCAGACCAAGCAGGTTTTTTCAGGCAGCACATCCTCAACCTCAGAAGGCTTTTCAATCTAGTTCATTATACCAATTCTACAAAATTTCCTGTACACGTTATTTCCATATAACCTGAAAAAGCATTTGATAGAACTGAACGGTCATCTGTATTAACTGCATGCCAAGGTCAATATAAATTGGCGTAGAGGACAAGAATGCAAGATGATTAGAGGTTCATACTGTTCCCCAAAAGCAACAATTTTAACCCATGGGAAACTCGCACCCTAAATTTACACTCTGTAGAGGAACAAGGCAAGGGCACCCATTCCCATTATCACTCTGATCTTGACATGGATTTAGGACCCTTAACCTGAAATTAACCATAAATATATAAATCAAACGGTATTAAAGTGGGGAGAGGGGAGCTATTCATAAAGTAGAACTAAACATGGATGATCTATTAGCATTTCTTGCCCATCCTAGCCAATCAGCTCCAGCTCTTACATACACCATTACCTAATTGGGAAACTATCAAGATATAAGCTTAACCTAAATAAATCTGGATGGCTCACTGGTGGCTCCTAAGGCAGCGCTAAAGTGGTTCAAATACCTAGGAGTTAAAGTGTCCTCTAATTTAAAAGAAATACATAAACTTATTGGCCTCGACCCAATGTTGCGCGGATGCTGTGTGGAGCTGTGCGAGAGTGCGCACAGCCTCACGGAACCCGCACAGAGCTGCATTGCCAGCATAGTATGCCGAGCACAAACTATGCACACACATGGCTCCGCAAAGGGATCCACACAGCATTAGATTGCAGCCATTATCCTTCTACTATATACAATGTATCTATTTAATCAAATTTATGCACCACCCTTCCCATTATGGCTCAGGACAGCTTAAAACAATTTTTAAAATCCCCTGCAGGCTCAGGCTTAGACAAACCTCCAAGGGGAGGGAGTTCCATAATTGTGGGGCAGCCACTGAGCATACCCTTTCTGTAGAAACTTCATAAGCAGATGGAACCTGCAAGAGGGAGCTCCCAGCTGACCTCAGAGGCCACAACAGGACATGAGGGAAGAAGTGGTCTTTCAGATACCCAGACAAGTCCTGGATAGATGGTTAAACTTATCCCTAACATTGTTTGGGCAGAACTGCATTATTAAAAATGAATATGTTGCCATAGCTATTATAACAATTACAAATGTGTCCATGCATTCTAAGCCAGGCCTTTTCCAAATTCATATGACATGCTGAAAAAAAAGCATTTCTTTAAAAACTTTAACACGTAAGGACTACGGAGGTTTGGGCCTCCAAAAGCCCAAATGGAACTCTCAACTAACTGGACACCTTACAAATGGCTGGGTGCAAATAGAACACCATACAGCAGGTAATGTTAAACTTGTTAACTTATTATAAACCTCCTGGAATTAGATATCTATTAAATTTCAAAGTGGCCCATTTATAAGAAACGGTCTATCAACATGGAAAACAATATATATAAAAAAGTAAAACCTCAAATACTAAATCATCGATCACAACATTTGGTGGCAGTTCAGTATTCCTTCTTAAGGTCAACTGTCCAGCGTACAGGGAATGGGTAGTAAAAGAAAATTATGTCAAAGGAGAAGAAAGGCTCCCTTAATTCCCATATATTCTACTATATTCAAGCTAGAAGATTCCCAACAAAGAACTACTTTATAAAAGGGAAGCCAATCCCCACCCATAGGAAAGATTATTATTATGGGAGGACAACAAACATTTCCATCTCGCTATGTTTTAAAGTTTTATGCTCCCAAACTTTAGCAGAAACTTTAAATCATACTACACAAGGGAATAAAGATAACACCACTAACAAAGGATGAATGGAACAAAACTGTAAAGATTATATATAAGTTCTCAGCCAGTGATAATTTTACCCATTCATAATAGTGCTCCACAGATCTTCCATGTCACCTAGGGTAATTTCAGACGTTACGCTACCACGCTCAACCACAGTGAACCCCCTGTAGTGGCCGCGGTACTGTAACGTCTGTTGGAATCCCCATCAGATGTGAACCCCCGGCGGGAATCCCTTTGACCACGCTTTTGGACCTCCAACCACCCAAAGGTCCAGAAGCATGGTAAGATTGGTCACGGGCCGGAATCGACAAAAGTTAACGTCTGTTACTGTCCGCCAATCCCAGGTCGTGTCCCGACCACGGAAGGGGATCGGGCGCAGCAGCCACATTGGCCGTTGAGCCCGCCTGTCTCCCGGAGGGCGGGCAGCTGGAGGAGTGCGGGGGGGCGGGGCTGTGTGGCCGCATGTCACGCCGCGCAGCCCCGACCCCTCCCCAGCCCCCACAGGGAATCAGGCCAGCACGTCTGAAGGACGGCCGGTCTGATTCCTCACCAAGATCCGAAACCCGGTGCATGGCTGGACATGCCCTCTGCACGTCTGAAATCACCCCGAGTCNCCCTATTCCTGCCTGCCAAATGCGTGGCCAAATAGAAAGGTCTTGCATTGTTTCTGGAAGATGAACAGTCTCAGGTGGACTCCCAGGGAGAGGGAGTTCCATAATCGCAGGGCAGCCACCAAGAACACCTCCCTGCACATCCTAGCTATAAAAACATCTCAGAAAGTTGGCACCTGCAAGAGGGTGCCCCTGGCTGTCCTCGGGGACCATGAGGGGACATAGGGGAAGATGCGGTCTTTCAGATACCTGGGACCCAAGTCGTTTAGGGCATTATAGGTTAAACCCAGCACCTTGAGTTGTGCCCGGAAAGCTATTGGCAGCCAGTGCAGTCTCAGGAGCACCGGTGTAATGTGCTCCCAGTGACCCAACCCAAAAGAAGGTGGGCCACCACATTCTACCCCAACTACAGATTCCAAACAGTCTTCAAGGACAGCCCCATGTACAGCACATTGCAGTAGTCCAACCTCGAGGTTATGAAGGCACGGAAGATGGTGGCCAACTCCATATCAGATAACCTTCTCACCAGATGTAATTGGTGAAAGGCACTCCTGGCCACCGCCACAACCTGACAATCCAGGCGCAGCACTGGATCCAAGAGCACCCCAAGGCTGTGAACCTGACTGACCAAGTGAGGTTGGACTCCATCAATAACGGGGATCCCCACATCTCCCAGGTCACCTGGCTGGCCAAGCATCATCACCTCGGTCTTGTCTGGATTCTGCTTCAATCAGCTGGCCTGCAGCCAGGCACTGGGTAAGCACCAAGACTGCAGGACCTGGGTCAGATGAAAAGGAGTGATAGAGCTGGGTGTCATATGCATATTGATAACACTTCACTTCAAATCTCTGAACCATCTCACCTAGGGCTACATCAAATATTACTTCTCAGTACTCGGGCCAAATACCGAAGTTCTGAAAATTGGCCTGAGTACTCGGTGGGTCTTCAACGCTGTTTCTGAAGTTTTGGAATTCGGACTTGGAATTTTGGACCTCTGTCAAGGTCCGGCAGGCGGGACGGGGACGCCCGTGGCGTGCGGGCCAGGGGGCGGACCCAACCCCGACCTCGACAGTGCCGAGCGGGCTGGAGGCACTGCCCCCATCTCTCCCCCGTGATGGGGGGCGGGACGCCCCCGCCCACACGGAGCGCCCAAACGGAGCCACAGACGGCGGGACAAGGAAAGGCAGGGATTAGTAAAAGGAAAGAAGAGGCCACGCCCCCGTTGCGGCGCTCTGCACGCCTGCGGGAGCATGCAGGGGGGCGGGGCTATGGACATAAGAGCCAGCGCCGAGAAGCACTCGGCGCTGGTGATTGAGTGGAGACCGGCCCCCTGATTGAGATAAGTGATAAGGAATTGAGCGTGTGGATAATTTCCCTGACCTAGGCAACTGGACTTCAGAGTGTGCGTGTGTGATCCTCCTCCCTAACCTTCCCCCTGCGAGAGTGTGAGAGTGGGTGAGTGCCTGGAGTGTGAAGCCCTTCTCTTCCAACTCTTTCCCCTTCCCCCTCCCTGAGGCAACCTTAGAGCATACCCCACCCCCTTTCGCTGTGTGTGACTTGTACCCCGCCTGCCGCCTTGTCTCCCCGGGCCCCAGCTCCCTTCTCACCGGGCACGCCCTCCTCACTTCCACCCCGACCCCCTCCGATCCTGCGAGTCGTGTGCGTGGAGAGAGCTGCGTGCCTGGGGCTCAGACTCCTGCTGCTCACCTGGCGCCCTATGATGATAGGGACCTGGGCACTGTGAGGCCTATAGGTCCAAACACTATCCTGACGGGCACGTATTCCCAGAGAGAACCTTTCCAGGGTAGGAGTCTGAGCTCGTGCGTGGGATACATAGGAGGGTG
>QEPC01013002.1:2685106-2695147 GCA_003113815.1 Sphenodon punctatus | reverse complement strand
CCCCGAGGGCCACAGATTGAAAAATTTATGGGAGACCGAAAGGCCTTCCAGGGCTTCATGGCCCTGTGTCGATTAACCTTTTCGATGCAGCCGCAGACATACTCTACCGACGCCCTTAAGGTGGCATGTATTATCGGGAATTTAGGGGGTACCGCCTTAGAATGGGCCACGACCCTGCTACAAGGGGATAGCCCCTTGCTGTCGAACTACCCTGAATTTGTGAAAGTTTACGAGTCTCTTTGACCACCCCCTATAGGGTGCGGGATGCGGAAACAGCTATCCTCGCCCTGAAGCAGGGGCGTGGGGGCCTGCTAGAGTATATTACCCAGTTTCGTCAGCTAGCCTTAGAGCTCCAGTGGCCAAAGGACATTTTACGGGTCATGTTCCGTAGGGGGTTGGGCGACGACTTGAAGGACCAGTTAGCCTTCACGGCCCTTCCCGAAACTTGGGAGGAAGTAGCCATGCTTGCCTTACAAATAGAGGACCGCCTGGCAGAGAGACGTCGGGAATGGAAGCAAGAGGGCCGGGGCTTTTTCCCACACCCCGTGGGTGTCCCCTTGACCCCTCCGGGGGTCGCCAAAGGCTCCGACCCTGAGCCCATGCAGATTGGTGCATCTCGAGGCCCGCTGACCAAAGAGGAGAGGGAAAGACGACGCCAATCGCGGGCTTGCTTTTACTCTGGGGAAGCGGGCCACTTCATTCGAGAATGCCCCTCCATACCCCCGGACCGTCGAGGCCCGGGAAATGCTCGAGGCCGGGAAGGAGCGGGGACTCCCCGGCCATGAACTTGTTGCCCGCAACTCTAGCAACACTACGCACCCACCTGCAGATTCCCCTTACCATTACGATAACCACAGGCCGCTCCTTCATCGTCTGGGCCATGGTGGACTCCGGGGCTTCCGGGAATTTTATAGACGAGGGGTTCCTAAGGGAACAAGCGATTCCCACGACCCCCAAGAAAACCCCAGAGAAGATCCATTCCATAGATGGTTCCCCTTTAATATCGGGATCGGTGAAACTGCAGACACAGCCCCTCCGGTGCGCAGTGGGGGCTCATCAGGAGATTCTCTCCCTGGACCTGGTTTGTACCCCACTGTTTAGAGTAGTCCTGGGGTTACCGTGGCTGACCCTGCACAATCCCCAGGTGGACTGGGCCACCCGTCGCGTGTAATTCGTCTCGTCACCCTGTAAAGAGAGGTGCGTCCAGGCACCTCCCCCCGCCCTCAAGATCGCAGCCGGGACGCAAGAGCCGTGCCAAGTCTTGGGATCCCAGTTACCCCCGGAATACGCTGCCTTCAACGACGTATTTAGCAAGGTGCAGGCTACGGAGCTGCCCCCGCATCGGACATATGACTGTCCCATTGACCTCCTTCCGGATACAGAACCCCCTTTCGGCCGAATCTATGCTCTGTCAGCACCATAATTGAAGACTCTGCGTCAATACTTGGACGACAGTCTCCAGAATGGATTTATCCGGCACTCATGTTCCCCGGCGGGGGCACCCATATTTTTTGTGCCCAAGAAGGACGGGGGGCTCCGCCCTTGCGTCGACTACTGTGGCTTGAACGCCATTACAATTAAAAATAGATACCCTCTCCCCTTGATCCCGGAACTATTGAACCGACTGCAGGGGGCTACCATCTACAGCAAGCTCGATCTCCGGGGGGCTTATAATCTCCTGCGGGTGAAGGCAGGGGATGAGTGGAAGACAGCCTTCCGGACAAGATACGGGCACTATGAATACCAGGTAATGCCGTTTGGCCTGGCTAATGCCCCCGCTACCTTCCAGCATTTTATAAATGATATCCTCAGAGACCTTTTGGACATTTTTGTCATCGCGTATCTAGACGATATCCTTATTTATTCTACCTCGCAAGAACAGCATTACACGCATGTCTGTCAAGTCCTCCAGAGGCTGAGGGACAACAAGCTATACTGCAAGGGGGAGAAATGCGCATTCCACCTGACCACCGTAGACTTCCTGGGATTCGTCATTTCCCCCGAAGGAATCCAGATGGACAACCAAAAGGTAGAAGCGATCCAGCGTTGGCCTGCCCCCAAGGCGGTGAAACCCCTCCAACGCTTTCTGGGCAGTACGAACTATTACAGGCATTATATTCCCCAATATGCGGCCATCACTACCCCCCTAACACGCCTACTAAAGAAAAATCAACCATACTTGTGGGGGGAAGCACAGCAGAAAAGTTTCGAACTTCTCAAGCAGGCCTTTACCCAAGCCCCTCTACTGAGACACCCGAACTTCGCCCAACCTTTTTGGGTGGAAGCAGACGCCTCCAGCACCGCCATTGGGGCGGTCTTACTACAGGAGGCGCCCACCTCGAAGCATCCCTTGCCCTGTGCCTATTACTCCCGTCAGCTTACACCGGCGGAGCAAAATTACTCTATTTTTGATAGAGAACTGTTGGCCATTAAGGCCACATTTGAGACTTGGCGCCACTATCTCGAGGGCGCCACGTATCCCGTTGAGGTAATCACGGACCACAAAAACCTTACCTTTTTGCAAACCGCGCAAATAAATAACGCCCGCCACGCCCGATGGGCGGTCTTCTTTGCTCGGTTCGATTTTCATATTCAGTACAGACCAGGGCACCTCAATATCCTCGCTGATGCCCTATCCCGTTGCCACGAGCGCAGGGACGGAACGCGAAGACCACAGGGGACGATCCTCCCGGCCAAGGTATTCGCTGCCTCCTATGTAACGGCAGAGCAACTAAAGACAGACAGCCAGACAGAACTTCCCGAGGCCCCCACTTCCGAATGGCTCCAAATCGATGGTCTATGGAAGAAGAAGGACCAGGTCTTTGCCCCTCCCTCGTGTAAGGCCCTCTTAATACAGGCCCACCATGATGCTCCCTTGGCCGGGCACCCCGGACCGCAGCGCACGATCCAGATGATCCGTAGGCACTTCTGGTGGCCGTCTTTGATCCCCGACGTTCGTAGACACATTGAACAATGTGACGTCTGCGCACGAACTAAGATACCCAGGAAGCCCCCCGTGGGGTTCCTCCAGCTAGTAGCACCCCCTCAAGGACCCTGGCAACGGGTCGGCCTTGACTTTATTGTGGACCTTCCCCCCTCGCGTTCGTACAATACCATCTTAGTTGTGGTAGACCACTTTACGAAATTCGCCCATTTTATAGCATGTAAGGGCCTTCCCTCGGCCCGCAGGACAGCTCTCTTGTTTATACGCCATGTCCTGAAGTTGCATGGGTGCCCTAAAGAAATCCGAAGCGACCGAGGGACCCAATTCACCTCTCGGTTCTGGAGGGCACTATTTTCTGCTCTACGAGTAACGGTGACGCCCACTACCGCATATCATCCGGCAGCCAACGGTCAGGTGGAACGCATGAACCAAAACCTGGAACAGTATCTCCGATGCTATACGACGTATCTCCAGGATGATTGGTACTCATGGCTCCCCCTTGCTGAGTTTGCCCTCAACAATGCCCCCAATGCCTCCAATGGAGACTCCCCCTTCTTCATTTCTTATGGGTTTCACCCACAAATCGGGATACCCGACCTCCCCTCCACAACTGTCCCGGCTGCGGGAGCCCTCGTCCAAAGAATTCAAGAAGCCCAAAGGTTAGCTCAACTTACTTTACAGCAAGCTCGACAGCGCTATAAGACTGCGGCAGATAAGCATCGCACCCCGGTCCCCGTGTTTCAACCCGGCGACCTGGTCTGGGTGAACTGCTGTCAGTATCCGTCTGCCCGACCCTCTGTGAAACTTGACGTCCGCTATATGGGCCCATTCCCCATCCTTCGTCGGCTGAATGAAGTCACGTACAAACTCTGCTTACCCCCCCAGGTACGCATCCACCCCACGTTTCACGTGGCCCTGTTGAAGAAAGCCCACTCTATGCCTCATGCTCCTGCCCTGCTGCCCCCGTGCCCAGTTCCCCCGAACACAGAATACAAGGTTCAGGTGATCTTGGACGCTTGCCGCTATTACGGCCGGCTCCAGTACCTCATAGACTGGGTCGGTTATGGCCCCGAGGACCGCTCATGGGAGCCAGCATCCTCAGTCCATGCCCCAGTCTTGGTCCGTGTGTTCCACCGCCGGCATCCTTCCAAACCCTCCCCCTTGGGGGGGGTTGTCCGGGGGCCTCGTGGGGGGGGTACTGTCAAGGTCCAGCGGGCAGGATGGGGACACCCGCGGCGTGCGGGCCAGGGGGCGGACCCAGCCCCGACCCCAACAGTGCCGAGTGGGCTGGAGGCACCGCCCCCATCTCTCCCCATGACGGGGGGCGGGGCACCCCCACCCACACGGAGCGCCCAAATGGAGCCACAGACGGCGGGACAAGGGGCGGACCCAGCCCCGACCCCGACAGTGCCGAGCGGGCTGGAAGCACCGCCCCCAGTTCTCCCCGTGCCGGGGGGCGGGGCGTCCCCGCCCACACGGAACGCCCAAACAGAGCCACAGACGGCGGGACAAGGAAAGGCAGGGAGTAGTAAAAGGAAAGAAGAGGCCATGCCCCTGTTGCGGTGCTCCGCACACCTGCGGGAGCACGCAGGGGGGTGGGGCTAGGAGCATAAGAGCCAGCGCCGAGAAGCACTCGGCGCTGGTGATTGAGTGGAGTGATAAGGAATTGAGATAAGTGATAAGGAATTGATTGAGATAAGTGATAAGGAATTGAGCGTGTGGATAATTTCTCTGACCTAGGCAACTGGACTTCAGAGTGTGCGTGTGTGATCCTCCTCCCTAACCTTCCCCCTGTGAGAGTGTGAGAGTGGGTGAGTGCCTGGAGTGTGAAACCCTTCGCTTCCAACTCTTTCCCCTTCCCTGAGGTAACCTTAGAGCATACCCCACCCCCTTTCGCTGTGTGTGACTTGTACCCCGCCTGCCGCCTTGTCTCCCCGGGCCCCAGTTCCTTTCTCGCCGGGCACGCCCTCCTCACTTCCACCCCAACCCCCTCCGATCCTGCGAGTCATGTGCGTGGAGAGAGCTGCGTGCCTGGGGCTGACTCCTGCTGCTCACCTGGCGCCCTATGATGATAGGGACCTGGGCACTGTGAGGCCTATAGGTCCAAACACTATCCTGACAGGCACGTATTCCCAGAGAGAACCTTTCCAGGGTAGGAGTCTGAGCTCGTGCGTGGGATACATAGGAGGGTGGGCGGTTCGGCGCTCTGACCCTCCGGGGCCCGGCTGGGCCTGCGACCCCTCCCCCGTGACAACCTCAGAAACTTCAGAACTATCCGGTGCCAGGTTGGCGCCTCAGCATGTGTTTCCATGTGCATCAGCTGCAGCTGTTTAATTGCCTAATCAATCAGGGTGCACAATAGCACATCCACCCCTTCCTCCCCCCCTCCCCCTTAATTGCCTAGCCAATCAGAGTGCACAGAAACACATGCAGAAATCCAAAAAAACCCCAACAATAGTGTACCCACAGCATGACCCACCATCAGCAGTGAGTGCACCCACTTTAATCATTATGCCAGCCAAGCAGTGCACAAAAATGCAAGCTAACAAGGGACATTCGCTCAAGAAGAATACAACAGCCCTGGAAAACAGTGTGCAACTGCATGGAGAAATATAAATCTCACCAAAAGCCAGTGAGCCCAGGCCCCAGCAGTCACAAAATTAAGAAACCAGACATTCACACACACCCCACCTGGGGCACCCTCTTTGCATGGCATTGGTACTGTGGCACTAGTAATTTGAACAGACCAGGCAAAGGGAAGTGGAGCCAGGCAGAGTGATCCCGGTCTGTTCGCATGGTGCCAAGCAGCTGACAGAACAGTAGAAGTTACACTTTACAATTAGACTCTGTTGTGCCATGCCACAGCCTAGACAACATATACAATCCCGCAAAACACTGTGCAACTGCATGGAGAAACAAAATACCACCAAAACCCAGCAAGCCCAGCATTCACAAAATTAAGAAACCAAAAATTCACACACACATGAATTTGAACAGTGCCCAGAGGGTGCCCAGAGGGCATACTTGAACAGACCACGCAAGGGGAAATGGAGTCAGGCAGAGAGATCCCTCTGGCCTCATGGTGCCAAATGCCAACCAAGCAGCAGGCAGAACTTGAAGCAATGTGGCACCCAATCATTTAAAAAACAAAACCCTGCATGGCATGATAAAGGTAAATGTAACCCCCACCCTCAGCATTGGCCCTATGGACAAGCCGGTTCAAACCATGCCATGCCATGCCAGGCCAGGCATCCTCCCCCTCGCAGCCGATAACTTACAGATCCAGCACTGTAGCACACAGCCAAATTCACCAAAGAGACTAGACAAAATGGCTGCAGCCACTTTTATTTTGCCCTATCAGACAATCAGAAGCTTGCCATCTGGCTTGGCTAGCCAATCAAAACTTGCCATCTGGGTTACCATCACTCAACTGTCCCATCCCATACCCCCCTTCTACCAAATGTGGCACTATGTTTCATTTGCAAAAGAAGCTCCACTGTTCACTAGCTCCTTACGTGCGCAGTGGTATTCGAAGTTTTCTGAAGAACGGCCTTGGTCCTTGGAACTTCGGACTTTGGCCTTTCGGAACCGAATACTGTAATCTTTGCTGAATTCTGAAGTTTTCCAAAGGCTGAGTTACAGCCTAATCTCACCCAGGAGCCTCAGATACACTTTGAACAGGAGTTTAGACAAGGTGGAACTCTGCAGAACCCCACAAGGGAGCTCCTGACACTGAGGGGACAATGAGCCACTGCCCATCACCACCCTCTGGGTTCTCCCAGCCAAGAACAAGCGGAACCACTCAAGAGTGGTCCTGTGCATCCCTGCCAGGTCCTGCAACCATGTCAACAACACCCCATGATGAACATTATCAAAGGCCGCTGACAGATCTAACAAAATCAACAGGATACAATTTCCCCTGTCAATTTCCAAGCGGAGATCATCAACCAAGGTCCCAAGCACAGTCTGAGTGCCATGCCCAGGACAAAAAAACTTTATATGGGAAAGTGAGATCAACAACTAGCTTAGTTTGTGCATGTGCACATTTAAAATCTCATTGCTATTCTTTCTGTTGATATTACTGTTGTCATCAGTACACTAGATAACTGAATGCTAATTGGAAGTTTGCAGCAAGGTACACCTTTAATTACTGCCCCCTTTTTTCTTGATTTCTGTAAGATGGAGATTGTTTTAAAAAGAAGCTATCTTCTTAATGAGCTTTGAATTAAGGAAGACCATGTGCAATAATGCATATATCTAATCAATATACAAATCAAAGGAAACATCTTGATTTTAGTGAATAATCAAAGTTGTTGTGGTGCTAGAAATAGCTTCTGTACTTTTGTAAAGACCAAAAAAGACCAGGTAGTGTATAATAAATAATAATAAAAATAATTTTTATTTCTGTAGCACCCCACAACATAAAAACATGATATAAAATTCAGATAAAATATAAGGATGTATAAAGCAATTTACAAGGGTAAGGTAATGAGGAAGGAGGAACACATTAGGGGGACCAACAAGTAATCCTAAAAGAACCTGGAAGAATAAATAAGGGTGTTTTCAGACATTACGTGGTCCCGATTCACCACCGTGGATTCTCAGCAGGGGTGAACAGATCAACCACCCCCCATGGTCAAGGAAAGCCCCTAACAGACGTGATGGGACTGGGACCACGGCAGGTAATCATGCCGCCAGAACATGGCCCGGGGCAGCGCAACAGATGTGATGCCGATTCCCGCCTATGGTCAAAACACCCACAAGGCACCAGGGAGGGGTGGAACACAGACATGGCCAGCTGAGGGCAAACGAAGCCAGAAGGGACAAAAGGGAATGCCCACACAAGGGAAACGGGAAGGGAGGGGGGAGAGGGAGAAGAGCCGCTGAGGTACCGCACACAACAGGCACAGAGACGAGGGCACAGTGGAACACACAGCACAAATACACATGCCCGGGCACGCACACACCTGCATGGGAAGGGAAGGGGGGGACACAGAGGGACAGACAACACACATGGCACAAAGGGTATGGGGGGGAAGGGGGTGAGGGATGGGGAAGAGGGAGGGAAATGGCACCCACAAAGGGGAACACCAGGTGCAGAGGACTCACTGGAGTTCCCTCCCTCCCAATCAGGTATATAGCCAAGGTCTGGGGCCCTTTGGGTGTCAGCCCTTGGACGACACCAAAGGGTGTTGCCCGTTGGTGGGGTCATTCATGGGGTGGTGTGTGGGCATGGGTGCCCCCCCTTGACGATTGGACAGACGGACAGCACAGAGGAGCAGAAGGACTCCACCCCCTAGACTGATTTGCTGCCGGGTGGCAACTGGACCCTATCACCAGCGATTTGGTGTGGGGAGCGAGCTGCTGTACTGAGGTCCCCACTATGCTGCAATTATAACTCCTTACCTGATGGCTGGGAGTGGGTGGAGCCTGGTGCTGGTCGGGGGTGGAGCCATAACCCTGCGGGAGGACAAGAGACCCGAGTGAGCCCACGGCCACGCCTAGGCCGCACGCACAAGGGCCGCGCGCACTAGGGCATGCGCCCTTTTGAGCGCCCTTTGGAGTGTCCTGGAGTNAGAAGGCACCCACAAAGGGGAACACCAGGTGCAGAGGACTCACTGGAGTTCCCTCCCTCCCAATCAGGTATATAGCCAAGGTCTGGGGCCCTTTGGGTGTCAGCCCTTGGACGACACCAAAGGGTGTTGCCCGTTGGTGGGGTCATTCATGGGGTGGTGTGTGGGCATGGGTGCCCCCCCTTGACGATTGGACAGACGGACAGCACAGAGGAGCAGAAGGACTCCACCCCCTAGACTGATTTGCTGCCGGGTGGCAACTGGACCCTATCACCAGCGATTTGGTGTGGGGAGCGAGCTGCTGTACTGAGGTCCCCACTATGCTGCAATTATAACTCCTTACCTGATGGCTGGGAGTGGGTGGAGCCTGGTGCTGGTCGGGGGTGGAGCCATAACCATGCGGGAGGACAAGAGACCCGAGTGAGCCCACGGCCACGCCTAGGCCGCACGCACAAGGGCCGCGCGCACTAGGGCATGCGCCCTTTTGAGCGCCCTTTGGAGTGTCCTGGAGTGTGGACCTGAAACTTTGCCTCCATTGAACCTGGTGGCTGCCAGCGCCCTGAAATGACGAGGTCGAAAAAACATCAGGGTATGGAAACTAGGGCTCAGTCCCTTGCCAAGCAGTTGAAACTAGATGCTTTTCTTAAAGACCCTCAAGTAGTGGCACCCCTGAAGGACTTGGACCAGTCAAAACTCTTGGAAGATCTGTCAGTCTCCCCAGGTGCCTTGGGAGTACACTGGGATACTTCTGTTGTAGGTAGCCCCCCTGGCGCCAGCTTTGCACCCACTCCAGTGGGTGTGTCCAACCCAGAAGACTGTTATAGTATCTCGCTGAGATTGGAAACAGACTTACCTTGTTTAGAGGCCTTGGGTTAATCAGACTGTGCTGATTGGGGAGACTGTTGCAAGATGGTATTGTCAGTTGAAGGAGATACATGCCTCGTTAGAGACTCATTCCGTGCAACTGCGAATTATCTCTGAGACAGTCAGCAGAGTAAAAGATACCTTAGACAGGTGGACAGATGGGGGATTGCCCGCTTGTTCAATCCATCTCACCCCCTCCCCAGGGTGGGGAGGATGCGGATATAGTTCAACCTGGCAATGGGAGTGCTTGCAGTACTGTATCTCCTGTGGGCAGGCTATCCCTCTCCTTAGTTGCAAATGCCTTGTCCCTTGATATTAGGCCATAGCTAGGGATGGGCGAACGTGGTTTGGAAGTTTGGAGTTAGGCCCAAACTCGGCCTGTTCGGACGACCGAATCCGAACCCGAATCTGAACCCGAACTGGCCGAGCTGAACTCAATTCCGAACATCGAAATGACCGAACAGTTCGGTCAGTTCGGATTGTGTTCGGGTGGCAAAAAAAGGTTCACTGGAAGGTCGAACGTGACAGGGAGGAGTAGTACTAGTCACTGAGGAGCAGACTTCCAGGCACCAGGGGTGGAGAGGCTTGCAAGAAATGAAACTACTTGCCTCCCCACTTCCCAACACCTTCTGAGCTAGTCACTGTTCCTGAACAGCAGGC
>QEPC01013002.1:2668174-2684968 GCA_003113815.1 Sphenodon punctatus | reverse complement strand
AGAGAGAGAGAGAGAGAGAGAGAGAGAGAGAGAGAGAGAGAGAGGTTAGGGACAGTAGACAGTTGTAGGAGTTAGCTTAGTGATAGAGATAGCGTTAGTGATTTAGTTTTAGTGTTTGTAGGAGTAGGCCTGTATACTTATTAGATAATCCATTTAGTTCATAGAATTTAGAATAGTTAATAGTAGTTAGATTTAGTGTAGATAGATATATATAATATTAGATAAAAACCTCATATAAAAACAACAAAAACAATTAAAAAACAAAAAAACTCTATATAAAACCAAATAAAAAACAAAAAAACCATATAAAAAACAACAAAAACACCCATAACAAAACATTTCCCGAACGGCCGAACCTGAACTGAACGGCTGAACCGAACGGCCGAACCCGAACCCGGCAAACTAACCGAACTGCCAAACCGAACGGACGAACCAAAGGCAGTCGAACCGAACGGCTGAACCCGAACCGCAATCTGTTCGCCCATCCCTAGCCATTGCCCTTTGGGCACTGTCCACAGTGGAACTCTAGATATAGAGTAAGGCGGTATCTTTCGCAAATAACCAGGTATTTGGTGCCCCCTGAACACATTTGCAATGTCACATGGCTTCCATCGACTCCCCTTAGTCAGCGTATTGTCATCTATTTTCAGTCAGCGGCAATAGCTGAGAGTTTTCTTGCGTATTCAGATCTCTTTGCATCTAGGAGGGTTTATTTGCAGAGGGTCTATAAGAACCTCGAGGTTAAACCTCTAGCCACCACACGGCCAGTTATCAGGCCGGTCTGCCCAGCAAATGACAACCATTTGCCTGCCCGGGACCAGATATGCCCGGCAAATATGGGCCCTCCCAAGAGAACCTTCTCGACGCAACCCAGAACTCCAATAGCTTCTAGATCGTTGGCAATAGCTAAACAGATTCCTCCTGTTCCGGTGGTAGCTGGCACCGTGGAGGTCCCCTCTGTTGAGGAGCCCCCCGCGACGCATGGCCCGCCGGAAATTTCTATTGAACTAGTGCCCGAAACTGCACCCTTCGAGTCTCGCCCTACTACACTGCCCGTGATACCTGTAATTTATCCTGACCAGCAAATGATTGAGGCCCCGCTGGGATCATCCTTGTTGGCTACTGCCTCTGTATCCCAGCAAAGAAAGGTCCCTGGCGGAGAATGGCCTGATGGGCCAGGGGACAGTGCCCTCTGACTAGTTCCGGGATTAAATTTGGACCAGATTGCAATATGCTCATGGAACATAGCGGGCTGGGAGAGGCATAGGAAAGAGGGGGGTTTCATGGACTTTATTAGACAGTACCATATTGTATTAGTCCAGGAGACATGGGCCAAGTTGCCCCTTGAGATGGAAGGATATAGAACCCTCTTTTTGCCTGCAGTGAATTACCATAACAGAGGCCGTCCATGTGGAGGATTGGGGTGCCTTGTGTCTAATGATTGGGCAGTGGGAGACATTGTGGAGATTCTTTGCCATCCAGTGGATCTCGGCTTCAGTGTCAAATTAGAGACCCAGGCACTGGTGATTCTTACGGTATATATCCCCACACTGAACTCGGGTTCGTTTCGGAACTCTATGTGGGAGAAACTAGAGTAATTAATTTTGAAACTCCTTGTTAAACATCCAGCAGCCCTGTTTATTATCATGGGAGATTTTAACGCTAGAGTGGGAGCCACAGATTTGGCCATGAACCCCTATTGTGATCCCCTGCCGGACCTTTCCCAGGGTCTACTAAATGCCAGACAGTCCAAGGATGGGTCAATTAATGCTTCAGGAATTACCATGGCCAAGCTGGTGGCCACGTGTAACCTCTCCCTTTTGAATGGGGCGGCTTTAATGACGTCATTGACGAGTTCACCTATCTAGGCCCGAACGGCTCCAGTGTTGTGGACTATGCTCTGGTGTCTCTCGAGGTTCTCCCTTTTATCCAGGACTTTAGGGTTGGATTACAATTGATGGGGGACCATCTCCCCCTGATTCTTACCCTGGCGGCTGGTACTTCTCCCACGAGTTCGGCCCATGAAATTAAACTCACAGACCAGACTCTGCCCTTGGGCATCTATAGGGCTCCCAAATGGGAAGATAAGATGGCGGCTTCCCTGGCGGTGTATATCACGAAACCCAGGGTCAGTGACCTGCGAGAGTCTATTCTATTGATGACAGTCCCAGTGGAGGTGGTAGGGTGTTGCGACTCCCTTATGACGGATCTTTCACAACAACTTGAGGCTTCAGCTAGGAAGTCATTAGCTTCAATGGCCCGCCAGAGTAAGACTTGGTTTGATGTAGATTGCTGCCGAGCTCGGGCAAAGGTCAAGGATCTTTATGCCAGATATAGGAGTAGTGCTGCGCCCAGGTTGCCACCAGAATATTTTAGTGCAAGGAAAATCTATAAGAACCTCATCTCAGTTAAGAAAAGGGAATATGCGGAGGGAAGATGGAAGGCACTGTTGAGTGCTGCAGACTCTAAGGACACCAGGGAATTTTGGCGACTAGTAAACAACTCAGTTAGGAGCCGCCCTCAGTGGACTATGTTCCCAATAACTCCACATGTTTGGGAAGATCATTTCGATAGCCTGTTTGGGGTTGGTGAGGATGTTTCAGGGATGGACACATTGACATTCCCAGCAAACGAACTTCCCCCATGGCCTCCAGTGATGGAAGCTGAGATTGAGGTCCTGATTGATTCGTTTAAAAATAACAAGGCCCCTGGGGTGGACTTAGTACAGGTTGAGTTTATAAAAACATTTAAGGACTGGTGGATGCCCCTATTGGCAGCCCTGTTTACCGCTATAAATTCTTCTGGGCAGATCCCGAAGGAATGGGGTAAAGCGGTCATCGTTCCCATATATAAAAAGGGTGACCGGGCAAACCCAGCAAACTATAGACCTATCAGCCTCCTCTCAGTAGTAGGAAAAATCTATGCTAAACTGCTTCTGAGTAGGTTATTGGCATGGATGACCTGGGAAAATGTCCTGGCCATGGAGCAGGCAGGGTTTCAGAGGGGCCGATCCACGGTTGAACAGTGCCTTGTACTGTTTCATCTAGTTGCAAAATACAGAGCCTTAAACGGTGCATTATTTGTGGCTTTGGGGGATTTGTCGGCTGCCTTTGACTCAGTCGATAGGACTACCTTATGGGCCAGGTTTAGAGGAACCTCTGGGGACAAAAGATTGTTCAACTTAATTTATCTTTTGTATTTTAACACCTCCCTAGCGGTCAGAGTGGATGGACAGGGCCAGGTGTCATCTCAGATTTCCTCTAGAGTGGGGGTGAGGCAGGGATGTGTGTTGGCCCCGGTTTTGTTTAATTTCTACATTAATGATGTTATTCCGATAATGGCCAGGTTTTTCCCGCCCAAGCTTGCCACAAGAGTGATCAGTGCACTGTGTTACGTGGATGACGTGGCCTTGGTCTCGCAAACTCGCATAGGACTAAAAAGGCAACTAAATGCCTTTGCCTCATTTTGCCAGTCCAGTAAGCTGACTATCAATTATACTAAATCAAAAATTATGGTTTTTTCCAAGAGGAAGAAGCAACACCGGTGGTCCATAGGGGGAAATATCATTCAACAGGTCACATCTTTTCGGTACTTGGGACTGTTATTTAAGGGAAATTCCAGCTGGGATGAGCATGTACCAAGAGCCACGACCACGGCAACAGGGCTGGCCACAACTATTCTTAGATTTTTCCGCGGGCAGGGCAGATGTGCAGTGGTCCCTGCTATTAGAGTTTTTAACAGCAAAGTCAGAGCTCAGCTGCTCTATGGAGCAGAGCTATGGGCACCTTTTGTCTCTCATAAGCTCAACAAAGTTCAGGCAAGTTTTGTGTCAGGGCTCCTGGGACCCCGCACGTGGCTATAAGAATGGAGCTTGGTCAGCAAAGCTGGCAATTCGAGGCCATGAAATCTGCCTTGAAACTATGGTCTAAGATCTTTACCAACCAAGGCTCCATTCTTCTGAGGGAAGTTTTCCAAGACCCCTTTACCTGCCCTTGGATGGAGAAGATAGTTGCTCACTTGAACTTAATGGGGTTGTCGCAGGAGTACTTGGCCCATAAACCCCTTGCAGTAGTGAAGAGGGAGAATTTTTGCAGAGCACAAGACTTAGAGAGGCAACAGGAGGTGAGGAAGATAAGATCCTTCCCCCATGTGATGGCTTATTTAAATTGGGCACCACCCTGTGGACAGGTGGCTAGATATCTGGAGCGCCCGATATCTATTAAAGCTAAACAGCTACTTTTTAGTGCCCGTGTCAACTCCTTTCCTTCAAGGATCTTGGAGGGTCGTATCCAGGGCATCCCCTTCCTAGAGCATTTATGTCCATTCGATCAGAAGACTATTGAATCAGTAGCTCATATTCTCCTAAATTGCAATTTGTACGACGATCTCCGCACTAGATTTTTGGACTCTGCTTTGAACAAGTACCCGGGTAGATCAGATTCTGTTTTGCTGCAAGTTTTAATCAACAACTCAGAGGCCCAGGTTCTTACTAATACTGCTACCTTCTTACTGTATGCATTTCATCACAGGAAAAGCTTTTTAAACTTTAAATTCTCTCAGGGGATTAGTGACCCTGTGGAGGAAGTACTGCAGGATTGCTTGTAATACCAAGCGTCACATTTTTCTCCTGGCACCATTGTGCCTTGAGTTCTGTTCCAGTGGGGCAAACTGGGCACGTTAACTGTGAGAAATAGGAATTCCTTTCTACCAGTTGCCAGGCCTTGACCACTATTTTAGTGATTGAATTCTTTTTAATTATATTTTTAGATGCCTAGGTCCCTTTGTGTATGGCATTAAGGATCAAAATGTATATGTGTATGCTTTTGTGTCTGTTTACAATGGTCATTGACCATGTAATAAATTATCTATCTATCGATCTATCTATCTATCGATCTATCTATCTATCACTCTGAGTCTGTGGCAAGGATTTTGTGGGGCTCTAGAGGCCTGCAAGAACTCCTCCAGACCCCTGCATGCTCTGGCTGGATGAAGTGCCAACTGGCAGACAATTTCTACCTGCCATTGGCTTGCTCCTTGATGTGCCCACAACTGCGGGTGTAAATGAGGAGCAATGTTACGGTCCTCCAGGACGATAGTCTTGGGGGACCTCAACATTCACGCTGACGTAGTGCTTGGGGGAGCTGAGCATGAGTTTATGGCTGCCATGGCAACCATGGGCCTGTCCCAGGGGGTCAACGGCTCAACACATCATGGAGGACATACCTTAGACCTCATGTTTTGCACTGGCCTTGAGGCGGGTGCTCTGTTAATGGGGGAGATTTCAGCTGTGCCCTTGTCATGGACGGAGCATTACCTCCTGCAGACTTCCTTTCTAGCATATGTCTGCCCCTGGCAGGGTGCAGAACCTACTAGGATGGTCCGCCCCTGGAGACTGATGGACCCGGTGCGGTTTCTAGGCACTCTGGGGTAGTTACCGTCTGACCTTGACGACTGTCTCATTGATGACCTTGTCAAGCTATGGAATATCTTGCTGATGGAGGCCATCAATCAAATGGCTCCCAGGCGTCCGTTTCCCAGGTGGGGGCCTTGCAGGCCTCCTTGGTTTTCTGGGAAACTGCAGGTCCTGAAGCAAGAGGGGTGACGGTTGGAGCGATGCTGGTCAGTCTCCTGCTGAAGCTGACAGACTGCGACATAGAGCTAGTTTACAAGCCTATACTGTGGCTTCTAAAGAGGGAGTTCTTTGCTGCCCTCATAGCGTCCATAAATTCCTGTCCAGTGGAGCTGTTCTGGGTTGTACGGGAGCTGGTCAGTTCAGCCTCCCTCAACCCAGGGGTTGAGTCATCTTCTGCCCGCTGTGACCTTTTTGTGGAGAAAATCATGTGTATTCACCAAGACCTTGATGCCACACTTAATGCAGTAGAGGAGGTAGAGGTTGTAGAAGCCCCGGCTTGTCCAATTTTGTGGGATCACTTTAAGTCGGTGACACCCGCTGATGTGGTGGGGGTGCTTGGGGCTGTTCGAGCCACTTCTTGTGAAGTAGATTCATGCCCGTCCTAGCTGGTTAAGAGCTGCTGGAAGACAATAGGGTCATTGCTGGCTGGGGTGGTCAACACCTCCCTACGGGAGGGCAGAGTGCTAGGCTGTCTCAAGGAGCCATTGGTGCGGTCTCTGCTCAAGAAGCCATAGATTGACACTGACTCCCCTGCCAGCTATCGGCCTGTCTCTAACCGTCCCTTTTTAGGGAAGGTTATTGAACGGGTAAAGGCTCAGCAGCTCCAGGAGCATCTTGACTGCGTCAATTATCTTGATCCTTCGTAGTCTGGTTTCTGTCTAGGTCATGGCACTGAGACAGCACTTGTGGCCTTGGTGGATGATCTCTGCTGTAAAAAGGATTGGGGTCGATCGACCCTATTGGTCCTATTAGATCTGTCGGCTGCATTTGATACCGTTGATCATGAGATGTTGGTGATGCACCTGCAGAACAGTGCATGGATGGGTGGGATTGTTCTTGAATGGTTCCGCTCATTCCTGACCGGAAGAACTCAGTGGGTGGTACTTGGTGATTGTTTTTCATCTTACCGAGACTGCCTGTTTGGGGTTCCGCAGGGTTCAGTTTTGTCCTCTGTCCTGTTCAATGTCTATATGCAGCTGCTCGGTGAGGTGATCAGAGAGTTTGCGGTGAGGTGTCATCAGTATGCGGATGACACCCAACTGTATCTCTCATTTTCGACTGTCCCAGGCCCGGCTGTCTCAGTGCTTACCTGGTGTTTGGCAGCTGTGGGGGACTGGATGAGGGTTAACCGACTGTGACTGAATCCTGACAAGACGGAGGTGATGTTAGTAGGTAAGTCGGCAGAGTTGACAGCCCTATTGATTGATGGAGTCTGCCCTCCGCTGACTTCCCAGGTACAGAACTTGGGGGTGCTCCTCGATGCGCAGCTCCCCCTGAATCTCCAGGTGGAGGCTGTGGTGAGGAGTGCCTATCCAACAGTTACATCTGGTGCGGCGGCTTCGGCTGCTGGTTTCGGTTCCTGACCTGGCCACGATCATTCATGCTTTTATTACCTCTCGGTTAGACTACTGTAATACGCTCTACATGGGGCTACTTTGGGTGACGGCTCGGAAGCGCCAGCTGGTGCAGAATGCGGCAGCCCAGTGGGCTTGGGCCACCGGGAGCACATTACACCAGTGCTCCGATCTCTGCACTGGCTGCCAATAATCTTCCGGGCCCGAGTCAAAGTGTTGGTTTTAACCTATGAAACCTTACACGTCCTGGGCCCTGCTTATTTGCAAGACCGCCTCACTCCCCAGGTTCTAGATCAGCCCCTGTGGTCATCCGAGGGTGCGGTGTTGGAGGTCCCCCGGGTTTTCCGGGGACCCATGCAGAATAGGGCATTCTCGGTGGCCGCCCCGCACATTTGGAATTCCCTTCTGGTGGGGCCTGTCTGGCCCCGGACCTCCTGGCCTTCTGTAAGAAGTGGAACTGTAAAACCTGGATGTTCCATGAGGCATTTAGTGAGGGAGTGGGATAAGGGTTGGTGGGGATGAGGGAGGGTGGAGTGGGTTTTTTCCCTGTTTTATGATTGCGTGTTTTAAAGTGTTTTAAGTTGTTTTATATTATATCTATATTTTTTATTGCTGTTAACTGCTCTGGGCTGCCTCTGGTGGGAAGAGCAGGTAATAAATTTTGTAAATAAATAAATAAATCCAGTGGCAGACACAAAGCAATTCCTGAACAAATAGAACAACCTACCGTGTGTTTGTCACAATTTATTGACATGCCCTCTCTTATCCTTTTAGGACCCCCCACCTTCCTTTGTAAATTAACTAAGCACATACACCTGCAACATCTCAATTTATTCAAAGTATCCCTGTCTCTCTATTTCAGTATTGGATGTTATGCTACATGTGTTTTGAGTTTGAAACATGCATAACGTGTTCAAAAGCGATTATGTGTTTCTGCTTGCTTGTCCTACATAGTAGACTTGAATTGCTTTTTGACCCATGGTGCAGGACAAGGAGCTGCACATAGCTGGAATAATATGGGGACAGGGAAAAGCAGGGAGAGTATGGAGAGCCACCACCGCCATTGTACTCTCTTGTTTTGGTTTCTTAACCCACACATTTTTCTGGGTCCAGGGATGCAGTGACTAGCAGTAGCAAGTCCCTGGGAGTAGCAGCCTATCACTGCTCGGGCGGGGTTAAAGTAGGTATTCAGAATAAGTGATGTTCTATAGCGTGGTGTGGCTCTGAAATAAGGAATGTTCCCTTAAAATAAGAGACATCTCTTACAATAAGGGACACTTGGCAATCCTAGATATCACTGTTGGGAGAGCTCAGTCAGGAGCAGAAAGCAATCAATAATATAGAGAGATGGCTTGGGGTTCCTCTGCTTTTCTTTTATAACTCAGTCCTGTAAACAAAAAAAACTTATTGCCAGTTACATTCACTAATATACTCTGACTGCTTTGCACTCTTCTGGTTAAACAAGGCAAGTGTAGTGAAGCATTGCAAGCCCAGAAAATTCAGAAATAAGGTTACACTTAAAAGCATGTTAATGTAAGAAAAAACTTACCTAAACTACTAGAGATGGGACTCTCAGTATTGCTGAGAACTGAGAGTGGCTGATAATGGCGCACTCAGTTCTAACACGATAATACCGATAATTCTCTGTATTGGCAATATCGGTTCTTTTGCATTGCTTTTTTTCTCAGATTTTAAACATTGTGGTTTCCCCCATTGAAGTCAATTGCAAAAACTGCAGTGTTAAAGATCCAATACTGATAGATACGGTAGAACCAATAAAGGGAGAACTGAGAACTGATAAAACTGAGACCTGAAATTTTGCCCAAAGTCCCATCCCTATAAACTACCATAAACATGAGTAAAGCATTTTTATTTATTTTTTTAAAAAGTCTGTTCTGAGTTGTACAGTCCAACAGTCTTTTGTGGCTAAGGCAAAAGCAGGCCAAATTAAAGAACGTTTGGATGGGAACTTCAGAGGAATGGCAACTTCTCCATTTTAAATTCCGGTAAACCATTTCATTCCTGTAAACCAGTGAATTATTGGATTCCATGCCACCAGACCAATGAAATGCAAGAGAAAAGGTTACGTACCGGAGGCCATAAAGGACCGTTCCATCAGGATGGAGTCGAATCATTCGGTTTTTCACTGTAACCCCATGAACAAATGACTTCTTGTCATTGAGGAAATATGTATCTGGTACCCAGAGCTGGTCAGCGACTCTGTTGTCCAAAGTCAGATTCAAAGGTATACCAGAATAAGAGAGCCTTTTATCCCTCCAGGACTGCTGGAAATACATTGTGAGTGTATAATCCTGAAAGCAAAAAGAGAAAGGAAAATGGAATTTGGTGGGCGTGCATCAGTCCTGCACAACATTTTACTCATCCATATCTGTTCTAAAAACTTCAGATTCAAATTAGTGCCATCATGTTTTGATCATGACTCACTAAAATAGGGATGGGGAACCATTTCCCTGCGGCAGGCCACTTTGAAAATTTAGTACAAGCTCTGCAGGTTGGGTAGGACTCAAGAGTTGAGGTGGGGTGCTTACGGGGTGTGCTCAGGTGGGGGAAGGAAAAGAGAGGTCCAGATCATGGATCTCTACCATGGATCCATCCCCAATCCTTGAGTGCATGACATCAGGTGTTAACAAGCGTGATGGCAGCCCATTTAGGCCTGCGTTGGCCATAGGGACACCATCACGCTTGTTGGCTGTCCGCCAGATGTTTACCCTGGATTTCTCCTGGACGTGGTAGTGGCTAGGATGGGCTGTGATCCCAGAGACCTCTGGGGTCACAGCCCGGGCTACCATCTGCCCAATTGGGCCAGTGCAGGCTACAGCGGGTTATAATGTTTGTTATAGCCTGCTGTGGTCCCGTCCAGATTGGGCTGCCATGGCAGCCTGTCATGGCGGGAGGCGGGGTGCTGGACCAGCCACATGTTCATGCAGCTCCCTGCTCCTCCAGCCTGGCTGTGTGAATGTTTGTTCCATGGCCAGATCTGAACTTGACCGGGTTGCAAGCAGCTCCCCAGTGCGGACTGAGCTGTGATGGTGGTGGTCCACTGTCACTTGGGGTAACGCCCTCCTTTCCCTTGAGTTCATTCTCTCAGTTCTTGAAGGGCTGGGACTAGATCCATGATCTAGATCCAGAAACTGGAAAGGGGCCAAATAAAAAACAGCCCTGGGCTGGTTTGGGGCTGCAAGCTGGATGTTCCCCATTGTTGCATTAAATCTTGATGAAATTGTATGTTTCTATTCAGTCTGGCTGTAGACCTCTCTGTGTTGCTAGCAGTTACTTGTGATTATAGTTGGAAAGCTGAAATAATCTTGCAATCTCTGAAAATCACGCTAAGCCTCAGTACTTTGTTTACAAATCAAATGGAGTATGTGACGCTCATGCACAAAAAACTTAATAAATCGCATTCTATATTCTTCTTAAAGCGCCTCGTTGACCTAAAGCAATTTCAGTCACTTTGGGGATCTGCCTTGTTACATTCTCTTCTCTTTAGCCTGGAAAAAGGCATCCACATCTCAAGAAAGTCCCTACGTCTTATAACAGCTGATACTGTCAAACAGTATCTGTTAAGGCTGTCGAGCTCTAACTATTATTTGTAACCACACTTGAGGTGGGGGATAGAGTAACCCTTTGGCCTCTTATTAGTGTATAGAGTATGATTTTTTCCCCCTGTTGTTTATCATGTTATAGCCTGAGGGATACCTCATTCGTTTAGGCTTCTGATCAGACCTGATAAAAGGGAGGGAATTGGGTAAAATTGTACCTGACCCCCAAGTTCAGGGAGCCCCTCAAAACTACAGAAATTTTCTTTTTTAATATGCATCAAAATATGAGTAAAGTTAATTGCAAGTAACTTACATAAAAATAAAATACCAGAATGATCTACAGAAATTAGTTTACACATCCAGGCTGGCCAGTTTATCATCAGAATCACATCCTGCAGCACTGTGATAGAGGACATAAGAGAATCTCTATTGGCTGTTTCCTAAACAGATGCTTCTGACTTTCCAGTAGCAAGTGAGGGAGAGATGTTGGGATGGTCACAGCACATAATGAGGACATTTGATTGATATTTCTGCTGGCTAATTGGCATCACAAAAAGATCTTATGCCACAGTGACATGTAAGAGAAACTCTGGCATAGGCTCCTTCTCTGCATGTGCTGTGCAGGCATATAAAATTGGAACCCTTTATCACATCTTTCTGATATTTGGCAGAAATGATTTTGAAAGCATGGTATACAGCCTTGCAAAATTTCATGTACACTGGTTGGACTACAAAGATGTTACAGTCAGACATACATTTATAAGTTAATTGCTTATACCACCAAGACCCTTTATCCAATCCTTCTGAAAGTTGGTAGAGATAGTAAATATGGGAAAGGGTATAAACTTGCTAAGTTTCATCTACATTAAATGTGAGGCAAAGAATGTACAGCTAAGAATGTATATGAAGATTTTTGCAAAATAATATATTTCAACTGCTTATACAATTGGATTCCTTTATCCAATCGTTTTAGAATTTGGTACACACAATGCCTTCCATTGCAGGTATAAGCACTCCAAGTCTCAGCCAAATTAAATTAAAAAACAAAAACGTTACAGTTGAAAATGTGTTTTTCATTGAAACCTATGGAAAAGGAAAAGGAAAGCAAAAACGAAAAAGAAAATTTGATATTTATGAAAATGAGAATGACAGATTTAAATAATGAAAATGAATAACAAAAACAAAAACCACATGGGCCCCTGGTGCACACCTCTAATGTTTTCCCCCACCTCCTGAATGATGATTCTAAGGGTAGGGAAAGGCATCTAATTGAGTCCTAAGGTAACTACATCTGCAGTATGTGAGCTTCTGGTGCTTTAATGCTGCTTCACTGACAGGTGGTTTAGTCATGCTGCCATAAATGTGTGGCAAAATTATAGAGACTTTGCCAAAGCAGATTGCCAGAAAGCCACTTTCTTTTATAGAAACCGTGATCTTATGCCAAATCCTAATTTTGCAATTTTTAAAAGAAATAAACAGTAGGGATGGATGTTAGAGTCAGATTAATTCGTAATTGTCTGAAAATGGTAATTGAAGATTAATCTGAAATTCACTGTGCCATTACGGATTTCTGGAAATACGATCCATAAATACGGATTAGGATTTTCCCATTGACGCACTGGGAAACCAATCCACCATTCATTTCAATGGGCCAATCTTTCTAATGGCCACGTTATTAGAATGAATGGGCCATTGTGCGTGCGCATGCAAGAGAGAGGGAGAGAGGTGAGGGACTAAGTGTGGGGTGGTGGAGGGCTGGCTGTGGGGTGAGTTGTTGGGGAGCTGGAAGTGGGCTGAGGGGGTAGAGGGTGGAAGGAATGAGGTTATAGTTGTAAGTGACAGAGTGAGAGTTTTATAAGATGAGGTTTGGTTTTGGTGTTGGTTTAATTATCTTGTGGTGGCTGCAGGGGGATAAAGATTTAGGGACAACCAGTGCCCCTCTGGGAGAGGGGAAGGTATGGGTTTGGAGGGGAGAAATATGGGACGAATGGAGGAGACTGCAGGTTTAGAATCAGGAGTGCGGGTTGGGATGGTGTGGGGAGTTGGGGTTTGATGTTTTATATGTGTGATTTATTTGTATTGTGTTCTTTAGTATGTTGTTTTTATTGCATTGAGCTGCCCTTGGTGTCATGAGCTGACAAATAAACCCCCCCAAACTTACATTTTTTCCTCTTTAAAAAACAATCAGTCAATGTGATGATTTTGGCAGCCAGACTCATTGGGTATTTTTAGACGGGAGAGCTTTCTCCCGAAGCTTTAAAATACGGCTCAGGGAAAGCTCCACAGCAGGGAATCAGATACTCCTGACTGAACTAGAAGTTGCCTGAGCACTGTTGGAAAAGTAGCGCTGGGTGACTCTCAGAGGTTTTAAGACGTGGACTAGGTAAGTACCTGATACTCGAGGTCTTACCTAATCCGCATCTCAACTTCTTGGAGTCACCCAGCGCCGCTGTTTCCAATGATGCCTGGGTGACTTCCAGTCCAGCGAGGAGCATCTGATTCCCCCCACACAGAGGTTTCACCAGATGCATTTTAAAGCAGTGTGAGAAAGCTCTCCCATCTAAACACGCCCATTGTTTTTGTAAGTCTGGGGTTGGAAGTACTGAATATATTTGGCATTAATATGAAATCTTTGGTATGGCAGGAGTAGAGAAATATTTTAGATTAACCATTTTTCTGCTCTGATCCCTTATGACCTAGAACTGCCAAGATGACTGCTTTCACACATTACACAATGGGCTATTATAATAACTGGAGATAATACTGGGTATTATAATTTTTATATTGCAGTTTTTGTAATGTGTGAATGCACTATTCCCCTTTTATGTTGCAAAATCTTCAGTCATTGTAAAAGCCCCATTTGATGACATTTATGATGACTCAAGTCCAATGGAAGGCATTATGTGTACCACATAATGAACCAAATAAAACTTAAAGAAAGATTGGATAAAGGAATCCAATTTTATAAGCGGTTGAATTATGTTATTTTGCAAACATCTGCATATACATTCCTGGCTGTAACTTCTTTGTCTCCCATCTAATTTAGATGAAACTTTGCAAGTTTATACTCCTCCCCAAGTTTACTATCTATACCAACTTTCAGAAGAGTTCTGGTGGTATAAGCAATTAACTTATAAATGTATGTCTGACTGTAACATCTTTTAGTCCAACCAATGTACATGAAATTTGGCATGGATGTACCTCATACCTTCAGAATCATTTATGCCAAATATTGGAAAGATGTGATAAAGAGTCCCAATTTTATAAGCCTGTACAGCATATGCAAAGAATGAACCTATGCCAGAGATTCTCTTATGTCTCACTGTGGTATAAGATCTTTTTGTGATGCCAATTGGCCAGCAAAAATGTCAACCAAATATCCTCATTCTGTGCTGTGACCACCACAATGTCTCTCCCCCACTTGTTATTGGGAAGTTGGAAGCACCTGTATAGGAAAGAACCAATAGAGATTTTCTTATGTCCTCTGTCACAGTGCTGCAGAATGTGATTGTGATGATAATTGACCAGCCTGGATGTGTAAACCATGCCTGGGAAGCTATCCCCAAAGTTCCAGTTATGTCCCTTCTATGCCTGCCTCAGGGCTGCCCCCTATGCCCGCCTTGAAGCCACCACTGATTGGTCCTGTAAAGCTGGAAGCATGCAGTAATTGGCCAGTGAATGTGTCTTTCAGTCTGTTGGGTTGCTCCCCATTCTCCCTCCTACAATCTCCTTCTCCCTGCCATGCCAGGTGCTTGCATCTGACAGGCACTGCATGTGCTGCTATTTATCCGAATAATGGTCTTCAAGGGGACAATTTCAATTGCTTATAAAATTGGATCCCTTTATCAAATTGTCCTGTTGTTTGGCAGAGATGTCAGGAAAGGAGTGGGATACATTCCTACCAAATGTCTTGTAAACAGGATGGAATGTAAAAATGTTACTCCAAGAAATGCATTTTCAAGTTAATGTCTTATAACATCAGGACTCTTTGTCCAATCTTTCTGACATTTGGAAGGATTGGCAATCTTGGGATGGTACAGAACCTTCATAGGTGTTATGCAAATTGGATGGAAAATAAAGAAGTTGTAGTCAGGGATGTGTATGCAACTTTTCTTAAAATCACAACATTCAATTGCTTATAAAATCGGTTCCCTTTATCCAGTGTTTCCGATCTTTGGTATCCATAGAGCTGTCTGTTGCGGGTAAAATCTCCCCAGGTTATATCAGAATTGATAAGAAACAAAAAGTTATAGCCAGAAATATGTGTTTCAGTTTTTCCCCATTTTTTTGAAAACTAAAATTAGTTTTTGGTTTTGTTTTCATTATTATTATATTTTGTTTTTGTTATTACAATAACAAAAAATAAAACTTAAATTTTCATTTTCATTATCATAATAACGAAAATGAATTGCATACCCCTACCCCATTCTGTGATTTAAAATAACCATTTGACCCCAGAGAGCAACTAAAACTTGCAAGCTATATCCAACAGCAATCCAGTCATGACCCCATCTACAGCTGGCATGACCCCACATGGGCTCAAGATGCACAGTATAGGAACCTTGGGGTTAGTAATAATATTCGTACAGAAGAACCCAGATACTGGACATAGCTAGGTTGGAATGTCGTCCTCCCCCAACTCTTTCCCAGAGGTGGGGGATGCAGCTGCACTAGGGCCAGGGGCATGGACTTCTGTACAGCTGCAACTCCTGTCCCGATTTATAGTCACACCTTTGCTTAGCTGTCACACAAACAAGGTCCCCTTGCATAAAGGACCCTGAACACAGTCTGTGAGTGTGCATCTCTTCAAGACAGAGAGAGCTGAAGTAGCCAAGACAGGACAAAGTAAAGCTCTCAAGTCCCAGGGTGTTGCTTTGACCCCAAGCTCACCCAACATGCTGTGGAAGAGCTTAAAAACTCAACATTTGTCAGGTGTAAACATTGCAATCAACACTTAATATCGTTAGCTGCTCTTATTCTGAATGTCACCCTCAACAAATTCAGTACAATAGCTTTCCCGCTGCTGCTGTTTTCAAGCAGTTGCACCTAATTCACTATCTTCTCCAAGGGTTTCCTGACCCTGGAAGAGACACTCGGGTAATTCCACCTGCAACTTCTCAACTTTTTGAACAAAGGTGGCAAACCTCTGGCCCATAGGCCACGCCTCCCACAGTTTGATTTGGCCCCTTTCCCCAGTTCCTAGATCTAACGTGTGACTCCAGCCCCTACCCTCAAACTGAAGGAGTGTACTTGGGGAGAATGGAGCAGAGAGGAGGGCATGCATTGAGGATTGGGGATGGATCCATGGCATAGATCCATGATCTAGACCTTCCTCATCCTGAGTGCACCAAAGCCTTAAGCGATCTCCCCTCAAATCCTATCCAGCCTCATTAGCCTGAAGAGCTTGTACTAATTTCAAAGTGGCCTGGGGGAAAAGAAAAGGTTTCCCATCCCTGTCTCTCCCTATGCTCTCCTCTCCCTTGTCCATTCTTGATTGTGTTGCGTGCCAGGCACATTGCTGGACCTCCTCAGAAATCAGTTTGGTACCAGGTTATTAAGCTTGACATTTTAACTGAGCTTTACCCCTTTAAGGGAGTGTCTTCCCTTTGCCTGGCTAAGTCACCACATTCGTGGGAGCGCTCTAATAGTTAAGGTGTTTTACAGCCTCCATTATAAAGCCCCAACATTCTATTTGCTATAAAATTGGCATGATTAAAGTTAAGATAGTGACATTGGTAGTCAAGGATCACAGGGGTAAGCGGTTCATGCTTTGCAAATTTCAGCCAAATCGCCTGAATAGCAGCTGAGATATCACAGTTTAAAAACTGCTCTTTGAAGGCTGTTTGTTTTCTCCCAGTCCAACTGACTTGATGTGAGCAGGGTAGAGGGGTTTAATGTCAGTGGGGTGGAGCTATGAGCCTTTTAGAAAATTAGAGGAGGCTGCCAGGGGGTGCCTTTTTAAAAAAAAATCCAGTAAGTAGTTTTAAAGCTATTACCTCCCTCCCTCCTCCCTTCCTCCCAGTGAGTCAAACTTTGACTTGACTCTGGGAGTGGGAGCCTTAAGGTGCTGCGCAGCAGCTCCCAGGCCCAAGAAGAACAGCGCACGGATCTGACCTCGATCATCCTGGGGCACTGCCTGAGGAGTGAGCTGGCGGTGAGTAAATTGTGGGGCCAGGGGGTGGGGGTGGAGAGACTGTGGGGGTAGGGGTACTTTGGACTGGGGAATGGGGGGAGGGGTGGATGGGGA